>OZ012740.1:251387427-251938758 GCA_963859935.3 Lathyrus sativus | reverse complement strand
TGTATACATATATGTATACATATGTACATATATATATATACATATATATATATGTACATATATATATATACATATATATATATATGTACATATATATATATATACATATATATATATATATATATATATATATATATATATATATACATATATATATATATATATATATATATATATACATATATATATATATATATATATATATATATATATATATATATATACATATATGTACATATATATATATATATATATATATATATATATATATATATATATATATATATATATATATATATATATATATATATATATATATATACATATATGTACATATATATATATATATATATATATATATATATATATATATATATATATATATATATATATATATATATATATATATATATATATATATATATATATATATATATATATATATATATATATATATATATATATATATATATATATATATATATATATATATATATATATATATATATATATATATATATATATACATATATATATATATATATATATATATATATATATATATATACATATATATATATATACATATATATATATATATATATATATATATATATATATATATATATATATATATATATATATATATATATATATATATATATATATATATACATATATATATATATATATACATATATATATATATATATATATATATATATATATATATATATATTATAACTTTTTCTTTAGATTATATTTTATTTCTTTAAATAATTTTTATTATTCTTTTATATTAGAGTTTTATATCAGAGTCTTTTTTAACTATGCTTATATATTTTCTATTACTATTTTATATTACAATTTTGTATTTAGAACTTTATTTTTATCTTCTTTTTACAAGTTGAACATTATATCTTTTTTGTAGAAGTTAAATTTCATTTCTCTTTTGTTATTGGGCATTTTGTCCCATTTTCTGTTTTGGTCGATGAAGAAGTTTCCACCATTTAGCCGTCAAACTATTGACGTGAAACAAAGGATCTGAGACCACCTTTTTCTCTCCTCGTTTCTTTTCATCTTTGGTTTTTATTTTGACTTTTGGTGATCGATGAAGTCTTGTAAGACGAGATCCCACTATTTTTGGTCCGTGTGACATGATTTAATTGAAAAACGATCCTCAATATTGTTTCTCTATCTTGCCTATAGCACAGAAATCGATATGCGACCTCTTAAAGTTTTACTTCCCTTATAAGTCGAGCTATGACGGTTTTGCGTCACATTGGTCCCGATTCAGAGCATTATCAAGGACCAAAAGAGGAGAAGATTGGAATGGAGCTTGCGCACAATGTCAAGGGTCAACGGGACCACTCCGTTCGGTAACATCTTTCTAATTCAAGTCTTTTAATCAACCGCCGAGCGTTGTGAGTTTTAAGTTATAGATACGTAGGAAATGGTGATTGAGGGGTTTCCCCTTAGTGGCCTAGAGTGTTTAATTTAGCACCCTTTGGGTGATATATGACGCATTCGCTCCTATGCCTTAGGTTTTTGCGTGTGTGTCCCGAGTTCCTTCCCGTTTAGGCGTGTTAGGCCTGCTTCCTCTTTTCTCTCGCCTCTGCGCGATCGAAACTCCTTTCTCTCGCATCCAGGCGATTGAGATTCCCCCTCTTGCCTCCGTGCAATCGAGACTCCCTTTTCTCTCGCTTCCGTGCGATCGAGGCCGCTTTCCGTAGTTAGCTGAACTACGGTTGCTCTGATCTCTCATATCTGTTGAGAATACGTAGGTACAAGACGCGACGTCTTGGCAAGCAATCCCCCCGTAGTTTCCTGAACTACGTTGACACTGACTTTCCCATTGCACAAGGGAATACGTAGTTATAGAGCGGCGACGCTCTATCGAGTCAATTCTTTCCGTTCTTTTTAGTTCTTCCCGTTTTAGCTTTAGCAGACGTAGATAGTTTGTTTTTCACCCATAGACTAGACAACAAGCGTGGATCTCGTCGAGTACGACAGACGTGAGGGGTGCTAATACCTTCCCCTTGCATAACCAACTCCCGAACCCGAGATTTGGTTGCGATGACCGATCTTATCCCTCTTTTCGTTAGGTTTTCTCTGAGCGTTTCCTTTCCCTCTCTTGGGATAAATAACGCACGGTGGCGACTCTTCTGTCATAGCCGGCCTCGATTTTCGTAGTAGCGATAATTATTATGATATTGTTTCTCACCCTTCTGCTATTTATAATGCTCTATGAGGCATTGCAGAGTAGGTTTGCTGGAGGTCCTTCTGTGATGCGTGTCATCATTGTTTTAGTCAGATGGCTCTGATATGTAACATCCGGGTAGTTAGGAAGCCTTTGGCTCTTTTTGGAGATACATTTGTTTTGATTCTTTTGTGATACATCTGTGTATGTATCTGGATAGTGAATGTTTATGTACACTTGACTGATGTAGTGGTTTAAACAGAATGATGTATATCTATATGTTTATATGACAAAAGTGATTCAATATTTAGATGGTTCCGCTTTTATTCTAAATATTGAAATGTGGATGCAAGGACTAAGATTCCTTTGTTATGAGTTGCCCATTGTTGCATATCTTTATGAGCAGGTGTTGTATGTGTTTTAATTTCATGGATAATGTGATGCGCCTCTTTTATACCATGTTCTAAATATACTCTGATGAAATTTTGAATTTGTGCCTAAATGATTTATTTGATTATTTGGGGGTATAGAAAGGGGGTGTTACATGAATAATTGGCACTTATTGGCTTGATTTGTTGGTTTTCCGTTATTAATCCCCCTTTTTTGTGTACTTTTTGTATAGTTTGCATATTGTTGTATATATTGCGTTTTCATTTAAATATCACTGAGTTTGATAGTTTTTCATCTGTTTTTATAGGTAATAATGCATGGACGAAGTATGGTGGTCCCATTTGAGCCAAGAAGGATGCTTCAAAATGCAGTTTTACCAAAAAAAATGCTGGCATTCGAGCTTAGCGCAACTTTTAACGCGCTGGGAACTGGATAACAGTAGCTGGAGTGTTTTTGTTTTCCTGACCATGCTTAGCAGGAGCAGAACCTCGCTTAGCGCGGTTTATGTCTGTTTAAGGGTACTTTAAGTTAGATAGCGCTTAACGCGATCTGAGGGTGCTTAGGAAAGTTGTAATAAATACCATTCTTTATAAATTTAATTTATCTCATTTTTGTAGGTATTCAAGCAAGGATATTTTGTCATTTTCATATAGAGCATTGAATAAGCTTTCCAATGCTTCCAGATGTGCTTCAATCGGAGTTACGGTTCGAAATTATGAAGAAAACAAGAAACTTGATTTTGCTGATGGCGCTAAGTGCCCTCATAGCACGCTTAGCGTGATTCTTTCCCTTGCACCGATCTCTGTGGAGACAATATAAATCCCAGAGGGAATTCTTTCGAAAATAATTTTTGCTTGTCGCTTTACCGCTCAAACTAAAATTTAACAGTTGTCGAGATTGGTTTTGATATTGAATTACATTGCAATAGTTTCTATGTTTTTAAGCTTTGTACATAGTTGTCCATAGTTTTTTTCCATATGTGATCGTATATATGTGTTGCCCATCATGTTTCTGTATGTTTTTGTGCATATTTTTGTTTTTCGTTTACATTTGCTCAAAGTGTTGTGCAGGTCTATTTGATAGTAGCTGGTGAACCAAGCAACATGGATGAGCTTGTACGTAAATAAGGCGTCGAGCTTACGATGTGAAACAAGCGCTTGTTGGGAGGCAACCCGACAATTTTTGAGTTTGTACAGTTTTATATTTAGTAGTATAGTTAGTATAGAGTGAGAATGGATGGACCACATGTGAGAGAACTTGAAAAATTAAGCATGCCTTTTCGCGCTGAGCGCGGGCAGAGGGCGCTTAGCGCGCCCTGTTTTGTGTGAAAAAATCACTCATTTTCCATCCACTTTCACCCATTTTGGTCTTTGTGTTTAGTTAGTTTTAGTTGAATTTTGTTAGGTTGCTAAAATAAATTTTTGTGTTTATTCTCAAGTTTTGTTTTTGATTAGCTTGAGGATGCATTGTGTGATTGTTCATTTTTTATTGTTTCTACAAGTAAATGTTATGGTATTGTGAAAAGTTTAAAGAGATTTGCATGGCTAAGGTTTGTGTTTATTTCTTTTCTAGAACATAACATGTTTATGAACCTTAGGCTTCGTACAAATTACATGAAATTCATTCTTTTGCAATTTTTTATTCAATTTTGAATCACTTTAGTTCATAGCCCAATGTGAAGAACCTTTCCATTATTTACTAAATTACATGGAGACCAACTTTCTTGCTTAACTTGTTTGAATTATGTTTAATCTTGTATTTGTGTTTTTAGTATGATAACACTAAAATAATCAAGGCATTTTGTTTGATTTTGAGTATAACCACTTGACCAAATAGTCAATTTACCTTGTGAGTGAGTGAGAATTTGCTTACCCCTTTTGAGCCTTTGTTGGAATCCATGTTGGTGTTAAGTTCAATTTTGTAGGGATTCTAATTTTTTTTTCTTGAGCCATAATCATGACTTGTCATTTGAGTTTTTACCCTTGCTTAAAAAGTTTGAGAACATTCACTTTACGTGTGTGGTTGTATTCAAGTTGGGGAAAAGAAAAGGTTGGTTGCTAAGAGGTTGAGACAAAGAAAAAAGTTTGAAAAAGAAAGAAAAAAGTGAAAAAGAAAAAAATATATATAACAAAAATAAAAAGCATGGGAAAAAATAGAATAATGTTGTGGTAATAAGTTGTGTGGAATGGTGTAACAATTTGGAAAATAGAAAAAGGTTATTGGAATTTGTGAGTACTTTAGATTGTGAGAAATGAACACTCTCATTTGATTAGGCATATTTTTGTTTCTTTTACCTTGAAAAAAAATAATTGTTTGTTACCCAAGCCACATTACAACCCTTAAAGCCTTTGTGATTATTGCTTTTATACTTTCAATATGATTTTTTTTAGATGAATTCATAATTTAAATTTTTGTTAGCAAGATTTTTGTGTGTGAGTTGTCCCTCATGTTTTTTTATCATCCCTTGACGAAGTTATGCATTAGGTGTGATTCATTCTTGAACATCGTATTGCTTTAGAATTTTTGACATGTGTTGTGTGTTTAGACTTTGTTTCATATTTGTTTGTATCGTTGTAGTTTAGTGGTAAACATTGTCTTGTGTGTACTTTTGATTTGTGTACCATATATTTGTTTCCGTTTGTAAAGACTTGACTAGCATGATTTCTTGATAATTGCTTTTGTTTCTTTGATTTGGTCGATTCTTGTTTGAGGACAAATAATTTTAAGTTGGGGAGTGTGATAAGTGCTAAATTGCACTGATTTTGAGTGTGAATAATTTGCACTTATTGGCTTGATTTGTTGGTTTTCCGTTAATAATCCTCCATTTTTGTGTACTCTTGTATAGTTTACATATTGTTGTATATATTACGTTTTCGTGTACATATCAATGAGTTTGATAGTTTTTCATCTATTTTATAGGTAATAATGCATGGATGAAGTATAGTCCCCTTTTAGCTAAGAAGGATGCTTCAAAATGCATCTCAAGAAAAATTAGCAGCTCTAATGAATGTTGAATGTCTCTGAAGAAAATAATTTGTGTGCTTCTCAGATAAGCTTCACTTCCAGCTCTGGAGTCAAAGTTATGGGTTCTTAAGATATGTCCATTCTCTTTTGATGATCAAGCTTCTGGCTCAGACAGAATCATTCAAAGAAGACTTAAGTGAAGGAAACTTCTGACTCTGAAGAATAATAAGTGTTAAATTGTACTGATTTTGTGTGTGAATAGTTGGCCCTTGTTGGCTTGATTTGTTGGTTTTTCGTTAATAATCCCCCTTTTTTGTGTACTTTTTGTATAGTTTGCATATTGTTGTATACATTGCGTTTTCATTTAAATATCACTGAGTTTGATAGTTTTTCATCTGTATTTATAGGTAATAATGCATGGTTGAAGTATGGTGGTCCCATTTGAGCCAAGGATGCTTCAAAATGCAGTTTTTACCAACAAAATGTTGGCATTCGAGCTTAGCGCAACTTTTAATGCGCTGGGAACTGGATAACAGTAGATGGAGTATTTTTGTTTTCCTGACCACGCTTAGCGGGAGCAGAACCTCGCTTAGCGCGGTTTATGTCGGTTTAAGGGTACTTTAAGTGAGATCGCGCTTAACGTGATCTGAGGGTGCTTAGGGTAGTTATAATAAATACCATTCATTATAAATTTAATTTATCTCATTTTTTAGGTATTCAAGCAAGGATATTTTGTCATTTTTATATAGAGCATTGAATAAGCTTTCCAATGCTTCCAGATGTGCGTCAATCGGAGTTACGATTCGAAATTATGAAGAAAACAAGAAAGTTGATTTTGCTGATGGCACTAAGCGCCCTCATAGCACGCTTAGCGCGATTCGCGTGTTCCAGCATTTTTAAGGTTATGTTTGTTGTAACTTTTAACCCCAACTTCATCAAACACATTTTGTGAGTTGAGTAGCTTATAAACAACATTAAGATGTATATCTTGATAATCCAGAAGTGGATTTACATCAATCTGTAACACCCTTTTCTACCTTACAAATAATCAGGCAAAATAACACAGATATCAGAGTAAATTATTAAATTTACAAAAAGCCACCAAAAGGGCGTACATTTCCCAATGTCATCAAAATAGGTCACGGCTCCGTAAACAACGGGTTTTTCCCCAAAATACATCAAACAGCATAAAACAGCGGAATTCGAAAGGCATAAGTAAAGGTTTTGCTCATCAGGGAACATAAGCAAAATAACTCAACAGTATATAGTTTAACTCAAAAGAATCCAACTTGATGTTACATATCAGAGCAAGACCCTCTAAGTTAACCAAAAAAGCTAACAACTCAAAAACTTCAAAAATAATCCTCGACGGCGTCCATGGCTAAACTTGGTCATCTGCATATTACCCACGCGGAGGTAACATTCAAACAGGCAGGGTGAGTAAAACAATTCATAATAATCAATGTATGAAAATCAACATATAAATGGCACCATAATCATATTCAACCTTCCGGGTAAAGTTACTCTGCTAAGCATAAATCCACTCTGTTGGGAATCAAAATTAAATTCTGCTGAGGAAAGCGCCCTGGATGGCCTACCGAAATATAACTCTTCTAGGAGACGAACAACTCGGCTAGAGACAACGACTCCACTCTACCGGGGGAAATCAGCCCTGAATGGCTTGCCAGAAAATAACATTCCGGGGAACAGACAACTCTGCTGGGAATCAAGGCAGACTGCTGAAGGTTTAATCCACTATCTGTTAGGGATTCTGAATAAGATCTACTGGGGAATCATCCCAAACAATCTTAGGAAAGAAAGCCACTCCACTGATTTGGCTGAGGATTAGGTAAGGAGGGAATCAACGTCAACCTCTGCTTGGGGAAAATAAGCACAATGTCCCGGACTCTTGAGGGGAAAGGAGCTAATCGTTCAGACTCTATGGGGAAAACGAAATTCTGCATTCATTCCACTGCTGGGGATAAATCCAAATCTACCTGTTGGAAATGCTCCTACTCTGCTGGAGACATCAATCTCGACCTGCTGAGGATAGCGTTAACTGTATGAAGTTTCAAACTATTCATGCGAACACGCTTAGCTCGCGCATTTCCCTTAGATGAGGGACTTCTGGAAAAGTTTCGAGGATGGGAGTCCTGCAGGAAAATATGTTTTGTGCAGCAAACGTCATCTTACTTATCACCTGTGACATTATTCAAGCAAAAGCATTGTTTCGATTATGGTTGGCAGAGCCCACAAAATTATGTATGCAAAGTTTTATCAAAAACAATCAGGCGTTTTTTGCAAACAAAACGGTAAAAGCTCAATCAAAAACAAAAGTTTTTCTGAATAGTATGTTTTATTGATAAATAGCCTGTAAATAGGCAAATTTACAAAGGAAACAACTCCTGAAATGAGAAAGCCGCGTAAGCAAAATACAGAAATGCATAAGAATATACAAAAATGTCGGCAATGTGGCACAGACAACCACCATAGAATGACTCAACTATGACTCGCGTGACTTCGACGTCTTTCCGATGCTTCATCTTCTGAAGAGATTGATTTGGACGGATGATTCTCGAGTTCTCCCATAACCATTATGTTTTGAAGATCTATGCGCTGACCGCAGTCGTTTGCTTTTCAAATCCCTAACTTTTGCCTGAATCGCCCTTGCGAGTTTTCGATTCACCGGGATACCCATTTTTGCCAAAGTCGCCCTTTCGGGTTTTCAACTTTGCGGGTTTACACTTTTTTTCTTTTTTATCCCTAATTTTTGCCTGAATCTATCTTTTTATGGTTCTCCAGGATGCCCCATTCTTGCCTGGATTTTCTTTTTCTTTCTAGTGGGCCTATTTTTAAGCAAAGTATCTTTTGACTGCGTCCACGTTCACAGGGGATGTAAAATCTTCACCATCCATGGTTGAAAGTAGCAAGGCTCCTCCAGAGAAAATTTTCCTCACAATGTACGGACCTTCATAATTGGGAGTCCATTTGCCCCTGTGATCATTCTATGGTGGGAGAATCCACTTCAACACCAAGTCACCTGCCTGAAAGCTTCAAGGACGCATCTTCTTATCACCCATACACAAGAGATGCCAATCTCTTCTCATCCATCAAACTGAGTTGATTCAATATATTCTTCACCCATTCCGCTTTATCTAGCTTGACATCCGTCAGAGCTCTCAAAGATGGGATCTCGACCTCTAATGGCAGGACAGCTTCCATGCCATATACCAATGAGAAAGGCGTTGCCCCAGTTGAAGTACGTACCGAGGTACGATATTGGTTCACCTCGAAAAATCACAGAGACATTTCGGAGAACACGACCCTCGCGCGAAAGGCGCGGAAATGCGGTTCGACAGAGTCGCCACCGAACTTTATTTTTCCCGAACAAACGGGAGAGGAAAATATCGAGAAAACCTCTTGAAACGAAAGGATAGGAACGGGGCTGTCGCAACCAAGTTTCGGGTTCGGGATTCGGTTACATGAGGGGAAGGTATTAGCACCCCTCACGTCCGTCGTACTCGACGGGAACCTCTTAAGGTATTTGTGGGGAGTGTTGTTTAGGTTTACTTGCTTTCTTCTCGTTGTTTAAAGGTTGAATTGGTAGGTTAAAAGGTTAAAGACGCTAAGGAGAGATGGGTGGTTAGAAGATAGGGTGCTCGCCAAGGATTGGGGCCCTTGTGCCTACGTATGCTCATTCGGACGAGAATGAGAAATTAGAGCGTCGTAGTTTGACTACGGGAAAGGGTGGAGGAATAATGAAGGAAGATAGAAGTGTGCTCGCTAAGATCATCACAATCTTGTGCCTACGTATCTTATATTCAAGAATGAATAAAGAATCAGAGCGTCCGTAGTTCGTGGCGACGACCACGAAAGATGAGGTTGAAAAAAGTTGTAAGTTTGAGAAAGAGACGAAAGAGTGACTGACAAGCAACCCAAAAGCGTGCCTCAAGAGCTTGTCACTCAAGAATTCAAGGAATGCGAGATTCCAGGAACTCAATTCTTTCGGGAATTGACTGAATAGGTTGGAGATAAAGAGTTGGATGTTTTGAAATTGAAAGAATGAACTAATAACAACTCAAGGGCGCGCCTCGAGAGTTACTCATTCGAATATTCAAAGAATGCTAGATTCTGAGAATATCCCTCTTTCGTAAGTTTTAAAAATGTTTGTGAAAGGATCGAATTGGAAAATGGCATGCGAGGCCAAAAGGAAGTTGTTTTGAAGTAGCTCGACGACGTATCGAGGATTTGTTTGAAAATGAAACCGACTTGACGACGTGTCAAGGGTTAGGATTGTGAGAAACGATATTAGTCCCTGAGGGCGCCCCTAATATCGAAACCATGAGGGGTTATGAATGAAATGTACGAAATGTGGGTTGCGAATGCGTACGAGCATTTGACTTAGGAGAATGTTTGAAAATGATTAAATTTGAAAGATTCGAAAGATTGAGTGAATAACAACTCAAGAGCGTGCCTCGAGAATTATTCACTCGAATATTCAAGGAATGCTAGATCCCAAGAACCTCTTTCTTTTGAGGTTTTAGTCGAGAAATACACTTTGAAGTAAATTGGATTGAATCGAGAGTATGAAAGGAGTTTGCAGTACGAGAGGTTAGAATGCGAAATTGGATTTTTAAAATAAGAGAAGTGACAATTATTTGATAAATGAGACGTAGGCCTCACAACCAATTAATTGGGGTATTATCGAAATGCTAGATCTCGACGACACTTTTTCATTTGGAGAATGTTTGAATGAACGACAGAAATATCACACAGAATGCTAGATTCTTATGATATTTCTTTGTCCAAAGAAATGTACTAAAAGTCGAACAATATATCACTTAAGGTGTACACCTCAATAATGATTGTCGAAAAATCCAAGAAGTGCTAGACTTCAAGGATTCAATCTTTCGTGATTTTGATTTAAAAATAAGCTAATAGAATATATATTGAAATAGATTAGAAAAATTAATCATATTAATCATATTTTGAAAGCGGTTTAATTAAGAGAATAGTTTGTATTAAAAAAATGAATTTAAGGTTAGAAAAATAATTACTATATTTTTTGAAAATGTGTTTGAAAATAGTCCATGAGTTGGAAATCCAACATGAAACTTTAATGAAATTGAATTATGACGAACTAACAGTAATTACCATATAGTAATTACCATATGTAAAAACTAATGAAATCTAATTAAAACATATAGCCAAATAATACACCATTTACCTATTAATTAAAAAAAATGGAATAATTAGTTAATTTAAAAAAACAATGCAAGAATTAACAAATAATTTAGAAAAAGAAATCAAAGTTAAGCCAAAAGAATGCTACAGCACAAAATCACGTTTTTTAGTTATAAAAACCAATGCACTGCTATTCCTCAGACCACAAAGCTACTATAAATAGGGGTAAACCCCAAGTATGATCTCTTCATCAAGTCTACTAAAACCCTATTTTAAACAGCACTGTCTTATGTCAACATCAGATCGCTTTGCATGAACCCTCGCATTGAAGAGGATGAAGGGTCCATCACCTTCTCCAGCCAAGTGATCAGTTCTGTGTTCCCAATAAAGAACAGTTTCCAACAAGCCGAAAGGTTTATGATCGTCAAGGT
Organism: Lathyrus sativus; assembly: GCA_963859935.3. Taxonomy (NCBI): domain Eukaryota; kingdom Viridiplantae; phylum Streptophyta; class Magnoliopsida; order Fabales; family Fabaceae; genus Lathyrus; species Lathyrus sativus. Next base: position 251,927,589 of record OZ012740.1, on the reverse strand, counting down.
ACTCTTTAGCATCTCGTGGCTGAGTATCGGCGGATTTGGTTAGGGTTGGCGGTGCTTTGAATGCTCTGTCTGTGATATTTTGTTGAGAGTCGAACAAGAAGTCTTTACGAGAAGCGTAGGCTCTATGCTGTTTAAACTGCACTCAAGACCTCCAACATACAACATCTTTTGTTGAAACATTGCTGGCGGTGGTAGAAATTATGGATTTTAGACCGACAGAACCGAATCCAAAATATTGCTTGGTGTGGGCTACTTGTGAGTCATCATTGCGGTAAGACCAATGCTACAAATTGAGTCGTGCCTTTTGATGAAGAGCTGAGTTGAGCGATAGTGTCGGAGCTTATCGTCTTTGTCGCCGTCATAGGTGTTGCATCACTGTGGGTTGCTATCATTGTTTCTCCGCGAGAAAACGATGTTGCTGCTAGATTATATGCTGAATAATGTTCAACCGTGATTTTGTGGTGTTTGAACCTGCACATGGATGGACGCACAACCAAACAGGACAGAAAACAAATACAGGAAATTGAAGAGGGATAAAATACATAGCTGAGTTAGAGATGCGGCATTTACCATATTCGCAACCCCAAAAGCTTGTCACTGTCTTGTCTCAAAACGTGACTACAACGCAGTGAGGATAGTCGAAGAATGTGTTAAAGTCATGTCGTGTTACAGTCAACAAAACTTCGTGCTGGAGTTATAACTGCTTTGCTTTCATCTTAATGGACCCGCTGTTGTGTGTCATTCGACTTCATATTGTTATTGCACAATCTTAATCCGGCAACGTCATAACCTACACACAAAAAATCACCATCCAAATAGAAGCAGAAAACAGAATTTAGTAAAAAAACTGATGACTCAAAAACCAATCGCTTTGTATATCACAGCCAGCATGCAATCAATTCCAACCGAATCTTGAGTTTAGACCTTAAAACCTATTTAAACAACAGCCATATTCTTTGACAGGTTTTAACAGAACAAACCAAAAAATGACAATGTGAACCCAGGTCCCTCTCATTCATGATTTTATTTCGAAGATACCGCAACCTGCACCAAAACCAACAGCCCAACTAGAAACAGAAAACAGAATTAGTAAAAACTGAGACAGGATTATGCAGAGTTGTAGTTGTTGTAGTTGCGGAGTCATCATCATAAGCTGAAGGGAGTCTGGATGCTACGTGATTCAAATCAGAGTAATGTCACATTATGCCATGGTTTATCGATCGTTGCTATGCTAACAAATTGCTACGGCAATGAAACAGATTCCTGCAACAAACTCAAAACACCAGTTCGTTAAACTTTTCGTAAAACAATTATCACAGCCGAATTTGGGGGAATAAACAATCGTTAGAGTAAAGAGCCGTTCTTCATCTTCCGGACATGTACATTCACCCTCAAAGTGAATCAACCACCAACACTTGGTAACCGTTAGAGTAAAAACAACAATGAAAATTAAATAAACAACATGTCAGTCTGATTTTAGATAATCGATTAAGAACATGAAACAGCATGCTATGGACAATAAACAACAACAAACATGATTAACAAGTACCAGAATCAAAATAAAAGAAAGGACAACACCCACACTTACGTCGAGCACTCGATTGTCGTGCTCAGGTCCGATGTGCGCTAGCTGAGATGTTGTTCGGTGTTGTTGAATCTTGAATCGAATTCGCAACCCAGTTTGTGACATGAATCTTTCATGACATGTTGTTGCTAGATATTGTCGCTACAGATTTGCAATTGTTTCTGCTACTTGAGTTTGCAAACAAACTCGCTTATACCACTCTCGTTTCGCACTGTCGCAAGGTATTTCTCCGCCTTTCAAGTCACTTTGGTTCAAACTCGAGACCAGATTTGTACCTTAAGGAGTTATGTCAAGATTTGCGTCGTGAACATCCATCTTCATTTGGTTTCAACACAGAACCTCCTTCCGAGCTTAGCGAAGGTTCCACTGAGTCAATTGATGGAAGGTCATGAATCGATCGGTGGGTTCCTCATCGATTTCAGAGAAAGACGATCATGTTGGTGATATTGAGCCAGCTAGTGGGCTAGTGATTGAAGGGAGGCTTTGGGGTTGTTGAAAAGAGGGTTGTGAGAAGATAAGGAGGGTTTGAGGTCTGTGGGAAAAAAAAAGAAGATGGTAGGGGTGGTGGTGATATGGTCTGACGATGATGGTGAAGGTGGGGATTCCACGATTAGGTTTACGGTTGAAATTGGGGCGCCGATTAGGGTTTTCGGTGAACAGTGTTTTCGCCCCCTTCAATCTGTTCTTCTCCCTTTTTTTAAATAGCCAATCAATGCCACAAACCCTAACGGGCCGTAGGGACTGGGCCTGTTCTTCTCTTCTTTTTTAATTTTTTTTATTTAATAGTTAATGTTAAAACTAAATAATTATAAAAACCAAAAATTAATTGTATTAATTAACCTAATTATATTAACATTTACAATAACAATTAAGTAAATATTTACAATAAACAAACTAAAATTTATATTTAATAAAAAGACAATATTAACAAAATAGAATATACGTACAAAATATTTATTATCATTAGCAATATTTTAAAAGGAAAGGAAAAGGTTAGGAAATGGAACATGATAATAATATTCACAGAAATTTTCTTAGACCACGCGTCACACTTTTATTGGTCAAAAAGATAAAGTTTTCTTTGGAAAACGCCCGATAAACGGCATGAAACAATAATGCGAAGATATTTACAAAAAGGGTAGGACAAATTTAGGGTATGACAGATATCCATGTAGAGTAAAAGGAAACATCTCGTGCCAATCCTTACAAGTCACAACCATCTTCTGCACTATCTTCTTTATGTTTTTGTTAGCCGCTTCCACAGCGTCATTCATCTTCGGATGATAAGGAGATGAATTGTGATGCTCAATCTTAAAGTTCTGGCACAACTCCTTCATCATCTTGTTGTTCATATTGGAACCATTATCGGTAATGTCCTCTCAGGTATCCCATAGCGGCAGATGATGTCCCTTTTGATGAACCGGGCTACAACTTGCTTGGTGACATTAGCATAGGAGGCTGCTTCGACCCATTTGGTGAAATAGTCAATAGCCACTAAGATGAAACGATGCCCATTGGATGCAGTTGGCTCGATCTTGCCAATCATATCAATCCCCCACATGGAGAAAGGCCATGGAGATGACATAACATTTGAAGGACATGGCGGCACATGAATCTTGTCGGCATAAATCTGACATTTGTGGCATTTCTTGGCGTACTTGAAGCAATCAGACTCCATATTTAACCAATAATACCCTGCTCTCAACAGCTTTCGAGACATGGCATGCCCACCTGCATGTGTTCCAAGGGCTCCTTCGTGGATCTCTTCCATAAGCAAATTCGCTTCTTTTTCGTCCACACATCTTAGCAGCACTAAGTCAAAGTTCCTTCGATAGAGCACACCGTTTGGATTCAAGTAGAAGTTACCAGATAACCTCCTCAAGGTTTTCTTATCCCAGGCCGATGCCCCAGGCGGATACTCTTGATTCTTGAGAAAGTTCTGAATGTCGTAATACCATGGCTTGCCATCAGAAGCTTCTTCTATTGGGAAAACGAATGTCGGCCTATCGAGGCGCGAGATAACAATTCTTGGTGCATCGTTCCAGAAGTTCACTTTGTACATTGAAGATAAAGTAGCCAAGGCATCTGCCATCTGATTTTCTGCTCTCGGCACATGGTGAAACTCTACTCGATCAAAGAAAGGTAGCAACCTCCTTGTGTAGTTCATATAAGGGATCAGATTTGGTTGGCGCGTCTCCCACTCTCCTTTGATCTGGTTGACCACTAAAGCTGAATCACCATAGACATCAAGGTTCTTGATTCTCAAATCGATTGCTTCCTCGATACCCATGATACACGCTTCATATTCGGCCTCGTTGTTTGTACAGGGAAATGTCAACCTGGTAGTGAAGGGTATATGCGTCCCATGGGGGGTTGTAATGATTGCCCCAATTCCACTGCCGTAGGAGTTAACAGCACCGTCAAAAATATATTTCCACTGGGAACCCACCTCAGGACCTTCATCCGGCAACGGCTCATCACAATCTTTCATCTTCAAGTACATAATGTCTTCGTCGGGAAAATCAAACTTCATTGGATGATAGTCGTCAATTGGTTGCTCTGCGAGATACTCTGACAAAACACTCCCTTTAATAGCTTTATGGGGCACATACTAAATGTTGTATTCCGTCAGAACCATCTGCCATCTAGAAATCCTTCCTAACAGTGTTTGCTTTTCAAATACGTACTTAATCGGATCCATCTTTGAAATTAAAATGGTTGTATGGTTTAGCATATACTGCCTTAGGCTTTTGATGCCCCAAGCCAGCGCACAACAAGTTTTCTCCAACATTGAGTATCTGGACTCACAGTCTGTGAACTTTTTACTCAAGTAATAAATTGCATGTTCTTTTCTTCCAGTCTCGTCATGCTGACCGAGAACACAACCCATGGAATTCTCAAGAACCGTTAAGTACATTATCAACGGTCTTCCAGCCACCGGAGGCATCAGTATTGGAGGTTCCTACAGATATTCTTTTATTTTCTCAAACACTTTCTGACAATTCTCATTCCAAACGACCGCCTGATCTTTCTTTAATAACTTAAATAGTGGCTCACAAGTGGTTGTGAGGTGAGATATGAACCGAGCAATGTAGTTCAATCTACCTAAGAAACCACGAACTTGCTTCTCGGTCTTTGGTGCTGGCATTTCTTGAATTGCTTTGATCTTTGCAGGATCAACCTCTATACTTTTCTCGCTGACAATGAACCCCAACAACTTTCCTGACCGCACGCCGAAAGTACACTTGTTTGGATTCAGCCGAAGTTTGAACTTCTTAAACCTCTCAAACAACTTTAGAAGATTCACCAAATTCCCCTCCTCCGTTTGGGACTTCGCAATCATATCATCGACATATACTTCAATCTCATGATGAATCATATCATGAAAGAGAGTCACCATAGCTCGTTGATAATTTTCCCCTACGTTCTTCAAACCAAAATGCATTACTTTATAGCAGAACGTCCCTCATGGCGTGATGAAAGTCGTCTTCTCCATATCCTCCGGTGCCATCTTAATTTGATTGTATCCGGAAAAGCCGTCCATGAAGGAAAACACTGAGAATTGTGCGGTGTTATCAACAAGCACGTCAATATGAGGGAGCGGAAAATCATCCTTTGGGCTCGCTCTGTTCAGGTCCCTATAATCAACACACATCCTGACCTTTCGATCCTTCTTGGGCACGGGCACGATGTTTGCAACCCACGGGGGGTAATTGGTCACAGCAAGAAATTCGGTGTCTAACTGCTTCTGAACTTCTTCTTTGATTTTCACTGCCATGTCAGGCCTGGTTCTTCTCAATTTCTGTTTAACAGGAGGACACTCTTCTCGAATAGGCAGGCGATGAACTACAATATTTGTGTCGAGTCTGGGAATATCTTCATATGACCAAGCAAAAACATCCTTGTACTCTTGGAGTAACTCAACCAGTCTTCGCTTGACATCGCTTTGCAACGTGGCCCTTATTCTGATCTCCTTCTTATCTTCCTCAGTTCCCAGGTTGACGACTTCAACTTCCTCCTGATGAGGCAGGATGACCTTCTCCTCTTGTCTTAACAATCTGGCAAGCTCTTCGGGCAGGTCTTCGCCTTCATCGATCTCTTCTTCTGCTTGAAAGATAGGATTGTCAAAGTCACACCGAGTCATAGACGAGTCTGAGTCGATGGTATCTGAAATGTGTAACCTGCAATGATGATGATTTTATGCTTAAATGATATGCAAACAAACAGACACAAACCACATTGCCATTTTATTATTAGAAAACAAAAACAAGAAAAACAAGGATCACAAGATTTTGAATGAAAAGACGCCTTTTTTATTGATAATGATAAAAGATTGTTCGCACACATAACAGATAGGGCCCTACAAAATAAAGACCATTATGCTTCGGGCAGAGCATAGGGCAATACATTGATCAAAACAAAGCAATTACTCTTCATATGTCACAGAGATAACTTCTTCCACGGTCCAATTCTTCAAACCCTGGCCAGGGATACATGGCTTGATCCATGCATCCATGTCGCAGTCGTTGTCTCCTTCCTCATCAGATACGGAATTGATTCTTTGGAAAATCACCCCACCACTGGTGAACTGAATAGGTCCTTTATAGCGCGAAGCGTTTTATGAAGAAGACGCGTGTGGGTTGTATCCCAATCCAAACTTATCTTGTTTGTTGGGGACGCTTACCACTTGCCCCCATCCTTGTGCTGCTCCTGATTCAACTACGGCTTGTGCTTCCTTGTACGACGACATGGCAATTTCTAGAGCTTTGACTTCGACCGGCGCCTTTTCCTTGATTTGGACAGTCTGAAAGGCCTGACACAACGTCTCATGAATTTCGCCATCAACCTCCACATATTTGAATGAAGACAGATGGCTTACCATGATGTCTTCCTCTCCATAAATAGTCACAATATTTCCATCCACCGTGTACTTCAGTTTTTGGTGCAAAGTTGATGTCACAGCTCCCGCTGAGTGTATCCAAGGCCGACCCAAAAGGCAACTATATGTAGGCTGGATATCCATTATGTAGAACACTGTATCAAAAATCTCAGGACCCACCTGAATCGGTAAAGTCAACTCCCCAAAAACGGACCTCCTCGTCCCATCAAATGCTCTGACCACCAAGTCGCTCGGAGTGCATATTATCCCTCGCATGTCCAGCTTCGTGAGAGCCTTCTTGGGTAGAACATTTAAAGATGACCCAGTATCTATGAGTACATGTGACAAAACAACACCTCTACATTCCATAGAGATATGCAAAGCAAGATTATGGTTCCTTCCTTTTGGTGTCAAATCACGATCAGTGAATCCCAACCCGTTACCTGCGTTGACGTGGGCCACCACCCATTCCAACTGATTTACAGATATCTCCTGAGGTACGTAAGCATTATTCAAAACCTTGAGAAAAGCATTCTTGTGAGCTTCAGAATATAACAGCAACGACAAGATGGAAATCTTTGAAGGAGTTTGTTGTATGTGATCCACGATTTTGTAGTCACTCTTCCTTATCAAACACATGAATTCCTCTGCATTCTTCAGCAAAGATTCCTTTTCTCTAGTCTGAGAACTCTCCTTAGCCACTACTTTCCCCATTCCTTTGTCAGTCCTTTCTGTATTTACTTCGGGAGGTGCAAACACTCTCCGACTTCGAGTCATTCCTCCAGTTCCTACCAAATTATCAATCGAGTCCAAGGGCGAATTCTTTAATTCCTGTTTCTGCCCATTGCAATAGACCTCGGCCCCATAGTTCCAAGAGATCGCCTTAGAGATCTCATAGGGTACAGGTCCTACCTTTGTGAATATAATGGTTGGCCTCGCTGGAGGCGCAGAAATTGTACTTGTCTTGTACGGGATGGAGATGGTGGCCACCTCTTCCTTACCTTCAATGACTTCCTCTTCAAAATTCTTCTCACAAATTCTGTCAAATTGCAATAAACCGTCATCCATCATGCGTTGTACATGGCTTTTCAGATTCTGACATCCTTCGGGATAAATCATATAGTTTTCACAATCCTTCCCACAGCCAGGGAACACCCCACCTTCTAACAACTTGATCTTCACGAAGCCTAACAGCGTCTTCAGATCCTCCATATTGGACACCAAGTTCAGGCCTTCTTCACTGACAATAGCATTCACATCCCCACCCTTAACCATGGTTAGGCATGGGATTTTGATCCACGTTTGGCGCATCCTGATTGAAGTTGATAGCCTTACTATCAACAAGGTCTTATACCTTGTGTTTGAAGGCTTTGCAGTTGTCAATGTGGTGGCCAGGGGCGCCAGAGTGGAATTCACACCTAGCGTTAGCGCCATACCCAAGAGGTGGTGGGCCAGTTAGAGGTGTCATTGTTCTTTTCTGGACCAACTGCAGTTGAATTAAGTGTTGTAATAACTGAGCGTAGGGCATCGGTGGTGTGTCAAAATGCCTATCCATCATCCTTCTCCGATCTTGGAACTGTCTCGGTGCATAATTCTGTTATTGAGGTCGTTGTTGTTGTTGTTGCTGACGTGGTTGTTGTTATTGAGGTTGTACCACCGGAATGGCAATACTAGCTACTTGCGGTGGTTGCTGATAATACGGTCGTTGTTGACGTTGATTCAGATTTCTATTTCGATTGTTAAAGCCGGATACTACATTTGCCTCGTTATCTCTCTTCTTCGCACCAAAAATCTTTCTTCCACCTCCAGATGAGGCCCCTCCCCCTGGCTGTATCTTTCCCATTTTAATACTGTTTTTGACCCTTTCACCGGTAATAATCAAATCTAAAAAACTCCCAGACATGCTGCCCACTAACTTCTCATAGTAAATTCCTGGTAATTTGGCCACAAACAGATCAATTAGTTCTCTCTCCACCATGGGAGGTTGAACTCTAGCAGCAAGCTCTCGCCATCTTTATCTGTATTCCTTGAAACATTTGTTACTCCTCTGCGACAAATTCTGAAGTTGCACTCGGTTTGGTGCTAGGTCACTGTTGTATTGGTAGTGCTTAACGAAAGCCTCTGCCAAATCTCTCCAGCTTCTGACATTCACTGGCTTTAAGCCTATATACCATTCGAGGGATGGTCCCGATAGACTATCTTGAAAGAAGTGCATCAGCAACTTCTAATCATCGGAGTACGCAGACATCTTTCAAAAATAGGAGCGAAGATGCACCCTTGGACATGTTGTTCCTTTATACTTATCGAAATTTGGAACTTTGAACTTTGGAGGAATCCTGAGTCCTGGAATCAATCCTAGGTTCGACATATCCAGACCCATAGCATTTTGGCTTTCAAGGCTTCTCATATTTTCCTCTATCGCCTTGAATCTTCTATCAACGTCGGGTTGCAATCCTGCCCCAATATCTCCCAAAGAGAAGATGTCCTCTTGATCATCTTGTTCCCACTAGGGACCGTTGTTACCTTGTACAGGGCCCATTGGAACTGGGATGGGAATTCCAGTTTGGTTTCCTCCGCCCGGAGGGATAACCGTTGGGATAGCATCTGCCCGTGGCGTACTATTTTCCGCTGGAGGAGGTACAGCAGCGGTTCCACCATGTAGAACGCTACTTCCATCAACTCTTAACACCAGAGGTTGTACCAATGTCGTCAATTGTTCTTGGTCGTTGGCTACGCCCTACATCATATCCATAAACTGCGCCATCCTCTCACGAAATTCCTGAAGCTCGAGTTGAACTTGCTCTATAATTCTTTGTTGATTCCCCCTCGTAGAATACCTGTGGAATGTCGGGTTTGCTATCCTATGAACTACTAGAAGAAAATCACATAGAGATAAGATTAACGGTCCCAAGAACACCTACTATGCAAAATGATAAATGATGCAAAAATGCAGAATGTAGACATGTAAATATGCTTCCGGGAAATTTCCCCCTCGATTCTAGTTCCCAAAAGAAGAAGCGACCATGAAAAATCCCACAGACAAGTGAACAAAATAACAACTCTTCATATAATAACAAGTCAATCAACAGTGTGCGTACATCAGCTGAGTACAAAATAGAGATGACCTCAATCAACACGCCTGATGATGGTCGATACATAAGAAAAAAAAAAGATACAAAGAAGGATAATCAAGCCGAGTGCCGAGACTGGAAATCCTCTAGCAGCTTCCGCGTCTCAGGATGATCTGGTCTGGCGAGTAGACCCTGTATGAGTTGCTCTCGTCGGCTAATGGTGTGTTGTAGACTATCAACATGGTCGTCCCAGGCTCCTTCCCCACGGCATGCTTCAAGTCTGCTTCTCTTGGTATCTGCCCTCAACCTACAATCCTTCAGGTCTGCGATAGCTTGGCTCAATCTATGCTCACTGTGATATCTGAGTGATTCTTCCGCTGAGATCTTCTCGTCTTTTGCTCTGAGTTGACTCTTCAACTTGGTGATCTGTTGTTTCAGCTTATCCTCTAGCTCCTTGTTGTTAGTGAGCGTGGCATTCCATACTAATTCAAACTTAGATATCTCCAAGTAAGCCTTGTCCAGATCTTTCTTTTTGGTAGCAAGCACAGTATGGACAGCGTTCAAATCTCGGCCTGTGCGTTCTCTGTCACTAGTCTCCTTTGTCAAATCCGATCCTAGTTTGTTGATAAGCTCAGTCTGTCTCTTGAAAGAATTGACAGCATCGATCTTCTCGCTTTGGAGTTGCTTTCTTCAACTCTCCAATTCTTCATTTGCTTTCTTCAAATCTTCTTTCTCCAACAACACCTGATTGTATTTCTGAATGTCCACGATAGTGGGTTCTTCTATCATGAGTGGATACAGAAGTGCAACTAAAGGAAATGGCATCAAGAACTTCGTAGCTCTATCATGAATCCAAGTAAGGTACGGGTCGTAAGCTCTGTTGTTACTCTTCCCCAATAAAGACTTCCCCTTCCTGTGGATGTTATTCCATGCATGTTCAAGTCTTCCTAAAGTCTTACCCTCCAATAAACCGGTGAGATACAGAGATTCCTGTATCTCATCTTCTCTAGGAGGCTCCCTCAGTGCATACCAAATTGTCTGACCAATAAATAAGGGCTATAGTTGATGCAACCTTTCCTTCTGACCAAAGGGACGTTAGGAAATCCACTGCAACTATAAATAATATCTGTACCAAGCATGTCTCGGTCAAACCAAATAATGTTCTCTGCAGATAGACCCATCGACCACTCCGAAGTACTAGTTGTGGCAACAAACGGACCCGTCTTGGGCATATGACTGACAAACCAAGCATACAACAGAGGAACACAACAAGTTACATTCTTTCCTCTTTGTTTCTCATTTTTGTAGTGAATAGAATGATAAACATCTCCAAGAAGAGTAGGCACTGGATTTTCTGAAGCCAGGATATGGAATGCATCCACATCTACGAAGTCCGGAAGGTTAGGAAACAAAACAATGCCATATATACAAAGAGCCAGGATGGCACTAAACACAATCCAACAACCATATTTAGCGCACTACTGAGCTTTCTCAATCAAGCAAGGCAGAGGAAAACCATATACCCCAAGTCTCTGGATCATCTTCCCATCTAACTCTGAAGCCTCAAGATGCAAAATAGCGGCGAGCTCGGCCAGATCAGGCTCAGTATCAACATGGACAAACGGCATCTGATTCCGAATGGGTACCTCTAACAGCTCAGAATATTCCTCTAGGGTAGGTGCCAGGACATAGTCAGGAAAGACGAAGCATCTCAATTGGGCATCATAGAACTGTAGGAGAGCATAGACACCACTAATCTCATATGCGGAGGGGTTACGGACGTATCTCAATAACCTCCCATAAGACTTCTTGAAATCTTCCATTACTGCTTTTTCACCCAAGGCAATCAAACTCAATAAAGTACTAACATCCAGAGCTGGAAACTTGTAGGCCACTGTACTCTTCAAGGGCTCCATAGCAAGGTTACTAGAATCGGGAGGGAAATAAACACCTGCGACACAAATACATGTTAATGAAATGCAGATGAAAATGCAAATGCAAATGCAAACAAGTGATCAAGACTGATGTGTTGTTGGTCGAGAAAAAACCAGAGCTTCGCCTTAACAAGAACAAAGTACCGATAGTAGGACCCACTAATATCAGGAACACAGATTCACACTTGCAAATCGGGTATTCTGGAAGCCAAGGTTTCCTGCACAACCCAACCCCTCTCACAGGTATGGACCTATCCACTGACAAGGTTCGGTATCCTATGCGTTCATCAGCGTCACAGACTTTCTAGAAATGATGATACATTCACCATTTCTGGTTTGGCATCATCATCTCCTGAAGAGGCCTCACTTAGCTGACTCACAAATGATCGGTTCCCAGAGTCAACAATTCTCAAATCCAAAATCCCAACTGATCCAAAGGATCTGAAGAAAAATCATCAAAGAGAATCTCGTCCGAGTGTGAATTTCATGGGGAACAGTATCTGCTAAGCAAACAGGACCCCCACTAATCTCCACTACTAAAGCTAGGTTCAAGCTCAAGCCTGGGTCTGGCTTATCACTCATCAGAACTTCCCTCCCACAGTACAACAATAATGATATATGATGCGGAAAAATAAAATGCAGAAAGCAAATAAAGATAAAGCACATATGTACACACCCCAAAAATAAACAAACAAGCGCTAGGATTGACTCACATAGGGGATATTACTGTCCCCAGCAGAGTTGCCAGCTGTCGCTACTGCGAAAATCGAGGCCGACAATTACAGAAGAGTCGCCACCGTGCGTTATTTATCCCAAGAGAGGGAAAGGAAATGCTCAGAGAAAACCTAACGAAAAGAAGATCGGTCATCGCAACCAAATCTCGGGTTCGAGAGTCAGTTACGCAAGGGGAAGGTATTAGCACCCCTCACGTCCGTCGTACTCGACAGGATCCACGCTTGTTGTCTATCTAAAAGGGTGATTGAAACTATCTAACTACAGGCTTGAGGACAAAAGAAAAAAAAGAAGTGACTCGGCAAAGCAATGGCGCTTTGTGCCTATGTATCTCATCTGAAGTGAGAAGTCAGAGTCAACGTAGTTCGGCTAACTACAGGTGAAAGGGGGGAAGGTTGCTCGCCAAGACATCGCATCTTGTGCCTACGTACTTTCATCTGGCATGAAATACCAGAGCAAACGTAGCTCGGGCTAAAAAGGAACACAGGTTTGTTCAATAGTTTTTTTTAGGCCCGAGTAGGGTTAACAAGTAGTTCTAGCAGTTGGTGTATGCAGCTCGAGCATGGGAGACTTAGGCGTTACCATTTTCGGTAGAACGAAGAGTTAACAACACTCTTGTTTATGAAAATGCTTTCCTGATTAAGATCCCGAAGGATGAAAAAGGTTTGAAATGTTTTTGTGTTTTTAGAGAAGAAGTGTTTTGAGTTGGAGTGTTTATAATACATGTTGTACCAAAGTCTAGAACCTAGGATCGAATGCATCGCATATTGCCCTAAGGACGTATACTAAACATTCTAGGCAATTGAGAGGTGGCCCCTCAATCACCATTTCCCAAGTATAAGGCTCATGGCACAACATCCATTATCTTTACTAAGTGTTTTATGATTATTTTGAGATGAGAGGAGAAAGGACACTAAAAGGGGGACTAGATCTAAACCTAAAGTTGTCATGCAATGATGATCCTAAGATTGAGATGAAAAGGAAATGCTACCTAATGTTATCATACATGGTTGAGATCCTAAAGTCTATCATAATCTCTCTTGAACAAGAGAAATTAGAGGTCCTAGGGGAAAGAAACAACAGAGGAACAACAGGAAACAGAATAAGCATACAAGAATGCAAACATGAAATGCAAATGAGGGAGGAAATTGTGTGGGGTAAAGACCACCACAAGCTCATCTCAACCTCGAACGACAATATGATAAATGCAAGAAATAAAGGAACAAGAAATGCATCAATAGAAACACACAAGAGCACCAAAAGTGGGATGAAATGACCTAAACCAAACAACATCAACCACAATGCTACAAAGCAAAACAACATGAAAAAAACAAAGAAAAGAACCCTAACTTAAAGAGGGGCTAAAACAAAAGAAGAAAACAGCAAGGCATTCCCCAAACATCATTCAACCAAAGCATCATCATGATTTGTGCAAAAAGATGCAACAAAAGTGTCCTCATGGTTCACCATTCAGTTCATGTTTCAAACACCTCCAAAGGAGGGAACTTAGATAAGCATAAATGGTGTTCCAAAGTCCTTGGATAGAAAGGGGAATAAAGTAAAAGTTCTCAAAAGAGAAAGAAAGTAAACCACAAGAAAATGCAAGAAAAATACCAAAAGGAAGCAAGTTTGTTTCACAAGGAAACCCTAATTGGAAACTCAAAATTTACCAAGCAAATGAACAAGCAAAACCAAATGTTATGACCTAAAAATGAGCAAGCACCATCCTTAACATGTTAACAACATGAATCAATAGGCATTGAGAGCTCAAAGGATCCAAAAATGTCATATCCAAGTCAAACTAGGTCAAGTTGTATGTTTGAACCTCCCTTTAGGGTAACTTGACTTGCAAGTTACTCTAAAAATAGGAAAATGATTCAAAAATTACCAAATAAAATACAAGAAACTCATAAATGTGTTGGCAACCTGAGGCCAAAATATTGCAATCAAAATCACTTCACAATATCACCATAGAAATTGATTCACAAGGGTGTTCCATTGTGAAGGACGATTGTTTAGGGTCAACTAAAAGGCAACAAAATCAACTCAAAAGTCAACCAATCAGGGGTAAAATGGTCCTAAAAAATTCTTCAACTCATCATTTATATGAGGATTGAATTTCATTCATTGGATCAAAAGGAAGTGAGAGAAATAAAATCAAGAACATAACATGTCAAGATTTAAGTTACATAAAACACTTCCAAAGTTAAATCCCATTTTTAATTGAAAAATAAATCATAAAATAAAATAAAAATTTATAAAAATAAGAGGACATCTCAAATATTCTAAAACATATTTTTTTGGGATTTTATGACCTTTGGAAGTATTTTAAAATAAATTAAATATAAACAGAACTAAAATAAAAACTAAAAGAAAAAGAAATAAAAAAACAAATGGGTTGGGGGTGCCAATAGCAGCCCAAAAGCGCTGCAAATCATTGGGCTTCACAAAGGGGGGGTGCTAATAGCAACCCAACCCATCATAAAAAAAAAAAGAAAATAAAATCGTGTGGATTGTGTGGTACACGGTCAACCAAGGCCTATGGTGGAGAACAACCTGGCACGTTGGATCACAAAGTATTCCAATCACAGGGCTCACACGCTGCCAAATCATTTAATGAATTTTAAACTGGATTACGTGTGATGAGTCAAAGAGGGTGCACCATGTTTCTTAATCTGGGCCATGAAATAAAAAAGTAAGCAGATCCAATGGGTAGCAATGAGCCAGCAGATCGTCTTTAACCTCCAACAAGGGAGGGAAAACCAGACGGCCGGAACCACTGTTCCGGTCGTCTTCTCCGGCGAAGCTTCAACGCCAAAACCTAGGTTTCTCAAAACTCAAAAAAAAATGCGCCAAATAAAAGCCAAAAGTGATCTACTCTTCAAGAGGATCAATAATATACCATTAGTTTTGAAAATAAGTGCTTAAATAAACCAAAAACGAAAGCAACAAGAAAAAGAGCTCAAATGCAAAAGTTCATGAACAGCCAGCAAATGATACCAGAAATGATCTATGCAACAAGAGGATCAATAATATATAAAAATGGCGTAAGAACAATGATTAAACAGTGAGAAAACTTGAAAGAAAGAAAACCTAAAATAAAGCTTCCTCAGAGCTTAGTGTGTGGGTGAAACTTGCAATAAACCAACTAGAAACTTTCTATGAACCTCAAGGAGTGTTTTAGAATATTTAGTTTTGGTTGAAAATCAGTGGAACTCAAAACACGATTTTAACTTGTTCACCACTTTTTCTCAATGCTCACTCACTCAAACTCTCACCAAATCCACTTCTGAAGGTATGGGAATGATCCTGGGATTATATATGTTGGATTCAGATTAAGAATAGGCCCAATTCTGTTCCCTTTAGCCCAATTTGATTTTCACTTTTTTCACTTATGGTCATTTAAATAGTGCACGAATTTCACCTTGATTAGCTGTAAAAATGGCTTCCCTGGCTTGCATCAGAAGTAGGTTAATCAAAGGGTTGAAAATGATCCCTTGATTTCATCTTATGGTATGCTTTTGATATGTAACTTAAACTTGAAGAAACCATGAAAATGGCCACCAAAATGCACCCAAATTCCAAATCCAAATATGGCATTGTGTTCCAAATGTCTTTGGTACTCAAAATATGCACAAGGTTGGTGCAAAATTTTTTCAAATGAATTAATTTTGATTTTTCCCTTTTTAAGCCTTTTCCATTTGAAGTGTGCAAAGTGGTGAAAATGACCTATAATGAAAATGACCTCTAATCCTGCTTTCCCAAAATACCCATGTCTTGCAAGCCTCATAACTTGAGTTCTACAAATCAGATGAAGGACTTCTAGTACTTTTTGTAAATCTAAGATCATGAGGAACAACTTTCATGTTCATCAAAAGTTGAGGAGAAACATCCTACTTGGTCAAAAACGGCTTGGAAGTTGGTTGAGTTTTGTTGACCAAAATCACATTCATCTGAGGACCTGTAACTTGTCTGCATCATAAATTGAGTTCTATAAATCCAATCAATGACTTTTAGTACTCAAACGAAAGCTAAGAACATGCTATACAAGTTTCATGTTGGTCAAAAGTTGAGATGAGACTTGTATCTTGAGATAGGTGGTCTTGAAGTTAGGCACTGAACAGGGGATTTTACACTGAGAACCTTAATTCAGTCACTCCTCATATTCTTGATTCTTGATGAATTGATCTTGAAATGATATCCCATGTATATTAACACAAAATTCCATGACCTTAGAGACTTGGAATTGAGTTTTATTCTCCTTCAATTTCATAGTCGACTCAGGGTTGACCAAATGAAAACCCTAATTGCACCATCTTCAACTGTAACTCTTCACACTTGGTATAAACACTTGAATGAACTCCACAATGACACTCAAGGCCTAAAATGACCATCTCTCTTCATAACCATGGGCTTGCGATCCTCTGATGGTCTTCAAATGGCCTCCCAGACAGGAGGTGAACCTCATACACTTATCTGTCTATCCAAATGGTTTTGACTTGTCTCTGATGATGATAACCCCCTTGTTGACTTGAATACAACCTCTTGATTAGGATTAGAACCCTTGGCACATTCCTCTTTTGCACACACATCTCTTGATCCCCATTAAAAATACAAAATGCTATGCAATGCAATATGTTAGAACAATGAAATGAAACATAAACCAAGTAAAGAAAAGGTTGGTCAAATTTTGGGGTACAACAGCAATCCAACAACTTAGGAGTTTGTACTGTTTTATATTTAGTAGTATAGTTAGTATAGAGTGAGAATGGATGGACCACATGTGAGAGAACTTGAAAAACTAAGCATGCCTTTTCGCGCTGAGCGCCGGCAAAGGGCGCTTAGCGCGCCCTGTTTTGTGTGGAAAAATCACGAATTTTCCATCCACTTTCACCAATTTTGGTCTTAGTGTTTAGTTAGTTTTAGTTCAATTTTGTTAGGTTGCTAAAATAAATTTTTCTGTTTGTTCTCAAGTTTTGTTTTTTATTAGCTTGAGGATGCATTGTGTGATTGTTCATTTTTTATTGTTTCTACAAGTAAATGTTATGGTAGTGTGAAAAGTTTAAAGAGATTCGCATAACTAAGGTTTGTGTTTATTGCTTTTCTAGAACATAACATGTTTATGAACCTTAGGCTTTGTACAAATTACATGAAATTCATTCTTTTGCAATTTTTTCTTCAATTTTGAATCACTTTAGTTCATAGCCCAATGTGAAGAACCTTTCCATTGTTTACTAAATTACATGGAGACCAACTTTCTTGCTTAACTCGTTTGAATTATGTTTAATCTTGTATTTGTGTTGTTTGTATGATAGCACTAAAATAATCAAGGCGTTTTGTTTGATTTTGAGTATAACCACTTGACCAAATAGTCAATCTACCTTGTGAGTGAGTGAGAATTTGCTTACCCCTTTTGAGCCTTTGTTGGAATCCATATTGGTGTTAAGTTCAATTTTGTATGGATTCTAATATTTTTTTTCTTGAGCCATAATCATGACTTGTCATTTGAGTTTTTACCCTTGCTTAAAAAGTTTGAGAACATTCACTTTACGTGTGTGGTTGTATTCAAGTTGGGGAAAAGAAAAGGTTGGTTGCTAGAAGGTTGAGACAAAGAAAAAAGTTTGAAAAAGAAAGAAAAAAGTGAAAAAGAAAAAAATTATTTAAAAAAAAATAAAAAAGCATTGGAAAAAGTAGAATAATATTGTGGTAATAAGTTGTGTGGAATGGTGTAACAATTTGGAAAATAGAAAAAGGTGATTGGAATTTGTGAGTACTTTAGATTGTGTGAAATGAACACTCTCATTTGATTAGGCAAGTTTTTGTTTCTTTTACCTTGAAAAAAACAATTGTTTGTTACCCAAGCCACATTACAACCCTTAAAGCCTTTGTGATTATTGCTTTTATACTTTCAATATGAGTTTCTTTAGATGAATTCATAATTTAAATTTTTGTTAGCAAGATTTTTGTGTGTGAGTTGTCCCCCATGTTTGTTTATCATCCCTTGACGAAGTTATGCGTTAGGTGTGATTCATTCTAGAACATCATATTGCTTTAGAATTTTTGACATGTGTTTTGTGTTTAGACTTTGTTTCATATTTGTTTGTATCGTTGTAGTTTAGTGGTAAACATTGTCTTGCGTGTACTTTTGATTTTGTACCATACATTTGTTTCCATTTGTAAAGACTTGATTAGCATGATTTCTTGATAATTGCTTTTGTTTCTTTGATTTGGTCGATTCTTGTTTGAGGAGAAATAATTTTAAGTTGGGGAGTGTGATAAGTGCTAAATTGCACTGATTTTGAGTGTGAATAATTAGCACTTATTGGCTTAATTCGTTGGTTTTCCGTTAATAATCCCCCATTTTTGTGTACTCTTGTATAGTTTACATATTGTTGTATATATTACGTTTTCGTGTACATATCAGTGAGTTTGATAGCTTTTCAACTATTTTATAGGTAATAATGCATGGATGAAGTATAGTCCCATTTTAGCTAAGAAGGATGCTTCAAAATGCAGTTTTGACCAACAAAATGCTGGCATTCGCGCTTAGCGCAACTTTTAGCATGCTAGAAACTGGATGGCAGTGAGGATGCTAGAAACAATATTTTGGTTCTACATATAATCTCTATTTTTGATGATAACAATGCATATATTTTATATCTAACAATTTTGTACCCTAATATTTTTCTGAAGTGTGTAGATATTAAGTTTAAATTGATTTTGGATAACTCTGTAGAAATCTCATCAGAATCAAATTTTGGCATGCCTCAAGAAACTACTTCGACCACATCTCAAGAAAAATTAGCAGCTCTAATGAATGTTGAATGTCTCTGAAGAAAATAATTTGTGTGCTTCTCAGATAAGCTTCACTTCCAGCTCTGGAGTCAAAGTTATGGGTTCTTAAGATATGTCCATTCTCTTTTGATGATCAAGCTTCTGGCTCAGACAGAATCATTCAAAGAAGACTTAAGTGAAGACAACTTCTGACTCTGAAGAATAATAAGTGCTAAATTGTACTGATTTTGTGTGTGAATAGTTGGCCCTTGTTGGCTTGATTTGTTGGTTTTCCGTTAATAATCCCCCTTTTTTGTGTACTTTTTGTACAGTTTGCATATTGTTGTATATGTTGCGTTTTCATTTAAATATCACTGAGTTTGATAGTTTTTCATCTGTTTTTATAGGTAATAATGCATGGATGAAGTATGGTGGTCCCATTTGAGCCAAGAAGGATGCTTCAAAATGCAGTTTTTACCAACAAAATGCTGGCATTCGAGCTTAGCGCAACTTTTAATGCGCTGGGAACTGGATAACAGTAGCTAGAGTATTTTTGTTTTCCTGACCACGCTTAGCGGGAGCAGAACCTCGCTTAGCGCGGTTTAAGGGTACTTTAAGTGAGATTGCGCTTAACGTGATCTGAGGGTGCTTAGGGAAGTTATAATAAATACCATTCTTTATCAATTTAATTTATCTCATTTTTTAGGTATTCAAGCAAGGATATTTTGTCATTTTCATATAAAGCATTGAATAAGCTTTCCAATGCTTCCATATGTGCGACAATCGGAGTTACGGTTTGAAATTATGAAGAAAACAAGAAACTTGATTTTGCTGATGGCGTTAAGCGCCCTCATAGCACGCTTAGCGCGATTCGCGTGTTCCAGCATTTTTAAGGTTATGTTTGTTGTAACTTTTAACCCCAACTTCATCAAACACATTTTGTGAGTTAAGCAGCTTATAAACAACATTATGTATATCTTGATAATCCAGAAGTAGATTTACATCAATCTGTAACACCCTTTTCTACCTTACAAATAATAAGGCAAAATAACACAGATATCAGAGTAAATTATTAAATTCACAAAAAGCCACCAAAAGGGAGTACATTTCCCAATGTCATCAAAATAGGTCATGGCTCCGTAAACAACGGGTTTTTCCCCAAAATACATCAAACAGCATAAAACAGCGGAATTTGAAAGGCGTAAGTAAAGGTTTTGCTCATCAGGGAACATAAGCAAAATAACTCAACAGTATATAGTTTAACTCAAAAGAACCCAACTTGATGTTACATATCAGAGCAAGACCCTCTAAGTTAACCAAAAAAGCTAACAACTCAAAAACTTCAAAAATAATCCTCGACGGCGTCCACGGCTAAACTTGGTCATCTACACATTACCCACGTGGAGGTAACATTCAAACAGGCAGGGTGAGTAAAACAATTCATAATAATCAATGTATGAAAATCAACATATAAATGGCATCATAATCATATTCAACCTTCATATTAATCGATAAGCCTCGAAGGCCACAACATCATAATTCATACAAAAAGACTTATAAATGCAGATGCGACACAATTCAATGCATGCGGTACCAATCATCACAGCTCGATGGACACTGGGCCATCAACCCTCCATAGATCCCCATCAAAGGATCGATTCTACTAGAGAATCTGAGCACAACAAAATACTCCACATCCACACAATGGGATTGAAGCCAAAGTAATCGAGGTCATGAACCGAAGTCCGGATGCACATGAATGCATGATACACACATCAATAATCATCCTCATAATAACAACATAGGTGCATCATCATCCATATCTGAGTGCGCTTAGCACGTCCTGTTTTGTGTGGAAAAATCTCTCATTTTCCATCCACTTTCACCAATTTTGGTCTTTGTGTTGGGTTATTTTTAGTTCAATTTTGTTAGGTTGCTAAAATAAATTTTTGTGTTTGTTCTCAAGTTTTGTTTTTAATTAGCTTGAGGATGCATTGTGTGATAAGTTGTGTGGAATGGTGTAACAATTTGGAGAAGAGAAAAAGGTGATTGGAATTGTACTTGAGATTGTGAGAAATGAACACTCTCATTTGATTAGGCAAATTTTTGTTTCTTTTAACTTGAAAAAGAAAATTGTTTGTTACCCAAGCCACATTACAACCCTTAAAGCCTTTGTGATTATTGCTTTTATACTTTCAATATGAGTTTTTTTAGATGAATTCATAATTTAAATTTTTGTTAGCAAGATTGTTGTGTGTGAGTTGTCCCTCATGTTTGTTTATCATCCCTTGACGAAGTTATGCGTTAGGTGTGATTCATTCTTGAACATTCGTATTGCTTTAGAATTTTTGACATGTGTTTTGTGTTTAGACTTTGTTTCATATTTGTTTGTATCGTTGTAGTTTAGTGGTAAGCATTGTTTTGCGTGTACTTTTGATTTGTGTACCATATATTTGTTTCCGTTTGTAAAGACTAGTTTAGCATGATTTCTTGATAATTGCTTTTGTTTCTTTGATTTGGTCGATTCTTGTTTGAGGACAAATAATTTAAAGTTGGGGAGTGTTGCAACACCCCACTCTACCCCGTACGCGTATTATAAAACATATACGGAAATATTACATAAAAGTACATCAGAGTCTTAAAACAAGTAGGATGTCACACTAAGTCACTTCATTCTTCATAAATAAACCAATGTTATCTAGCTTTCAATTAAACGGCGAAATAAATTCAATTCTTTAAACATAGTTCTCACCACGAGGTGATCATACATCCTCAATCCAACAAATAAAAGATACGTAACAATTAATCAAGAAAATAGGCAAAATATAACGTAATCCTGTCATCCCATGTTATGTATCAGAGCAACTCCTGGGACTCGATCAAATAGCAACACACTCCAAGCACTACTCGGGTACCTGGTCATCTGCATTCCCCAAGGAGAACAAACGCAACAAACAGAAAAGGGGTAAGAACTACATTCAATAAATAAGCGGTGAAATACACATGCTAAGGAGTAGTTACACACCACACATATAATCATACACATACAACGCACGTACACGTGCCACCTCGATCACTCGGCTTCAATAGCCCATATTCAAATACAAATATGTAATGCGACTCACTGACTCGACACAACGCATGTGGTACCAACACAATCACATACGGTTCACCCTAGAACCCGATTCCCGTCGAAATTCGGATAATTCGTATACGTTCCTCTGAACTACAACTTATCTCCACAACGACTTCCACGTGAAGTCCAGATGAAACTAGGCACCCATCATGGATTCCCACCTAGTCATCTCCACAAGACACATGACATGAAATGCATGACAACACAATTATGCATATAATAATTCAAGCATTATTCACAATCATCAAAGATCCACACGAGCCATCCGCTCACCGTAATCCTCTCGGGAATTACCACAATCGTACAAGATTGTCCAATTTCGACAATCATGGCTCATACCCATCAAAACACACCCATAAGGGCACACCCAGATAATTCCATATTCTCTCGATTTAATTAATTACTAATATTTCTTAAGTTCATTTTAGTCATATTAATCCTACCGATTAAACGGAATTGCGTTCCAAGTGAAATCGGGACAAAAATCACAAAAATTGGGGAAAAGTCACCCCAGGCTGCCCATACACATAATACCCTTTCCCGTACGCGTATTTCCCTGCTGAAATACGCGTATGGATACTCCTTTACGCGTATTGGCAGAGGCTATCACCTCTTCAATTTCCCTCTTGAAACCCATTACGCGTATGGATACCCCTCATACGTGTATTGACCAAGCCCATACACATATGGTACGCGTATCATTAGAGGGTCGTGCTGGCCTTGGGGACAGGGCACGTCTACTACGCGTACAGCCCTTGGGAAGTCCCACCTATGCGTATTGACACCCCCAATACGTGTATGACCAGCAGATCTGTCAAAAAAACTCATATCTCATCATTCTCACGAGTTCCCTCTCCAGATCCATCATCCTACCTTCCCATTCATCCTAAAACTCGTATTTTAGTCGATTTCAATGAATCCTATCTTCTATTCTTTCACGATTCCACTTATTAGATCTAATTTTGATTACGGTTAAACCCTTATTTTTCAGATCTGCTAACCACAGTATTCTATCACAGCTTCAGGGAATTTCCACACGAATTTTCATATTCGCACCAGAATCATACATACAACATCATACAACGATCATTCAACAATAACAGCAATCACAGGGAAATCGTAATATCACGAAAATCACATGACAGACAAGAACAGACAAAATTCCTACGAGAGAAAGGACCTCTCACTACCCTCTCATGTTAAATCACCCATATTGAAATCCATCCTCCCCCTTACCTTGGATTGAAGCTTTTTCTTGGCAACAATGGAGGAATCTTGGTTCTTCTGCTCTACCTCTCCTTTCTCTGTTTTTTTCCTCTTTCACGTGTTAACTGTCTAACTCCTCCACTAACCCTCTCTTAACCCCTTAATCAGATTTTAATTCATTTAATTTAATTACTACTACTACTACTAATAATAATAATAATAATAATAATAATAATAATAGTCATAATAATAATAATAATCCCATTAATATTACTATTAACAATAGTTGAAATAATAATGCTAATAATCATAATGCACTTAATCTTATTATTAAATTATCCCTTATTCTAGGTTCACATTACCCCAACTAAGGTCAGCTCTCCCTCTCGCTCTTAACCTTATACCCTTAATTAAGGACATCACACCAATACACATTACAGAAAAATACAAAAGCGACTAAATAGTTTAAATGGGGTGTTACAACCCTCCCCCACTTAAAATATTTTCGACCTCGAAAATGTACCTGCTGAGAACAATTCCGGACACGACTCTAGCATCTTGCTCTCCAATTCCCAGGTCACACTTCCTCCAGCAGCTCCTCCCCAAGCTACTCTCACCAACGGGATATCCTTCCCTCTTAGTTGTTTCACCTTGCGTTCTTCGATCCTCAACGGCATCGCCTCCATCGTAAGGTTATCTCGAACTTGCACTTCATCTCTCTGAAGCACATGATATGGATCAGCAACATACTTCCAAAGTTGCGATACATGGAACATGTCATGCAAATTCGAAAGTTCGGATGGCAACGCCACTCTATAGGCAACAGCCTCAACCCTCTGTAGAATCTGATACGGTCCAATAAACTTAGGTTCCAATTTCTTTGATTTCAGCGCACGACCAACACCGGTCACTGGGTTAACTCTGAGAAATGCATGGTCACCCTCGTTGAATTCCAAGTCTTTCCTCCTATTATCATGGTAGCTTTTCTACCTACTCTAAGCCGTCTTCATTTTCTCTCTAATCATCTGGGTCATCTCCGTAGTCTGTTTCACAATCTCGGGTCTGAGTACCGCACTCTCGCCCGACTCATACCAACATAGAGGTGTCCTACACCTTCTACCATACAATGCTTCAAAAGGTGCCATTCCAATACTAGAATGATAATTGTTGTTGTAAGTAAATTCAATCAGAAGTAAGTGAGTATCCCAAGCGCCTCCTCGCTCGAGTATACAAGCTCTCAACAAATCTTCCAATGACTGAATAGTCCTCTCAGATTGACCATCGGTCTACGGGTGATAAGCAGAACACAATTTCAAACTGGAACCCAAAGCTTCTTGCAAGCTTTTCCAAAATCCGGAAGTAAACCTCGGGTCTCTGTCAGATACAATCCTCGACGGAACCCCGTGTAATTTCACTATCACTCTGATATAAGTTTCTGCTAACTTCGTCAAAGGAAAACTGATGTTAATCGGTATAAAATGTGCCGACTTTGTCAATCTATCCACAATTACCCAAATTACGTCAAAACCTCGCCGTATTCGGCAATCCAATCACAAAATCCATTGCAATACTATCTCATTTCCACTCTGGTATTTCCATCGGCTGCATCAACCCGGATGGTTTCTGGTGTTCCACCTTTGACTTCTGACAAGTTAAACAAGCATACATAAACCGAGCTATGTCTTTCTTCATACCCGACCACCAAAATAATTTCTTCAGGTCTTGATACATTTTTGTAGCTCCTTGATGAGTACTCAAGCTACTCCTGTGGCTTTCTTGTAAAATTACCTTTTTCAAATCAGTATTATCTGACACACAAATTCTGTCTCTGAACTTCAACACACCAGAATCATCTACTTTAAAGTCTTCTTCCTTATCCGTTCCGCCTACGGTCATCAAATCTACCAATTTCAAATCCAGTTTCTGACCTTCTCTTTTTTCATGAAGGAACTCATTATTCACTTTCAGCATCCCCCAACATTACACTTTTCGAAGTTAACTCACAAACCATACTCAAGTCTCTAAACTGCTCAATCAAATCCAATTCTCTAATCATCAACGTCGACATATGTATCATCTTCCGACTCAAAGCATCTGCCACGACGTTAGCTTTACCGGGATGGTAACTCAAGCTAAAGTCATAGTCTTTCAGAAATTCCAGCCATCTTCACTGCCTCATATTTAATTCCTTCTGGTCAAATAGATATTTCAAACTCTTATGGTCACTAAACACTTCAAATCTCAATCCGTACAAATAATGCCTCCAAACCTTTAGTATAAAAACCACTACAGCTAACTCTAAATCATGAGTAGGGTAATTCCTTTCATGAATCCTCAATTTTCGTGAAGCGTAAGCCACAACCTTGCCATCTTGCATCAAAACACCGCCTAATCCCATTTTAGACGCATTGCAATATACCACAAAAGGATCATTCAGATTTAGTAAGGTTAACACGGGTGCGGTAGTCAACCTTTTCTTCAGTTCTCGGAAACTTTCTTCACACAAAATATCCCATACAAATGTCTGGCCTTTTCTAGTCAACTGGGTCAATGGAAGGGCCAAATTAGAAAACCCTTCGATGAACTTACGGTAATAGCCTGCCAAGCCTAAGAAACTTCTAATCTCTGTCACTGACTTTGGAGCCTCCCACTGAAGCACAACACTCACTTTCGATGGATCCACTGCTATGCCTCCTCCAGAAATAACATGTCTAAGAAAACTCACTTCGCTCAACCAAAACTCACACTTTGAAAGTTTTGCAAACAATTTATTATCCTTCAGCACTTGCAACGCATCCCTTAAATATTATACATGATCTGCTTCTGACTTGGAGTAAATCAAAATGTCATTAATGAAAACTACTACAAACTGGTCCAAATAAGCATGGAAGATACGATTCATGTACTCCATGAACACACCTGGTGCGTTGGACACACCAAACGGCATCACTGCATATTCATAATGTCCATACCGAGTTCTGAAAGAAGTTTTCTAGATATCATCTTCTTTCACACGGATCTGATGATAGCCTGGTCTCAAATCAATTTTACTGAACACACGAGCTCCCATGAGTTTATCCATCAGATCGTCGATTCTTGGAAGTGGATACTTATTCTTGATGGTTACTTTATTCAACTGGCGATAATCGATGCACAAGCACATACTACCATCTTTCTTCTTTACTAACAAAACTGGCACTCCCTATGGCGACTCACTGGGTCTGATAAACTTTTTGTCCAATAATTCTCCCAACTGAGATTTCAACTCTGCCAATTCTAACGCTGACATTCTGTATGGTGCCATAGATATAGGTTTGGTACCAGGGACAAGATCAATTGTAAACTCTACTTCCCTCTCTCGAGGTAACTTTGCAACATCCTTCGGGAACACTTCAGGAAATTCTCTCACAACAGGTAATTCCTTAATCGACAACTTACCTTCCATGGATAACGAAGCGAACACGGCAAATACTTTAGCTTCATCTTCTACCAAGATTCGCAACTCCTTAGTAGATATAAGACTAGTCATATCTTCTTCTTCAGGAGTCAGAAATAATAGCCTTTTCCTATAACAATCAATATAAACATAGTTACTCTCGAGCCAATTCATCCCTAAAATAACATCCAGCTTACTGAGTGGTAGACAAATCAAGTCCACTCCAAAATTTTTACCAAAGATCAACACAGGGCAATTCAAACACACTAAAGATGTAGTGATTGATCAAATAGATGGAGTATCAATCACCATCCCTCTACTCAAAGTAGACAACACAAGCCTCAGTCTCTTCACACAATCCATAGAAATAAACGAGTGAGTTACACCCGTATCTACAATAGCAATTAAAGGAGTGTTATGAATGTAACATGTACCTCTGACCAAACGATCATCACTGGTAGGCTGAGCTCCCACCAATGCAAACACCTTCCCACTTGTCTGAGGCTTCTTCGGTTTTTGACAGTGGGTGCTGATATGACCCTGCTCACCATAGTTATAACAGGTTGGTATGTTGGTTCTACAATCCGCGACCACATGACCTGGCTTTCCACACTTAAAACACTTTTTCACCTCATTCTGACATTCATTCGCACGGTGACCTGCTCCATCACATCTGAAACACTTGAGAGGATTGGAAGGATTTCCTCCCCCACTTGGTTTCTTCCCAGCAACATCTTTCTGCTTTCCTTTATCATCCGGAGCACGGTAAGGTGTATTTCCATGCCTCGGTTTGCTTCTTCTGTCACTTAGATTCTTATGGTGAACGACTCTAGCTCTGTTGTCTTCATCATAGATTCTACATCTGTTCACCAGCTTAGGAAAGTACCTGATCTTCTGATAACTGACACCCAGTTTGATCTCGGGACGCAGCCCGTTCTTAAACTTGATGCACTTTGAACTCATTGCTGCATCAGTATTGTAATGAGGACAATATTTTACCAGTTCGTCGAACTTAACCGCATACTCTACCACTATCATGTTCCCCTGTTTCAACTCAATGAATTTAATCTCTTTCTTTCCGCGAACATCTTCCAGAAAATACCATTCCAGAAACTCGGCCCTGAACACTGTCCAATTAATGGGACCCTCACCAGCTTCCAATCTCTGACGGGTGTTGTCCCACCAGTCCTCAGCCTCACTTTCCAGCATATGGGTACCAAATTGTACCTTCTGATCCTCTGAGCACCCCATGACTCTGAAGATCTTCTCAATATCCTTCAGTCATTTATGTGCTACATCTGGATCATGTCTGCCCTCGAACTTAGGTGGCTTGTTATTCTAGAACTTCTCCAAATTATGGAACTCTCTGTTTCCAGCACTCCGATTGATATTATGACCAATGTTCTCCGATGCCTGCGCAACAGCTTGTAACACAGCAGCCATCGTAACATCATTCCTACCAGCCATACTTCTCAATATCCACAAAAACACAGGTTAGAAGAAACACACGACTATAGACATCATATAGTCAGACTCTACTACAACACTAGCCGGACGGACCGACCTGCTCTGATACCAATTGTAACACCCCACTCCACCCCATACGCGTATTATAAAACATATACGAAAATATTACATAAAAGTACATCAGAGTCTCAAAATAAGTAGGATGTCACACTAAGTCACTTTATTCTTCATAAATAAATTAAAGTTATCTAGCTTTCAATTAAACAGTAGAATAAATTCAATTCTTTAAACATAGTTCTCACCACGAGGTGATCATACATCCTCAATCCAACAAATAAAAGATGTGTAACAATTAATCAAGAAAAAAGGCAAAATATAACGTAATCCCGTCATCCCATGTTACGTATCAGAGCGACTCCTAAGACTCGATCAAATAGCAACACACTCCAAGCACTACTCGGGTACCTGGTCATCTGCACTCCCCAAGGAGCACAGATGCAACAAACAGAAAAGGGGTGAGAACTACATTTAATAAATAAGCAGTGAAATACACATGCTAGGGAGTAGTTACACACCACACATATAATCATACACATACAACGCACGTACATGTGCCACCTCGATCACTCGGCATCAATAGCCCATATTCAAATACGAATATGCAATGCGACTCACTGACTTGACACAATGCATATGGTACCAACACAATCACATACGGTTCACCCTAGAACCTGATTCCCGTCGGAATCCGGATAATTCGTATCGTTCCTATGAACTACAACTTATCTCCACAAAACTTCCACATGAAGTCCAGATGAAACTAGGCACCCATCATGGATTCCCACCTAGCCATCTCCACAAGACACATGACATGAAATGCATGACAACACAATTATGCATATAATAATTCAAGCATAAGTCACGATCATCAAAGATCCACACGAGCCACCTGTTCACCGTAATCCTCTCGGGAATTACCACAATCGCACAAGATTGTCCAATTTCGACAATCATGGCTCATACTCATCAAAACACACCCATAAGAGCACACCCAGATAATTCCATATTCTCTCGATTTAATTAATTACTAATATTTCTTAAATTTATTTTAGTCATACTAATCCTACTGATTAAACGGAATTGCGTTCCAAGCGAAATCGGGACAGAAATCACAAAAATTGGGGAAAAGTCATCCCAGGCTGCCCATACACGTAATACCCTTCCCCATACGCGTATTTTCCTGCTGGCATATGCGTATGGACACTCCCTTACGCGTACTGGCAGAGGCTAACACCTCTCCAATTTCCCTCATGAAACCCATTACGCGTATGGCTACCCCTTATACGCGTATTGACCAAGCCCATACGCGGGGCACGCGTATCACTAGAGGGTCGTGCTGGCCTTGGGGTAGGGCACGTCTACTACGCGTAGAGCCCTTGGGAAGTCCCCCATACGCGTATTGACATCCCCAATACGCGTATGACCAGCAGATCTGTTAAAAAAAACTTAGATCTCATCATTCTCACGAGTTCCCTCTCCATATCCATCATCCTACCTTCCCATTCATCCTAAAACTCAGATTTTAGTCGATTTCAATGAATCATATCTTCTATTCTTTCACGATTCCACTTATTAGATCTAATTTGGATTACGGTTAAACCCTTAGTTTTCAGATCTGGTAATCCACGGTATTCTATCACAGCTTCAGGGAATTTCCACACGAGTTTTCATATTCGCACCAGAATCATACATACAACATCATACAACGATCATTCAACAATAACAGCAATCACAGGGAAATCGTAATATCACGACAATCACATGACAGACAAGAACATTCAAAATTCCTACGAGAGAAAGGACCTTTCACTACCCTCTCATGTTAAATCACCCATATTGAAATCCATTCTCCCCCTTACCTTGGATTGAAGCTTTTTCTTGGCAACAATGGAGAAATCTTGGTTCTTTTGCCCTAGCTCTCCTTTTTCTGTCTTTTTCCTCTTATATGTGTTAACTGTCTAACTCCTCCACTAACCCTCTCTTAACCCCTTAATCATATTTTAGTTCATTTAATTTAATTACTACTACTAATAATAATAATAATAATAACAATAATAATAATAATAATAATAATAATAATAATAATAATAATAATAATAGTCATAATAATAATAATAATCTCATTAATATTACTATTAACAATAGTTGAAATAATAATGCTAATAATCATAATGCTCTTAATCTTATTATTAAATTATCCCTTATTCTAGGTTCATATTACCCCAACTTAGGTCAGCTCTCCCTCTTGCTCTTAACCTCAAACCCTTAATTAAGGACATGACACCAATACACATTACAGAAAAATACAAAAGCGACTAAATAGTTTAAATGTGGTGTTACAAGTGTGATAAGTGCTAAAATGCATTGATTTTGAGTGTGAATAATTAGCACTTATTGGCTTGATTAATTGGTTTTCCGTTAATAATCCCCCATTTTTGTGTACTCTTGTATAGTTTACATATTGTTGTATATATTATATTTTCGTGTGCATATCAGTGAGTTTGACAGTTTTTCATCTATTTTATAGGTAATAATGCATGGATGAAGTATAGTCCCATTTGAGCTAAGAAGGATGCTTCAAAATGCAGTTTTGACCAACAAAATGTTGGCATTCGCGCTTAGCGCAACTTTTAGCATGCTAGAAACTGGATGGCAATAGCTAGAGTATTTTTGTTTTCCTAACCACGCTTAGTGAGGTTTATGTCGGCTTAAGGGTACTTTAAGTGAGATTGCGCTTAGCGCGATTTGAGGGCGCTTAACGCGGTTGTAATAAATATTATTCTTTATAATTTTAGTTTGTCTCATTTTTGTTTTAAAACAAGGATTTTTGTAATTGTTATATAGAGCATTGAATAAGCTTTCCAACGCTTCCGACCTTGCGTCAATAGGAGTTACGGTTCGAAAGTTATGAAGAAAACAAGAAACTTGATTTTACTAATGGCATTAAGCGCCCTCATAGTGCGGTTCACGTGTTCCAGCCCCTATTTAAGTCACTTTTTCAGTATTTTTTAGATTATGTTATTGGAAACTTTTAACCTCAACTTCATCAAACACATTCTGTGAGTATAGTAGCTCAGAAATAACATTAGAATGTATATCTTGATGATCCGAAGGTGGATTTGCTTCAATCGGTGTCGACAAACCGAGAGATTCTTGTTCATCTTATCTCTGCTCTTTGTACCCTCTATTTGTTGGAGTTTTGTATGTAAGTTTATCTTGATTGTATGTATATTTATGGATCTTTGTATAAAATATCTTTTACACCTCTTAATCGATGTCATCTTTGATTTACTTTCCAATTTTGCCTCATGATTAAGAAGCATAGACTCAACCTTAATGATAGGACAAATAGTGGCACAATACTAAATAATGGAGGCTAAAGCATTAAATTCCTCAGGCAAGCCATCAAGGATAGGTTCAAGTTGATCCCTATGCGGAACTGGATCATTTATTGATTCCATAATATCAACAATGTGTTGAATACGAGCTAGGTATTTAGATATGGTTTTATCGCCTTTGGTGATGGATTTTTGTTCCAAGCGCAACTGACAAGATTTTGCATTGGTGTGCGCGAAGACATATTTGTGAACCTCGTCCCATATCTGATGAGATTGCACACAGCGAACAACACGTGGAAGCACAGAATCCGATAGCATTATGAAAAGCCACGTGAACATAAGAGAATCTTGTTATTCCCACGCAACAAACGCCGAATTTTCATAGTCATTGGTGTGATCTTCATTGCTCAAATATCGCGGCGAAATTTCAGGATTAACAAAAAGACGATGAAGCTTATGAGTGTGAATTATACCTTTAATCTGTTGTTTGCATGATCGAAAGTTGTTTTCATCGAGTTTAAGCATGACTTGTTGCGTGAAGGTTTTGAAGATATTTTTTGAATTGAATTGCACCATCGATTGCGTTTCTCGCATCGTATTCTTTGAGGTGTTTGCAGAGTTCTCATTGGAAGTATGGCTAAAGATCGTCTTTAAGCTCTAGATACCATATTAAAAATAGAGAAAGGGAAGTAGAGAAATAGAGAATAGAGAGAAAGTTTGTTCTAATTTGATTTTTAAATCTATTGTTAGTATGGTTCAATTAATTGAACTTATCTTTTATAGCTAGCCCTTATGCTGACTCAGCACAATTAGTCATTGGAATATCTATTGAACCTTATCTTTTATAGCTAGCCCTATTGGACCTTATCTTTTATAGTTAGCCTTACTTATAATTTCTTACAGTTGCCTAATGCACTATTATTATATTACTCTAATACTTACAAACTTTACTTGTGCGTGATGTACAATTTTACGACTCGTCCATATTAATATTAAAGTCCACTTCTTACTTTCTTATGAAGTTATGTTAGAGCAAATTATGTCGAAGAGATCTAAAGGAGCGGCTTGGAGGGGGGTAAAAAGAGGATCCTTATTATTGGTCCAAAAAAAAAAAACTCACTTGAAAGTGAATCATTGAGTTTCAAAATCAGATTGGGCGTTTAATCTCATGGTTGAGATAAAGATTGATAGTTACTTAAATAACACCTATTATATGATAATTAGTTTAAAATGCATGGGAATGATGTGATCCTTCCGATAACCCCACGTTTTAGGGAATAATTGAGACATTCAATAAAAATAAATTAAACTAAGGATTTACTCCATGCATATTAAATGAGCAACTGATATTACCCATTTTTTCTTGTTAAAATTAAAATAATTCAAAACTAACCTAAATGAGATTTATGAACAATCACTATATGACTAATTTGAACAAAATCGAAAGCATGCCCAGACTAAGAACATATATGTACCCGGGCATGCCCGACTCGGGCACATCATGTGTGCCATGATAGGGGTGATCAAAAATAAATGAAAACACTTTCATTTATTTCGATCAGTACCTACTTTGTTCATATGGGTAAGTGCTATTAAATTTGACCTGGAGACTCAAACCAACACAGAATTCCCAATATTGTCTCGAAACCTTTAATTAGCTTTGCTGGAATTCACAGTCAAGATAACTTCATAGAGTAATCGAGTAATCGAGCTGCAAAGCCAAGTTCACTTTGATCTGGTCTTGTATTTGTCTCCAAAAAATGGTAATGCCCACAAAAGCACTTTAAGAACGCAGATTTTCATTGGAAGCCCACAGTAAGTTGTGAACTGACCAAAACTAACTTGTCAAGTGTGTGTCAGTACTTTGGCGGCAAAGAGTTATTTAAAACTGCATTTCAGGCTTGTTTTGGTCCTTATCTAACATCAGTATATTCAGGGAATGTTGTACAATCATCAAGGCCTGAGATTAACTCAGCTATATAATCATGTGGGATGACTCCAACATTTTCCCTTTCCAATGAACTTTCTTCATTCAAATCAAAGGGGAGATTTCTATCCGTATTAAACTCAAACTCATTCATAGAAGATGAAGGGAGATCCAACGCCAATTCAGGAAGCAATGGAATTGACGGGAATAATGGTTCAGCTTGACGGCGATGCATTTCACTAGATTCCACTGAAGCTCTTCTGGTCTTTCCCCTAGACGGCTTAGTAACATCTGAAATGGAAGACTTTTGCTTTCCAGAAGATTGTACCCTGGATCCAGGTCGAGACCTTGCATCATTTGTTGGGAATGTTGATGAAGCCCATCCAGATCTGTCTTCTTCACAAGCTCTTGTTACCTCCCTGAGGGAGAAAAAAAATACAAAAATGAGAAACACCATAAGCAACTCTCCAAAGTAGCAATGAAAAAAAATAAATGCTTCATAAACTAAGCACCAGGGGAAACAAATTTTAGCATTTGTTGACAGATTGATAAAACTAAATTTTTTCAATAGCAATTTTTTGATGAGGCAAACAATCGCCAACTGCAACGATGAAGATTTATTTCACGTAGACATTCACAAGTGTAAATTTATAAGAGAAATTCAATGAAGTCTGAACGAAGTCTGAACTCTGAAGTAGCATAACAGAACATACAATTCATTGGATCATTCACACTTAGATACAGAATATAATATGAATCAGTGGAATTTTGTTTCACCACGACAAGGATGTATATGTAGGCAAAATTAAATAGGAAAACAAATAGTAATCAACTAGACTGTGCAAACTGTATAAGACAAGAAAATCATAACTGCAAAGTGTAAAGTTTTTTTTAAACGAAAACACTTCGTTAACTACCAAGGGTAAAGTTTTTTTTTTTTTTTGCAAACTGTAAAGTTAAGAACACGGGTCAAAACTCAAAAGTAGTTCTTCAACAGATCAATGCAACTGAAATTAAATATAAAAAAGTTTATAGACGAAAGTGTATATCAATCTCCAATCACCAATATCAATTATGTTGTCACATCCTATTAAATTTTAGTATCAATACTGATTCATACATTTCAACAGAAGAACCAAGAAAAAGGACCAAATTTAAAAATAATAATATGAATATGTCAACTGTTCTGTGAAATGACACACTTTCTTGGAAATCAAATACCAAAGCAAACCAGGTCCCAGAAACTCACAAGAATCTAAAATTATTAGAAGAAATAATTTGATAATGATTCATACATTTCAACAGAAGAACCAAGAAAAAGGACCAAATTTAAAAATAATAATATGAATATGTCAACTGTTCTGTGAAATGACACACTTTCTTGGAAATCAAATACCAAAGCAAACCAGGTCCCAGAAACTCACAAGAATCTAAAATTATTAGAAGAAATAATTTGATAATGATCTTGATAAAAAAAAGTGTCCTTGGCCAGATTTGGACAGACCACGCCACTGGAACCAAATATTTGTTTATAATAAAATTAAAAAAGATACGCCAAACCTAATTGACAGATAATACCACAAACTAAAACTCATTATAAGCGTTCAGCCATACCTGAAACGATTCTCAGCAGCAGAAAAACAACTTTTAAGATGATCATCTCTTGTGTGCTTATTTAAAGATGGTGGTGCTTCATCCCCTTTTATTGATAACTTTATAACAGATGGAAATGAGGATGAGGAATCACTTTCCTCTTTCGGGAACTCCAGGGTAATATCCAGCTGATCTGCACTCACCGGCATGCCTTCACCCGGGTTAGAGAGAAATGTTTTGTCATTTTCTGGCCTACTCATGTCTTCCAGTGCAGCTGCCAGTAATTTCTTGCTCTGGGTCGAATTAGCAAAAGTCGTCCTTTCGGAGGGTTTGTTTAGGGGATATTGTGAATGCTGGCCAATTGAAGTGAAGAAAGTCTGGTCAAAATAGAGACCATTGCTAGTGGTGTGCAGATTTTGTCTGTGGCCAACATGTGACGCCACCTTCCGGGCAGAAGAAAGCAATGCAAAAAAGTGCTTCTGCAGTAATAACTCTCTATTTGCCTGTTCAGAAGCAACATCCAACAACATTTGAATGTTATCCTGCAAAAAGAGATCATGTTACAGATTGACAAGAAGAAAGCATAAAGAGAAATAAGAGAAGAATAGCTTGAGAACGGATAAAAATTGATTTAGATGTGTTAGAATTCTATGAATCTCACAGATTTAATGAAAAAATAGATAAACCCTAACTGAATCTTTGTACTAGTTTGATATTCTGAACTATGATTCAATTACAATAGAATTGATCTATATAAATCAGTGAAAAGGATCACAGTTCTAACTAACTTAATGTTAGTTCCTAGAATTTGGGGATTAGTTACATGAGAAAGTGTACAGTATGTGTATGGTAGGAGAACAATAAGGTCTTAAAACTGAGGATTTCAACCAACTGATTGTTAGTAGTACCTTATGATCTAATAAGATGAACAGCAAGGAGATAGACCTCCTTTCAAAGGTTGCCCTAATTGGTCAACTGGACTCAAACCTAAGCTTAAAATCCTACAAGTCTGTTCCCGCAGGGAAAAAATGAAAGGAAGTGCCAATTAGTAAGCAAGAATATTAGTGAGTCTGATAGAGGTGAAAGAAGCAAGGAGGTGCCGATTAGTCAGAGTTATAAATCTGTCATTATGTACTGGTCTATTGCAAATGAGATTTCCTCCATAGCTGGGAACTTCTGATCTTGTTCTTCCTTTGTAAATTGTAACCAACTCCATTCAAATCCAATACTGTTGAAGATACCTGATTTGATTGGTAGAACCAAGGTTCACCTTAATTGCAAAGCCAATACGCTCTTTAAATTGGCAAGAGCAAGGAGGATTTAGGGAGACATCATCATTGGCTAATACCATGCTTTGTAAGTGGGATGAGGAGTTTAACGGTATTTACAACTTTCAGTTGCTGAGAGTGGAGGGGAACCCAAAATCATGGACTATTAAACTATGAAGCACGGACACTCCGAATTTGACCCCGACACTGACACGGCAACACCAGTAATATAAGCAAATCCTCATCATCATTGGATGTGTTCTGACTTGACAATGTATTTATAAGTAAGGGCAATCATCGCCTTAATTTTCTTTTTTGTGAAGTTGAGTTAGGCTCAACACAAATCTTAATAAGGTATCGCTATCAGAGTCTAACAATCAGGCCACCACCAATTATATTCACGCACAAAGCCCAATATTATAGGGTGTGAGGAGTGTATTGGGAAAAACTAAAATCTCTTGTAAAAAAGATATAAGGCTTGATAAGAGTTTATTAACACATGCGCACACGCACACGCACACACACGTGAGTGCGCATAACCTATGAATCACAAAATTCAACCAATTTAATTAATAACTCATAACCATCATTCCATAATTTAACGAGTTCAAAAGACTTTTGTCAAAATAAGTAGCTCTCAAAAAACACAAATCTAACAAACAAGTCTAATCATCTAAGATACTATCTATTCTCTTATCATGATAGTCATATAAAAGGCAACTTCAGCACGTAAGATCTTAAGACCCAGCACTCGATATTAACCACAAAGTGCACGAAAAAAGTTCTCATATTATAGCACTAAAAGGCAACTTCAACACGTTAAGATCCTAAGATCTTAAGACCCAACACTCGATCTTGACTACACTGTTACCGCTATCTGACCACTTGGATCAGGCTCTAGATGTCTAGTCCTAGGTGTGAGGGGGTGTTGAGAGTCCCACATTGAATCAGATATGGCCTACAATGTGTTTATAAGTGGGGTGGGGTGGGTGGGTGGGTGGGTGGGTGGGGGGGGGGGGGGGGGGGGGGGGGGGGGGCACTCCTAAACTTAAAATCTGATTTTGTAAGTTGAGTTAGGCCCGACCAAAATCATAAGAGCTTCGATTGTGAACGAAATTATAGTCCTAACAATGCATTGTTGGTTGTGGGTCAGCCTGTCAAGGATGAGTCACTAAGGATCAGCTAGGGTTATTATAAGTTGTATCATAGGGACAATTGTTTTCCATTTACAATCATATACGATTTTTCCTTTCTTGCCAATATCGGATTTAATTAGTTTCCTTATTTGATTATATTCCCGAGGCTATTTATACCCTCGTGTACTTTTGCCATTCATAGGAAATGTGGACAATTTCACATGGTATCGGAGAAGTAGTTATGGTCAGTGACAAGAGAAAAAAAAGTTTCTCGTGGATCTGAGCAGCTCATGTATCTCTGATGTCGGCCCAAAGGCAGCGGCTAGAAACACTACCATGTATGCGGAAACAATTCGCTGGATACAAATCTAATGGCCAAAACTATAAACAAGACGGAGACTACATCACTGGCGAGAGGCTAAACAGCCAGCAAAGTCTGTTCCAAACTACATAAAGTGGAAACTTGAGAACAGTTTGGTTATATCATGATTACTCAACTCTACGAGAAATGAGTCAAGCGTAAATTTCATGTACTATAATACTGGTGTAGAGATCTGGAATGCAGCCAAGGAAACCTCCTCAAATATGGAGGACACTTCAGTGATATATGAGATTAAAAGCTACTTACACGTGGAAATTGATAGGCATTTCACTGAGGAGAAG
This sequence comes from Lathyrus sativus, assembly GCA_963859935.3. NCBI lineage: Eukaryota > Viridiplantae > Streptophyta > Magnoliopsida > Fabales > Fabaceae > Lathyrus > Lathyrus sativus. The sequence goes on along the minus strand of OZ012740.1, from coordinate 251,889,384 downwards.
ATTGATAATGGGTAATTTCCATTCAGCACACACCCTCAAGGATGAGTCACCAAAACGCTGGTATCTTGACCAAGGCACTTCAGAGAGCCAACTATGAAAACTTGAGATTCAAGTTGGGCACGACTGACATCTATGACCCTAATGCCCTAAGGCCAAGCCAGCACACAATTTTTCAAATGAGATGTGTAAAACATAAAGGCTCTTGCTGATGACCTTTTCTTGAACAAAAAAAGGTCATGGATGAGTGCTTGAACAGAAATGTCAAGGATGAGTGCTTGAACAGAAATATCAAGGATGAGTGCTTGAACAGAAATATCAAGGATGAGTGCTTGAACAGAAATATCAAGCTTTTTCATCAAAGACAGACTCTCTTTTATATACACATATTTATATTCCGGTGTACCGCACTACCTATGTAGCTTATATATATAACTTAAGTGCACAGTAGCAACTGCCAGTAAGAGTTGGTTAGTTTAGTTGTAACAGAATTCTCTTAAGCTTAGACGGTCGTTTTGACCTCTATAAATGGTTATCTATTCTTTCAACATCACGCAAATGTTAGAGACACTTCTAAAATTTACTGTTTATATTCTCCAGTCTCTCTACATTTTACGTTTGCTTTCTTTGCTTTTCTCTCATTTTCTTGCTTGAACAACTTCAAAGTTCAAATGAAAAACAGTAAATAAAATTTGCAATATGAAGATAAGTTAAAATAGATAAGATCGCCACTATAAACTGCAAATAATAAAAAGTGGAAATACAAGACATGTTAAATTGTTGGTCTAACCTCTGTTACTTTAAGAGCCTTTCCAGAGCATGTGCTGTTGATTTTCTCATGATTTGCATTGTCCAAGGAGAACAAGACATATTTTTGGAACAATTCTCTGAACCTCTCACAGCAATGGACAGGATGACGATATCTCCCCCTATATGCCCCACCAGCAGTCATTCCATAAAGCATTTCACTAACAAAGCTCCAGTTAGGACCATATTCATGAACAACTGCACATAATATTGCATCCTCCTGAGGCAGCCAAAAATCAGCTGATGGAATACAATCTTTGTACCAAATATTTCCCTTCTTCAATTTTTCGGATTTTATCATAAAGACCCGTTTCACAGGCATTTGAGTGATGGATATTTTTCCTCCCATCTTATTCCTACCAACTGTTTTATGTTCCAGCACAACCAGACTTTTACATGGGTCTGATTCTGCATGTTCATCCTGCATATCTATTGAATTGGATTCTAAATCTGAATCATAAATCTCAAGAGGATCCCTCTTGTACTTTTTGGACTTCTTAAATCTCTTTTCTTCTTCACCATCAGTTGTTAATTTAGACTTCTTGCGTTTTTTATGTCTACTTGAACTTGGCGTCACGAAATCAAGACTAGTGGTAGCGTCATCATCTATGGCCATTGGCACTGCTCGTAACTCATCTTTCACAGTTCTTAAGCTAGAGGTTAAAGATCCTTTCTTCAGAGATTTGAACTTTGCTTTCTTGGGTTTCTTTTTAGGCTTGAGCTTCGAATCATTTGGTGTTTGAGTCCTGCTGAAAAATGGAAGATAAAGATTTCTCAGTTATTTTCATATTTAGGGTGTCACCTTGTTTCCATATATTTAGGGTGTTACCTTGTTTCCATATATTTCAAACTAGGAGAAACTATCAAAACTGAGCAGATTTTGAAGCCAGGATTTATACCAAAATCTTACCCTCACCATAAACATAGTTTATAAAAAGAATATTACATTTGTAAGTCCCATAAAATGGTACATTTATAGATTCTTTTTTTAAAGCCAGTGAAGGAGGAGATATTGAAAGTCAGTGATGACTTACTTTTTCTCTTCTTCAGCTTCCTCTTTCAGTTTAGCTTCATATTCAAGTTCTTCCATTAACTAAATGAACATTAAAGCAAAATATTAAACCATAACCACAAGAAGTCAAGAAAGAAAATAAAAGGAAATCAATGTTGATTCAACAGACCTGATGTTGAGCCAAGGCCTCTACTTGCTGCCGATAAGCCGTCGTTGCAAAATCTGCATCCCAGCCTAATATACAGACCAAGAAAAGAAAGTATTCAGTCTCACAATTACATCATGCATACAGACCAAATAAATTTGTAAGTTAATTTTTGTGACAACGAGCTGAATAAGTTGATATAGTACATTACAAGCATGGAAAGACATCTCTATTTTAATTTTTAAGAAAAATGAAGAAGGACGAACATGTTAAGTACGTTTATAAACGGCCCCGGATCTGATGAACATATAGAAGAACATAAGCTACAGATTATTTTATAGCGTGTCTTCTAATTTATCAGCTAAACTATGTTAGAGATATGTTATTTGAATACTCTCCTGCCTGTATTTCCCTTTTACGAGGTATAATCTGATGACAACCACTTCAATTTCTATAAACATAAAATAGCAACAGTTCCGAATAAAATTGAAACAGAAAGGGTAGTGAAGTCCATACTTTCATATACAAGAGGCTCCTCATCTTCGTCAATTTCGGCTTCCATTTCCTCCTTATACCTTTCAATGCGATCCAATTCCCATTCAGTATCCTCAATTCTGACTTCAGATTCCAAGGCTGCTTTATCTATAATTGGATCCCACAGCTCTAGAAAACGAATGGCATATCGGTCGATAGGGCGTAGCTCACTCTCAAATGCTGATAACGCCTGCCCAGCTGCAGCTGCAGCTTCTGCCATCTGGTTCACATCTGCCAGCATGTCAACATCTTCTTTGGCAACAACAGAGGGTGGTTTATCTTCCTTAGGATCACCTCCATTTAACATTAATGCATCCTCTTTATTCAAATTGGAAACAGATTCGCCTAATTCTTGAGGCTCGTCATCCTCATTTGCATATTCATCCTCTTCAAGTCTCCCACTGGCTTCTTCTGTAAATTCCTGATTATCCACAGCTTCTTCCAGTTCAACTTTCTTCAGTGCCATATAATCTGCCTCATCTTCTACATGTTTTAATGCAGCTTCCACATCTGCATTAGTAACAGAACCTTCTCCCCTGTTCTGGTTTTTCTCCTTCGGCATGTCTTTAATTGAAAGTGTTCTATGACCTGAAAATAGTTCCATTGGATCAAGCTTTTTGAAGAACTCGGTATTATAACCCCCACTTTGTATAACTAAATCATCAAGTGCACGCTTTTGCTTTGCTTTCTTCAAAATATTCTCCTCAATGGTGCTTTCACTAATCAATCGATATATATGCACTTCACGTGTCTGACCAATTCTGTGGCACCGATCTTGAGCCTGTTGATCCATAGCAGGATTCCAGTCACTATCATAAAAAATAACTGTGTCAGCACCAACTAGATTGATACCAACACCCCCACTACGAGTTGACAAGATGAAAAGAAAAAATTTGGGGTTTGTGTTAAAGCGCTGCATTAAGGTCTGCCTCTCCTCTGGTTGGGTTGATCCATCTAAGCGCATGTAAGTATAACCATACAAATTAATAAACGCTTCTAATATGTCAAGCATCTTAGTCATCTGAGTGAATATCAGAGCTCGGTGACCTTCTGATTTTAATCTCCTCAGCAAAATTGCTAGCTTCTGTAGTTTTCCACAGTCGAATTGTATAAGTCGCCTATCTGGGAAATATACTTGACGACGGACAATTGCGGGCCTGATTGGTGACAATAGTGGTGACAGAATATCAGAGCATCGCTGCTTGTAAGATGGGTTCAGAAACACAGTTGTCTCCCTTTTACTGCACCAGCAAACAGGAGGGGAAGCTCGGGCGGCAGGAATGGCAAACATGAAACTTTCAACCACATCAATCGTCCTTTGAAACCGTTCAACTGGGGAGAGAACAATGTCAGCCAGTTTTGATGGGAACAAGTATGAAACAGGGTTTGCCTTTTGATAAATATCATATACAGGATGCCTTATGGTAACAAGGTCTCTTAGAGTTGTTGAGTAGATGGGTCGTTTTTTACACCTCAAGGAGTTCCACCATGCAATAGCTGCTGCGCGTTCCTTTGCCTGTGATATTCTCTCTTCCCAAATTGCTTTTCGAATCTCTTCGAAAATGTTTGTTCCTTGCTGCTTTTTCTGACACTTCAGTCCAGGCTTAATTACTTCCAGATCAGCTATATCAGTGCGTTCCATAATTAAAGTTGCAGGGGTCTCAATAGATTGCACTTCATCACTCTCCCAAGAAGTCATGCTATAGTCAAGATGAGTAAATAAAAGACCCAAACTTTCTAAGTCAACTGTTGAAAAGGAACTAGGCAAAAGCATGGAGCAAATAGAAGAACTTAACTGAACATCAATCCCACACATATCAAAAGAACTGACGATTGGACGACCCTCAAATAGGTCAGGATGATTACAAACCTTGCGAAGTTGCATGATAATACTGATCATCCCAAAAAAATTGGCATTTGCAAGAGTAGCTTGTGTCTCTGAGCTAGCAATAAAATCCTCATACAAATTCCTCTGCCTCTTTGACAGCCTACAGTATATGACATGCTCAATTTTCATGGGAAGTTGCTTTTCTACATCTCTCTTTAACCGACGGAGTAAGAATGGACGAAGGACATTATGCAGGCGATCAACAACCTCCTTATTAACTTTTTCCTCTCCCTCTACCATCCCTGATATAGGATTACTAAACCAATCCTTAAACTCTTGGTGTGACTGGAAAACATGGGGCATCAAGAAATGCATGAGAGACCACAGTTCCATGAGATCATTCTGTAGCGGTGTACCAGTCAACAGAATTCGTCGTTTTGAATTGAAATTCAACAGTGTCTGCCACCTTTGTGATTTCCAGTTTTTAATGAGGTGAGCTTCATCTAAGATCAAGTATTTCCACTTTTTGCGCTTGAAAACTTTGGAATCCTGAATAACTAATCTATATGTTGTTATGCATACGTGAAATGAGTTTGGTTTTAACCATCCTTGTCTTTTATGTTTTCGCTCCTTTGCGCTTCCAAAATAGGTCAAAATTTTAAAAGCAGGACACCATTTCAGAAATTCAGTCTCCCAGTTAAGCATCACACTAGTTGGCACTACAATTAGATGTGGACCCCAAATCCCCTTTTCACAAGCAAGATGTGCAAGCAAAGCTATAGTCATTATCGTTTTTCCAAGCCCCATTTCATCTGCTAGAATTCCATTCAGCTTTTTTTCATACATTGTTACGAGCCAATCCAATCCAATATGTTGATATTCACGAAGAGTGTACTTGAGTAGAAAGGGGGATTTTGTACGCACTTTAGTTGTGGAGAAGGTGTTTCCAGTTGGCTGTGCTGATCTTGCAGCAGCAGCTGCATCAGCAATTATATCCTCACTTTCTCTTTCCTCTGAATTTTCACAAGGTCCTTCCCCCTGCTCTTCTGCCTGGGTCTGTACGGCAGCCAGTTGCTCGCCAGACTTCATATCTTCACCCACAGAAACAGCAGGAACTTTCTGCTCAGCATCATCATCGACATGGACCGGTAAATTCTGATGGTCATCTGATGAAGCAGAATCATAATCAGACTCATCTTCCTGATCCCCATCATCACTCAGGTCCTAAAAAATAAGAGGAAAAAATTAAATGATGGTTTTAATACTGTTGAGAAGTGTGGTTGGGCCTAACTCAACCCTACAAAACCGGTTGGTAGAGTGAGGATTGCCCCCACTTATAAACACATGTTCATGTCATATATTGTCCGATGTGGGACTCTTAACACACCCCCTCACGCTCAGGACTGGACAACTGAAGCGTGGAAATAAATGGTGGGTGGCCCGATAGCGGAAACCATAGAAGGTGGCCCACCGGATCTTAAACCAGGCTCTGATACCATGTTGAGAAGTGTGGTTGGGCCTAACTCAACCCTACAAAACCGGTTGGTAGAGTGAGGATTGCCCCCACTTATAAACACATATTCATGCCATATATTGTCCGATGTGGGACTCTTAACAAATACCAATGAATTAAGCCATAAGCAACAACTAGAGATGAATACCACCTACCTTCTTATACCTTGCAAGTAGTTCCTCAACCGACATGTTACTCTCTTTTTGTAGTAATGCAATCTACATATAATAAAAGCTTGGTCATATATATACATATAATAAATGCAATCTACATACATACGCGCGCGCACACACACACACACACACACAGACATATATATAGTGTGTGTGTGTGTGTGTGTGTGTGTGTGTATTTATGTATGTGTATATTTATGTATGTGTATATATATATATATATATATATATATATATATATATATATATATATATATATATATATATCCACACATACACACACACACACACACACACACACACACACACACACACACACACACACACACACACACACACACACACATAAACAAAGCTGACTGTAGGGGGAAAATAAGCTTATTAGCTCTTAACCTCATCTTTTGGATCAACTGCATCAACTCTGTCCAGTTTTTCTTCCTCAGATAAGGTTGTTTCATCATCCTGATCATTGTAATGAAGTTAAGACACAAGATGCCAACCAAGAAACGAAAATAAGTAAATTGGTAAGACCTTGAAAATGATTAAATAAAGTATTCAACCGCCGACAATTTCTTTAATATAAAATACCATACAATACAAGTTATGTTTAACATAATTCTTGATTCTGAAAAAACTTAAATTTCTATGGATAATGTCTAATAGACACTATCAGATGGGTTCCCCACTTGAGAAATAGAACCAAACTGGGCAGCTGCACTGACACTGGGCAGTCTACTCATATTAATAAATAATGTTATATGCTGATAATTGATAAGCTGTCAAAGACTATGTATGAACACTTCTCAAAAAACTCTACATTAGACTGACTACAAATGTAAAATAAAACTACCTATGATAATCCCCAATGAGAGCCCCCAAATTGTCCCAAATCCACGTGCCTTGTTCGTGACTCAATAGTAATAGCTTTGACAATACTTTATGTTGGAAATTAATTCTATAGGCCCACATCCACAGGTGCTCCCAAACTATCTATTAAAATATTAATTTTCCATTTTCCAACTAGCAAGGTTCTTTGTACTATGTATCTTAGGAAATCATGTTAGCTTAACTACTCTTGTAAATTGCACATGTTCATTCATTACCATTGTAATTACCATGTTTATAAATTAAGTACCATGCTGAGTGCAATAAAACTCGAGCACATTCAGAAAAATAATCTTCCTATTTTTCACACTTTATCATCAAGTAAGCAGCTGCGAGATTATGTACGTGATACTGTTTAAATGTATCAATAATAAACTTAAAGTATATGCAGTTCTTATTTTACACTTTTGCAATAAAACAGGGAGATACAATGGCCTCACACCATTCATAACTTCATATAGTATGTCAATGTCATAATTCAATATAAAATGTTGAAGTTTTCCGGAACATGAGATAGCAGAATATACAACTCAAAGAACAGAAATGTTGTGGTTGCTTTACAAACTCTCAGAACAGTTCAGACATGCATTGTTTGCAACATAAATTATCATCATCTGCAATTACCAACCACGCCTACCTTATTGATGATCAACAACAATTAAAACAAACAATACCGGAAATATGACAATTATATACTCACACAAAGTAGTACCTTATCCTCTGTGCCAAACAAAAAGTCACCGTCTTCCTGACAATATTTCATGACACATAAACAACACAATCAGCATAAGTAAACACTTGTACCATTTTTTAAGCAAACCAAACATTGATCAAGGGTACAAGTTCGCCAAAAAAAAAAAAACGCAATGTCACCTCTTCATCAGAAAAGTCAAATGGAACACTTTCATTGGCTGCCTCACTAGAAACCTCTTTAAGACTTCCAAATTGATGATCCTCGTTTTGAGATAGATTGTTTGTTGGTGTAGCTACATCACCATTATTGTCATCCTGAAATTAAAAGTTGAGCATTACACTAACTCCTTAACTCACTGTGCCATTCAAAGTGGTAAAATTAAACACATACAACTTACACAACGTCGACCAGGGACCATGCCGAAGTTGCTTGTACCTATTTTGCTTATAGATATATGATCTCCATTTTCTGTGTATTGTAGCCATGCCCTATGTCAGAAACAAGTATAACTTGTGCAAAATAAAAAGGCAACATACCCAATACTGATTCTTCCTGACCATCATCACCATCAGTTCTAACTACTTTTTCACCATCTTCACTACCATCCGGACTACTTTCATGCCTTGCCAATTCTCCTGATTGTAAAGAAACAAATTGCCTAATAAACTATCCAATGGTCTATTAAGGCAATCACTATGTATATTGAGGCAAAACTAGACACCAAATGGTTTTCTTTTGAAAAGGTATATACTGGATCAACTTGGCTATCACTAAGTAACATTTTTATATGGCTTATATTGCCTTCCATTAAGTGAGAATAACGCAGCATTCCAGAGACAAAAAAAATTGGTTGACATGATAAAATTGCAATATCCTATCCCTCTCCAAAATAGAATTTTTTTTTTAAGAAAAATCACCTTTATCTCCAGCATAACGTTTGAGTAACTCCTCAATTGGAAGATCCATTTCATTGTGCAAAGCTGCCAATTCCTCTTGCCTTTCTTCTTTAGTTATAAGAGCCTCATCTTCTTCGAGGGTTTGCTCATCATCATCCTGGAAACATTAACCATTAAGTTTCTATCATTGGAAAACAGACATTATAATCAGTTGAGAGACATAATGCCAGTGTTGTTCAATCTCCAAAAGAAAAACCATGGTTGAGAAAATTTCTTCAGTGTGCACATGGTTAAACTAAAACTTCGCCAATTAGAAAATGCAGAAACCCACCCTATTGCATAATGTTCTTTTAAAGATACAATTTTTTCAGTAAGCACATGGTAAATTAACAACATAAAGTGAACAACCAAACTTATATCCCATTAAGTGGACTTGACTGCATGAATCAAATGATGATACAATAATACATGAATAAGTTAAATATGTCAAAATCAGAAAATAAAGTATATATGATATAATGTTTTTTTAAATAAAACCAAATAATAAAACAGCTTTATCTTTGGTTGTTAAACAGCCAAAATAAAACGGCGTAGTTGAGCCTTATATATCTGAACTAGCAAGCAGATCAATTCCTGCTATCTTGCAGCATGAATCTGGTATTAGTTTTTCCAACAAATATGGATTTTGGCAAAACATTGTACAGATAAACAAACATCGAAACCAGTTAAAAGTCCATGCAGAATGAAATGGCACCAACAGGCACCTGATGTTCTGTAATACATTCCATATTAATGATGATGGCATGCACTTGATATAAAATAAATACTAGTAGAGTCTTGTAATGGTATTCGGAAAATAACAAAATTACCGATACATCATCAGATTGTACATCATATTCTTCATCATGATCAGGTGTGTTGGATTGATACTCTGTTGCAAAATGGATTGAGTGAAGTTAGAAAAATAAGTAATTTCTTCTTGTAACTTTAAAGTTACAATTCTTTACCCACCAACATTAGCTTCCTGAGGTTCATTGATGATGTCTCCATCTATATCTTTGCATTGAATACCTGTGTGATGCTCTGCAGAAATTTTCTCAGCTGGTGTATGAGCATCCACAAGATTCTCGGCCAACATAGTTGAGTATCTGAAAACAAAAGAAATTTAAATTAAATGTCAGAGTTAAGTGGGCCGCTAGTTATTGCAAAAATAATAAATAAATAAAAAGGAAACCACCTCTCAGTTTGCCCTAAAAGAAACTCAAGCTGTTTGTCAAGTGCCTTTTTTTTCTTCTCATCGAGTTCCATTTGATGCTTGTAAAGAACCTAGGAACACAACAAAGGATGAAGTGATGGACATCAAAGGGAAATCATGATAATTATGCCAGCAATCAAATCAATTAAATGAAACACATTACCAGCTTTTCTATTTTTGTCCAAAATTTCTTAACATCCTTAGAAATATTCAGTGCAACTTTTCTTAATCGCTGCTCTTCTTCCTGTACAAGATGCAGTTCTCATGACACAACAGTACAGTGGGATTAAAAGAAACATCCGCACAGTGACCATAACATGCTTTCTGTAAATTAATTTATTTAGAGGAGAAATCAGAACCTTCATTTTCTTTTCACCTCTTGTAGCCTGATCTAACATGCCTTTGCTGGCTTTTAAAGAAACTTTCTTCGCCTGAGCTAATTTCCATTTCCTCTCTGACTCGAAATCCTGCAAAATAAAAAGTATAGCAAACAAAATCATATAAATTAAAATATTGCTGCAACAATCATTTCAGATGTTGAGGTTGAAACAAGTAGGTACCTTTGATAGCCACACCATCTCTTCTAAGACATGGTCCCAATGAGTTTTGGGTCGTCTAGGATCCTTCGGAGCTTCAAGAGCCTGACACAGCAAAATTCAATTTAAGAAAAAACTGGGAAGAGAGCTATATTGTCGTAAAATGAACAAATAAAATGTTCCCATTTGATGGTTTCTTTCTTGTTCAGAAAGGAAATGAATATCTCTCATCTCCTTTCTTATTACTCTTGGCATGCATGGTAGTCAAAATCGCAATCCAACTCGTAGGATTGTGTGATTTTGCGATCTTAAAGGGGCTCGGCATTCCTGTGCGGGTGAAAACTCTGAATTTGGTGGAAATGGTGGGATCACCGTGCAAACACATGAAAGCATAGACACGAGCGAGTTTTTCAAACTTGGAGATGCGCAAGCTGAACGGATTTCCGTGTCGGGATGGGGAAAAATGTTGAGTTAGAAACCTCTTAAATCTCTTTTAGATTTGTACGACACTTTTATGAGTGAAATGTGCTTCTCTGTTCTTCACATTTTCCTTTCTTGACACCATTCGTGAGTTTTTTTCTTTTAAATTTTTCGAATATCACACCTATTTTTTTCCTTTGAGTTAAAACTTCTGTTCTTCTACATTATTTTACTCTTATGTATTGGGTTGGGTTATTTTTTATTTTAAGCTATTTTTATTCACAGTCACGGTTAAATTATGCGATTTGCATTCTTGAGACCCCTTTCTGATCTTAGGTAGGATATTAATTTTGACGACCTTGTCATCATGAACCAATTATCCCAAAAGTTTAAGTTGTTGGGTGAAAGCAAATGAATGGTTTTGTATCTAGCACCCCTCCTCGTGCAACACCCCTTACGACTTAAAGTGTGGAGATAATGCATATGCCCACCAACATTGTGCTAAAATTTAACTTTTTATTTAGAAGAGTACAAGCGACAAGGATCTAACTCAATCACTTGGCTTAAGAGGCACTAATAGCATTTTAGAATTATTAAGTGACTATGTCTAACTCAACCCAAAGCTAGCACAAGGAGGAAGAATTGACAGAAAAAGTTATATCTAGTGTTAGAGATATATAAAAATTAAATAATCTATGTGTCTCTACTTATCAGCCTAAGCTTTAGGAATAGTTGGCCCATGACATGATATCAAAGCCTCTATGGACCACTACAGCTCAATCCTTTTGCACCCATTCTTTTAGTAAGAAGTAAAATTCCAATACATGGTAATTGAGCCTATGTACAGTCCACACTTCAAACCCAAAGGGCTCTTGCATCTAATAAGCTCCCAGAGAAAGCCAAACAAAAAGATCTCCAACAATAGACTAAGCAGTAGATCACAAACAATAATGAACTTGATGTCGTATCTTGACCTAAATAACCTTAAGATTGAATGTAAACAAAAAAAGTGACAAAAGAATGAAGATCTCTATCAATAACTCTAATCTAATCAACAATTGGCACATCCAAGTATATTTGAAGACAAGCATAAACCCCTAGTCTACAAGCTAAATGAAGGAATCCATGGGCTCAAACAAGATCCTTGTGTTTGGTTTGAATGTCTGGTTTGAATATCAGGCTAAAACCCTAATCAAGATTACTGTCGGTAAAAGTAAATGACATCTGTCCTTATTTGTTCTATCATATTTTCAGTACTACCTCAGTGTTCTAGCCTTTGAGGATAACATCTTCGTCACTGGAAGTCAGTCTTTCCTTATTGAGAAGCTCATCTATATGCGCGATTCTCTTTCACCAGAAAACTTGGACAATTGAATTTTTTTATAGAAAAAGATCAAGCATTTCACCAACGGTGTTATCGGAAAGGGAGTATATTCAAATTATGGACTTTATGATTATTATTTCAAAAGTAATTCGAGTACAATGCTACACTCATTAAACTGTTTTAATCGGCCTAGTTAACAGTCTGAATAGAATCAATACAAATAACTACACAACATAAAACTATATTTACAATAAGAATCAACCAATTCTATTTCAGTTAGTTATATCACATCCTAACTTCCAAGTCCACCCATTAAGTAACCTTTTGCTGAATATAAACTAGTGTTACCAAATAGCTGCTATGGCGGCTTATAGTATAGCAGAAATTTAACAAGCGGCTATTATTCCGTGATACAAATTAAATACAAGTGTTGTCAAATAGAGACTATAGCAGCTCAATAACACTTCAGAGTGGCAGAATTTGAATAAACAGATATTTTCTGCGATACACAAGTGTTGACAACTCTAAAAAAAATTATGTGTCCATGTCAGTGTCGGTGTCCGAAACCGACACACGTGACTGTGATTAATTTATTATTTTTAAGATTACTACTAGTGTCAATGGGTCACTGACGTGTTTCTGATGACCGTACTTCATTGGTTGACAACACTGGTATAAATGTCTAAATGACCAAAAAAAGGCAAGCCTCAAAAGTAGAGAAACAATAAAAAAAAAAACAGTGCAAGAAATCAAAATCAGTAACTACAATATCATTCCACGGCAAAATCAATGCATGAATCCAAAAGAAAGAAAAAAAGAAAAGACAGACAAAAAAAAAAAACGTAAACGACGAGAAAGAAGAACTAACCTTCGGCCGTTTAACTTTATAATCATGATCAACCTTAGACCTTTGACCTTTAGACGCCATCACTTTCACCAGAACTCAAGCATCTAACATACCTATTTCATAGAACAAAAAAATCATCAAATAATCGATAAAACCTTGAGGTGGTGAATAACCTAACACGATGTGAAACTCGAAACGCGTCGAACGGCATTATGGATAAACAAAGACGAAATCGTGCCTTGTGAAGCGAAGAGTGATAAATCGTTGGGGTTAATTACGAAACGATGCTGAGAAACAGCGAGTGATGATGGTGAAGAAACGGAAAAAACCGAGTTGTGGTGTAGAGGGTTGAGAATGGAGAAAAAGAAGGTGAAGTGAAACTGGGGATGTAAAAACCTAAGGGGTAGGGAAGAAGTTAGAAGAAGACGATGATGGAAATTACAATAAGCTCAACGAGGTGACGTGGATAGTGTAGCTTATTTGTTTTGCTTAAACGCCGTCGTATTTTGTGTATCTTAACTTTTAAGTAACTAATCTCGAGAGCACTTCAGTCTTTGGGTTGCTTTTACTTTTTTGGGCTGACTTTGCATTATTTTTCATAAATTTTATATATTAATTCAATTATTAAAATTAAAATATTATATTAAAGTAGATTATTTTTATGAAATGTTGACTGTAATTGAATAATTAATATTTACTTGTATTTGAAAAAATATATTTACAACATTCAACAAGTTTTACGTGTGCTATTATTTGTATTTTAAATTAAAAAAAGACACGTGTATATGGTTAAAAAAACAATTTAAAAAGTTATGTTGATAAATTAAAAGGAATTTTTTTAGGGTGTGCCTCAGACTATTGAAAATTTAAATTTATTTTTAGATGCATCTTAAATCACGTCAGAGACATTTTTTTTTATTGCGGAGTGGTTCACCTTAAGATCCATCTGAATGTATTGGGTGGCTTTCAAAATCGATACATTTTGTTGAGGTTTATTTAAAATTGGGGTGTCTTATACCAAGTACGTCATTGGAATGGATGGCATGTTTCATAAAAGAGGTGGAAACTTGGTCGGATCAATTTCTGAAAAGGATGGAAGAGTTCACCAAATTGAGTAAGATTGAAAGAAAATCAAATAAGGAAAAGTCAAAGGAGGAACCATAGTAGATTTATGTGGTGTTGCATCTTTTGGCACATTTTAGATTGTAAGTGATACACTTTTTTTTTAATGTATCGTCATCAACTTTGTAATCTTGATACGATTTAATACATAAGTAATATATATTTAGCAATGATGGTGTAAATGATGACGATTTTAGTTTACAAAATTTTATTGTTTACATTTTATATTGTTTACACAAATTTTGATGTGATTTTGGTTCAGAGTGATTCTAGATATGCATATCCAGATAAATTGAGTACTAAATTAAAATTAAAAACATAACATGACGGTTTACGGATGTGCATATTCGCAAACACCATATTTTGTATAAAAAAATAAGGTTTATCCAGAGATGCATCTCCGAAAAAGATCATTTATGACATGATTAGTTTTCTAAGGTGCAAAGTGACCAAAAACTTGTATAAATAGGGTGTCTCTCATCTCATATTTTCTACAAAACACGTAACAGTCAGAGAATGACTACTTTTGTGTATTTCAATGGCGTAAAACCCCCTACTTCAATTTTGGATATGCGAGGACATACTTCTTGTCAATCTGAAAACTAAATTAAATACTCTCTTGCAATATCCATAAAATTGGAGAGTTGTCAAGTTCTAGTATCATTCACCCTCATTTGACAGCAAATGAAAGATACAGTTCACCGACTTTGAACTGAAAATGGATGAAGATTTAAAGTTCATATGGAGTATATATTACAATTACGCATCAAAGGGTCTGATTGAAGTGGATGCAAAGATTGCAAGATCTGTCGACGATATTATCAATATGTTGAAACATCATGAACTACTTGTTCATAATGATATGTAATTTTTAATTTATGTTAACAACTATCTATGTAACGTTGAGTTTTTTAATTTAATACCAAGTTGTTTTTGTTTCTAGATATTACTCATATTGTCTCTGGTTCTACTTTGAAGTATCAAGGTCATTTTTGGATATGTATCTTGTTGTGAAATCAGATGCCTTAGAAACAAAATATAAATTGTTTCTTTATGATCAAGAAACACACAAGGGTATAAAAGATGGTAAAAGAAGAAGAACAACAAGAATTTATTATAATTGTTATTCTTTACTTTCTCTTTAAATCAGATTACAAGTACATAAGAATAACAAATAGCTCCTTCACCCTAATTAGGATTTGCCACACTTATGATGATAGACTAATATGCTATTTATAATAAAATCTAACATACTAAACTAATGGGCTTTTAACAATTACTCATTACAAGCTAACTTAAACAATTAGACATAAGAAACAAGTGCAATTCGACATGCTAACAAATCTAGCATTTCCAACAACTGCATGTTTGACCCTACTTCGACTACAATATACACTACTTTGACAACAACGTGTGAACGACCTTCAACTACATGATAAACATCTGTCGAACTGTCAAACCAAGAAGCTACCTTCGATCATACTAGAGTTTGATCCAATATCTCACAAATATCCACCTTGGAACAAACTCTATAACATCAAGGAACAAATTAGCTTTCTTCATGCAGCTTTATCAACTGTATACAGTGGAAAAACTTGCAACTGGGCAATGTCTTGGTGATCATATCAGCAGCATTATGATCTGTCGAAACCTTCAGCACTTGGACTTCTCCACGCTCGATTACCCCTCTGACGAAATGCAACTTCACATCGATGTGATTGGTTTGCTCTTGATAGGGTGAATTCTTTGATAGGTGTATTGCACTTTGACTATTACATTTAACAGTGATAACTCGACCTTGAAGTTTTAGCTCCTTTGCAAAATCTTCAAGCCACAATGTTTCCTTAATAACTTCAGTTAGGGCGATATATTCCGCTTCAGTGGTTGATAAGGCAACAACCTTCTGAAGTGTTGCTTTCCAATTAATTGTTGTGCCAAACATAATGAACACATATCCAGAAATAGATTTTCTGGAATCCATACAACCTGCATAATCAGAGTCGACATATCCTTCGATTACTACTTCACTATCTTCACTCGAGGTTCTAGCATAAATTAGGACTCTGTTCAGAGACCCATTTATGTACCTTAGAATCCACTTCAATACTTTCTAGTGAGCCTTTCCAGGATTCGTCATGTATTTTCTTACAAGACTTACTGCATATGGTATGTCGGGTCTAGTACAGACCATAACATACATCAAAGAACCCATTATATTGGCATATGGAATGTTATTCATATAAGCTCTTTCTACATCAGGACTGGGACACTGATATATACTCAGCTTGAATTGAGGGCTTATTGGAGTCACAACAGGTTTTGAATTCGACATACCAAACTTTTCGAGAATCTTCGGTAGGTATGCCTCTTGAGATAAGCATAATTTCTACTACTTTATATCTCTTTGGATGTCAATCCCAAGAATTCTGGATGCAGCTCCTAGATCCTTCATGTCGAACTCCTTATTGAGTTAAACCTTCACCCTTATTACATCTTTAACATTGTTGCTTGATATTAGAATATCATCTGCATAAAGCAACAAAATAACAAATGAATTACTAGGTCGAAATCTGAAGTAAACATAGTGGTCGAACTAACTTCTAATGAAACTTATTTGTGTCATGAACTTGTCGAATATCTTATTCTACTGCCGAGGATATTGTTTCAGTCCATATAAAGATCTTTCAGCTTGCACACATAATCTTCCTTCCCCGTTTCAACATACCCTTCAAGTTGCTTCATCAGGATTGTTTCATCTAAATCACCCATACAAGAACGCAGTTGTCATACCCCAAATTTTACCAGGCATTTTAACTTGCACTTTGCATCATCTATAGCATAATCATGCATTTCATTTAACTCTTAAGACACAGGATCAGAGGTTTTCTTTTGAGTTGGAATTCCATTGTTCTGAGGTTGTTTCTTTCGGTTATTGTACTCAAGTTTGAGGCAAAGGTGTTGGATTTTTTCAATCATCATAAGCAGTTCCTATCAGAGGTTTATCAAAGCACAACATCATCTTCTTTGAATTTCCTCAAGGGTGTCAGATGTTTCATTGGCTTAAATAGAAAGACTTTGAATCAGGGTTCTGGTTCTCATCAAGCATTTGTTTCATCAGTGTGCACCCAAAGCATGAAGATTAGGGTTTCTTATCCCTTGGTTGTTTGGGAAGAGGTGTCATTCAATTCATATTTGCTTGAAATCAGGTCAAGGGTGTATGCAGTATTGGTTGGAGTTTAATGAAAGTTTGAGTTAATCTTGGTCGGATAAATGGATTGCTTCATTATCAAGTGGTTAGGCAAGAGTTTGTTTCAAGATCAAGGCTAGGATGTGCATGATTCAGGTGATTTGTGTCTGAAGATCTAATTAGGGTTGTTTGCTAATTCAAGTTTGTTATGGATGGATCAAGTTCTCAGGCTGTAATAAAGCAGGTGTTTCATGATTGAGAATAGTCATGGTCAAGCAAGGTTTTGTGTGATGTTTTGAAGTTCATATCTCAATTCATAATTCCTCTTATTTCAAGGCATTATTCTTGATCAAGAAGGTTCACAGTAAGTCTTGGGTTGTTAGTTTTCAAAGTGGCAAGGTTTAGGTGGATTTATTTATTCAAGGCATCAGTTCATTTTTCAATCAGGGTTTTGGACCAAGCAATTCATGTCAAGTCATGTCTTATGATTCAAGTGATTTCATTGTTTCAAGGTTCTAATGCATATGAAGATCCAAATGGTTTCATGATTCATTTTCTCAGGATGTATTCAAAGGTTGTTTGGATTTGGTTCTTAGTGCGTTTGTGAATCCGATTCAAGTACAATGATGGATTAAGATCAGTCAAGGTGTGCATATGTGGTTCTAGGTTGAGAATTCATTTTCATGATTTAAGTTCATTATCCATTCTCCAAATTCTCTTCATTTCCAATTTTCAAACATTTATTCTGATATCCATTTCATCATCATAAATCATTTATTTAGTTCCCAATTACCCATTCCGTTATCCAAAGTCAATTCAAGTATCCATATCCATATCTATTTCAAATGTACAAAAAAAAATCCACGACAAAGTTCATGTCTATAAGCCCATTCATACCATGTCTTACAAAAAAAATAAATACAAGTTCATTCAAATTATTCAAACGCACTAAAACCACCGTCGATCCAATCCACTAGAATCCACCTTTAAAATCATCGTCGAAACCATAATGCAACACAAGCAACGGAATTGCTACGCTACACACTCTCTGATCCACACTGTTCCATCGCTGCAGAGCAGAGATTCGAGAGGAGATCGAGAGCTTGATCGAGAGGAGAGAGTGATAAGAAGAGTGAGGGATTGACTTGTGTTTGGAGGTAAGAAGACGATGCAGAACTGAGGGCGATGAGAGAGTTTTTGGAAAGACTGATTTTACATTTTTTGTTTCTCATATTCATTTTCTTTTTCTGCAAAACAACTATTTTGAAGTAAGTTTCTATGTATTTTCTCTTGTTAGTCAAACCATGTAATATTAGAGAACCCGCCCCACGCCCAGGTTTTGGTTTTGCTAGATTTTTTTAAAGAATTTTGTTGGGCTCATAAGCCCAAACGGATCTACTTTCTACACCCTTAATTTCACTTTTATATTCCCTGACTTTTTTTGATATCTTTAATTTCTTTAAAAATAATAATCCTTTAATTTTGTTTTAAAAATATCTTTTAATTTTATTTTAAAAAATATCTTTTAAATTTTGTTTTTAAAAATATCTTTTAATTTTGTTTTAAATTTCTATTAGATTATTTAAGTTTAGTTATTAAGTATTAAAAAACCTTAAAATATTTTCTTAGTTATTTTTGCAAATTAATCTCTTGCAATTCATGTGAAGAATTTATTTGCTAAGGATTTATTTTCGATCATTTCATGTTTTTTTTTAATTTCTTTAACTTTTAACTTAGCAAGTTTGTAACTTAGACTCCTTTACCTAGATCTCACAATTTTGATTCTTGCATTGACTATCTCTTTCTCGTTATTTTGTGCTTATCATCATCCATCTAACTCATGCATCTTTTGATAGTTACTTCCATGTTTTAAACTCGAATTCACTTGATAATTCATTTTGATTCTTAGACTGTACCTTGATTACTTGTTTGCCTGTTGCCTCACATGTTCCCTTAAGATCTCCTAGTTCAACTTAATTTTTGGTTTAGATTGGAGTAGGATAGATTTAGGTTCTTAATATTTACATGACAATGTTAGGTTAGCATTTTCCCTTCAATCTCGACTTTAGGACCATCATTGTATGACAACATTTAGGACTCAATCTCCCATAGATTTTTCTTTCTTTTTGCATCTAAAATATTTTCTTAATCTAAAATCCAAAGGAAAGGATCTTTTCTCTCGACTTTATGTCATAGTTAGATAGTTTTGTCTTACCTTATCTTTTCCTTTTGACCTCGTTAGAGTCATTAGTCTTTTCAACTTAGACTTAGGATAAAGTTTTTTAACTCTATGTAAGTGTCATTGCTATGGACACTCACTTCCCCTTTGGACCTTGTTAGAGTTTTTCCCTTTTATCCTATCCTTAGGATTATAGTTTATACTTTGTGTACGTGTCATTGTTATAGACACTTACCTCCCCCCTTGGAACCTTAATCATTTTCAAGTGTTCCTCACCCGTAGTTAGGTGAATTACGAATGCTCTGATTCCATCCTTGTTAGGATACGTAGACACGAGATGTGATGTCTTAGCGAGTATACTTAGTAAGAGCTCTAGGTCTTTCTCATAGGGCATTCCCAATCAATAACAAGCAATATCATAACACAAATACTAACAAGAGGTTCATGTATAATACTACAGATACTTAGGGTGCTAGTACCTTCCCTTAGTATAACCAACCCCCAAACCTTATATCTATTAGCTTTGTTGTTACATTGCACAGTTAGGGTTTTTTTTCGATCTTTTCCCTTTTCTTTGGATAAATCAAATTTTGGTGGTGAACTTTAAAGATTTGTGACTCAAGTTAATTCCATAGCTTGATATCTGATTCTCACTGCAACAACAGTCTTCACATCTATCTGTTCTAGTTCAAAGTCAAATTGTGTCACTGTGACAAGCAACATTCGAATGGGCTTGTGCTTCACAACAGGAGAGAACGCATCATTAAAGTCAACACATTCTTTCTGAGTGAAACCCCTAACGATCAATCTTTCCTTGAATCTCTTTGGTGCCACTCATTTGATTTCTTCCTTGACTTTAAAAATCCATTTACAACTGACTAACTTGGCTCTAACAGGTTTCTTGATCAGTTATCAAATGTTGTTATCATGAAGAGATTTCATCTTATTATCTATGGCCTTCAGCCATTCAATCTTATTTCGACTCCTCATAGCTTCCTTATAGTCTATAGGTTCTTCGTCTAGAACCTCACGTGCAGAGATTAAGGCATAAGCTATAAGATATGCATACCCAAGTCTCTAAGGTGGCTTGATGACTCTCCTCAACCTATCTCTTGATAATAGGTAGTCATCGACAGTTTCCTCAACTTCCTCACTATCTTCTGCTTCTTCGACTTCATCTGGGATTCGTAATTCAACATCAACATGCTTCACCTTAATAGGAATCTCTGCCTATTCCATCTATTTGTCAACATCACCATTTTTCTTAAAGGTCATCTCAGCTTCATTAAAAACTACATCTAGATTGGTGATACACCTCTTGTGACCTGACTCTAGGCACCATAGCCTATAAGCTTTAACTTATTCAAGGTATCCCACGAACATGCATTTTAGAGCTCTAGGTTCGACCTTATCTTGCCTAATGAGAGCATAGGCCATGCAACCAAATACTCTCAATTTATCAAGATCTGGTGGATATCCCGACCAAACTTCTTCAGGTGTCTTCATATCTAACGTAGTCGAAGGACATCTATTTATCAAATATGTTATTGTCGAAACAGCCTTAGCCCAAAACACCTTCTTTAACCTAGCATTAATCAACATGTATCTAACTCTTTCCAAAATAGTTTGATTAAACCTTTTCGCCAAACCATTTTGTTATGGAGTACCTGCAATAATTTTGTGCCTTGCAATACCTGAGGCAGCACAAAAGTTGTTGAATGCCTCATTGCAAAATTCAAGGCCATTGTTGGTTTTCAACCTCTTGACCTTTCTGCCAGTCTGATTTTTGACCAGAGTCTTCCAATCTTTAAAATTCTCAAAAGTTTCATCCTTAGTCTTCTGGATGAATACCCATAACTTTATGGAATAATCATCAACTACGGATAGAAAATATCTTGCACTTGAATGTGATGGACACCTCACAGGCCCCCAAAGATCAGCATGGATGTAATCAAGGGACCCATATGTTCTTTGTTTGCGTTTATTGAACTTTACTCTGCAAGATTTTCCAAGTACACAAGGTTCACAAAATTTCAGTTTTTTGACTTTGTTTCCACCAAGCAGATTTTGTTTCCCCAAACTGACATGGCTCAATCTCATATGCCAAGTTTCTATCTTCAACAAAGGTTTCGTGGATGTAACATTTGTCTAAGCACTTACAACTTCAGCCTCAAGGGTATGCAAGCCTTGTTTCTTCACGCTTTCAATACTTCCTTTGACCCCTTCATGACTCTTAAGATACTTTTCTCTCCTTGAAAAAAATTGAAGGTAGGAAAACACTTAGAAGGGGGGTTGAATAAGGGTTTTGAAAACAAATAAGGCAATAAAATAACAGGTATTTTTATACTGGTTCGTTTGAACTCAAACTACTCCAGTCCACCCGGCCAAGGTGATTTCGCCTCTTTCAAGAGAGGACTTAATCCAATAATCAAAAACTAATTACAATCTTTTCACTAAGACAAACTTGTCTTAGTCTTCTCAAGAATACTAACCACAACTTGGTCTCTCAAGGATCTATTACAAAGTAATACAATAAAATGTGTTTAAGTGCTTCTTAGAAAAGCTTTTTTCACAACAGTGATTTTACACAAAATGAAGATCAATGAAACTTTCTATTTTCTTTTCAGCAAAAGTTGTATGTACGTTGTAGAATGATGCTTTTTCACACATTTTAATTTGTTGTTGAAGACTTATTTAAATACTTCACACCAATTTCTCAAATAGCGTGCAGATTTGTCTTCTTTGACTGTTTCTTTCCAGAAGAGGAATGTTCAGAGATATCCTTTTTGTTCTGACATCCTGTTTCATACACAAAAGAGGAATAGTGTCGTTGGATGTAGACAATGAGTTTGGCAACGGATCTATCTTGATCAGCATCTTTTTAAATGAATGAATATGGAAATATTTCCTGCATAAGATCCTCTGATGATGTTCCATTTTCTTCTTATCAGAGTAACTCTCTTCCAGAGTTCTGATGATTTTCCATTTTCTTCTTATCAGAGTAACTTTCTTCTAGAGTTCTGCAGCTTAGTGCTAGCGTGATTGTTTAATCAAACTGTTCATCCAGAAGAGCGCTTTAGATCAGAGCAGATCTTCACTCTTACGTGTTATCCAAATGTATCACTTTGTTTCTAACGTTTCAGAGCCTTACATGTTTTGATTCTCAGAGCCTCTGCAGTTGTAGCGTTGAGTTTAGTACGCTCAGAGTTTTCTGAATCTTCGCTTTATACTCGACGCTCAGAGTTTTCTGTAGCTTCGCTTTTTACCAAAACGCTCAGAGTCTTCTGTAGCTTCGCATTTTACCAAACGCTCAGAGTCTTATGTAGCTTCGCTTTTTACCAAAACGCTCAAAGTCTTCTGTAGCTTCGCTTTTTACCAAACGCTCAGAGTCTTCTGTAGCTTCGCTCAATGTTCAGAGGAATATTTATTATGTTATCTGAAACAAAAACACTTGAACAAAATTAGAGTATATATTTACTCCATACAAAATTTCATTATTGTTATCATCAAAACATTGAGATATATTAAGAACCAATCTGTGTTCTAACAATCTCCCCCTTTTTTATGATGACAAAAACTATACAAAATTTTATTCAAAAATAAAATATATATCTCCCCCTGAAATAAATACTGCTAGAAAATTTAAAACTTCCCTTTCAGCATTTGTATTCTTTTTAGAGTCATAGCAAGCTTGTGGACTATCTCAGACCTTGTTCAGATTAAATTCTATAAATATGTTCAGATGAGTAACTTGAACTCTGAAACACTGAATTCATGATTAGTTAGTTTTTAACATGTGTGAGTTTCCATTCAGTATCTGTTTATGTGAACGATTCAAAATTTCCATTTTCTCCCCCTTTTTTTCATATCAAAAAGTGATCTTAGAAAATCGTGATCTTAGAAAATCATTTAAGATAAAAAGAATTTCAGAGCAAGAAAAAATAGAAAAATAAGATAGAAACAGATGTAAAAAATAAAGTCACATATGTATTTAGAGACTCAGAAATAAAACATGCAAATTCACAGATGAGCACAAACTAACAAACAATTAAGATAAACGAGAAGTTAAAAGCTTAAGAAGCTCCGTCATCTCAGAAGTTGAAGCTTCTTGTTTGGCCATCCATGTCTTGATTTCAGTAGTGTTTTCTTCCTGTTTGACCATCCACTCTTGAATCTCTGTCGTAGTTTTCTCTTGCTTGACCATCCAAGACTTTATCTCACTGTTAGTAGCCCCTTGCTGAGCAAATTTGTTTTGCACATCTTCATTTTCTTTCCTCAAATCTGTTGAATTCTGAACAACCAAAGAAGAAGGTGCATTCCCTAATTCCAGAGTAGAGGGCTGACTAGAGTCAGGAATCTCTTAAGCAACAAGAGCATCTGAGGTACCTTCTTCAGCATAGGGACCTTCAACAGTCTGAAGTGCAGCAGATTTCTCAGATGAGGAACACAAAACCTCTGCAGGTGTGTTTTCCAGACATAGAATAAGAGTTATGCTGACACTGAGTTGAGCAAGTTTAAGAGCTTCAGAAACTCTCTCTTGTGCATCTGCAGAGCAAGCATCCTAAAGATTCATAGTCACATAAGTGAATCTCTTTCTGAAGGCAGTCCAGATCTCTTCAGAGTCACGAGGATTCGTGCTAGTGAGGCACTTCTCCCTTATAGCAGAAAACCATATATGCATCTCCGTTTCAAAACTAGATAACAGATTACCAACATTAGGTCTGGGTTTTGGCTTAAGGTAGGCCTCGAAGAAGGATGTCTTAAGAGCATCAAGGAGTGAAGGTTTAAAAGAGGATGAAGATTTATCTAGAGAATGAGATGAAATGGGAGCGAGAGAAGAAAACTCAAGAGGGTGGTTTGGGGAGTTATGTGGAGGGGATGTAGCATCTGATTGGTCAGAAGAGGAGTCAGATGGAATTGGGTGAATGGTTAGGAGAGGTGTGGCATGAAATATTTCAGGTTCAGAGGGGTTAGTAACAACTGGTTGGTTTGTAGATGGGACTTTAGCAGAATTGGTTTGCTGAGGGATATTGAATGAGGGTGTGGATGGTATAAAGGTGGTGTGTTTAGAGGTGGCTTCTTGGTTATGTTGAGAGGTGGTGTGAGGGTTGGAAGTTTGCGGTTGAGAGAAAGGAGAGGCAACAGAGACATGAACATGCTCAGAGGAATGTGAATGGTGCTCAAAGGTGATGTGTGGAGTGGAAAGAGGAGAAGGATCAGAGGTGATAATAGGTTCAGAAGAGATAATAGTTTCAGAAGAAAAAATAGGTTCAGATGAGATATGGGGTTGAGATGTGAAGATGTTGAGATGTTCAGAAGAGAGAGGGGGTTCAGAAGTGATAAAAGGTTCAGATGTTGGTTCTTTTGTTATAGTTTCCAAAACAGGAGATAAAACAGCAGAGGGATTACCTGATTGTTTGGAACGCTTTGAGGACTTCTTGAAAGAGCCTTCCTCTTAGAACGCTTAGAATTTTTCTCTGAGGGATCTTATTCAGAGACCTTGCTCTTCTTGCGTTTCTTTCTCATAATTAGTTCTGGAGCAGGTTGAGAAGCACGTAGCAGCAGATCAGCTGGCATATGAGTGTCATCTGCCATACAGAAAGCAATATAAGCTAGGAGAGCTTCCTTTGGCTCCTCTGCAGTGAAAAGTGGAAAATCTTCTACTGGTACCCTCCTTCTGCGCACAACATCAGAATCAATCTAAATTGGATCAGATTGAAGTTTTTCTACCAACTTCATTCTCTGAAGACTCTTGCCATCCAGAGGCTTCCCAAGAATAGGAACTAGTTCATTTGTCTGACCAGCATCTTTCAAATAAGATACCAAACCATTTTCAGTGAGTATATCAGAAATTAACCTTCCCGTGGGAATCCAATCTCTGATTTTCTGGTGTTTGGTGCGAATGATTTCTCTGGACATCTTGACATGACTCCACAGATGAATAAACAACAGATGTGGAAGATCCACCTTGATATTATTCCCTAGACAATACAAAATATACAGTTGATATGTATTAATGTAATCTGGAGAGTTTGAAGCCTTGCGATGATGGATACGTCCCAGAAATATCTTGGCCCAAATCTTGTAATGGGTCTTCAGATCCTTTATTTTGTTGGATGGAAGCCCAGAGGTAAACACCTTGTTGTACACTTCATTCATATTCATACGTCCCACTAAGGTATTTACAATACCCTCTTCTTCATAGCCAACAAGTTTGCGAATCAATTCCTCAGTGATGATGATAGTTTTACCCAAAACAGATGAAGAAATAAATTTAGGATAAACTTGGGCATGAATCAAGAATTCCTTTACCAGTTGGGGAAAAACTGGACCAACCAACCGATCAAAGTATTTTACCCATCCTTGAAAGTTAACTGTTGAACGGAGATCAAACCCATTTTTCGCCATACAGTCAAAATCAACCATAAACTCACAAAGTACCTCTAGTTTGTTCACTGGTGTGAGAAGTGTGCGTTCCGGTTCTTTGTAAGCTTCATTACCCATTTGAGATGAAGATGACCCAACCATTGTAGAAACCAAGCGTTGATGTGATGAAGATGAGGTAGCCATTGAAGAAGAACTTTTTAGATGACTGGGAATTCTTTTAATTTTTTATTTGAAAATTAAGCAATGAAGAAGGGCAAAATGCATAAGGTGTGTGGGATAATGAAAGTGTGAAATGTGTTACAGCGTGGAATATGTATTAGGGCACAAAGAGAAACACAGATCAAATCAAAAACATAATGATTTAACACATTAAATGTGATTAGACAAAGTGGGGGGGGAGAGAGAATTTCAATTATTCAAACAGTACCTGAAACGACGCCTCAGCTTTGTGTACACTCAAACGTTTGCAAAATTCAGATTAGGAGTGACACGTGTTTGATATGGTGTGCCTCTGAAGCTCTTTTAGGAAATGAATCGTTAACTAACGCTCAAATCCTATGAAGCTTGTTAACTCAGATTTTCACAAGAATAAAGTAACTTAAAAAATTTTCAGATGCAATACTTCAGAGTATAGACTTTAAACACTTTTCATCTGAATAATTTTAATTATGAATAAAGATTTTATTCTGGACAAAAGTCCATACTAATATTTTTCAGAATAAATTTAAATCTATCTTCAGAGAGGGGTTTTGTAAAAATATCAGCCCATTGATGGTCTGTATCAACAAAATTTAAACTTAATATCCCTTTCTGAATATAGTCTCTGATGAAGTGGTGTTTAATCTCTATATGTTTTTCCTTTGAATGTAAAATTGGATTTTTAGAAAGACAAATTGCAGAAGTATTGTCACAGAAGATAAGAATATTATTCTCATGTATTTGGTAGTCCTCCAGCTGACTCTTCATCCAGAGCATATGGCTGCTACAACCAGCAGCATAAATATATTCTGCCTCTGTAGTTGAGAGTGCTATAGTAGGTTGCTTCTTGCTGTACCACGAGATTAGATTGCCTCCCAGAAACTGACAACTTCCAAAGGTGCTTTTGCGTTCAACTCTATCTCCAACAAAATCAGCATCACAAAAGCCTGCTAACTTATATTCATCAGATCTTCTATAACACAGACCCACGTTAGTTGTACCTTTCAGATACCTCATAATTCTCTTAACAACAGTTAAGTGAGATTCTCTAGGATCTGATTGGAATCTAGCACATAAACATACACTGAAGAGAATGTCAGGCCTCGAAGCAGTCAAATACTGAAGAGAGCCAATCATACCTCTGTACAACTTCTGATTTACCTTTTTACTTACCTATTATTTTCCCAGAGTGCAAGTTGGATGCATGAGAGTCTTAGCTGGCTTACTCGCTGTTAGATTAAACTTCTTCAGAAGCTCCTTCACATACTTCGTCTAATGTATGTAGGTGCCTTATGGAGTCTGATTAACTTGAATGCCCAGAAAGAATCTTAGCTCTCCCATCATGCTCATTTCAAACTCTGCCTGCATAGACTTAGCAAACTCCTTTCCAAGTGAAATATTTGTGGTTCCAAAAATAATATCATCAACATAAATCTGACAGATTAAGATATCTTTCTTAATTGATTTATGAAAAAGAGTGGTATCAACCTTTCCTCTGATAAAAAATTTTTCCAGAAGAAAATTACTCAGCCATACCAAGCTCTGGGAGCTTGTTTTAGGCCATAGAGTGATTTCTTTAATTTAAAAACATGCTCTGGAAATATTTCATTTTCAAATCCAGGAGGTTGATGAACATATACTTCTTCTTCTTCTATTAAACCATTTAAGAAAGCACTTTTAACATCCATCTGATACAGAGTGATGTTATTCTGTGCAGCAAAAGAAATTAGCAATAGTATGGATTCTAACCTTGCCACAAGAGCATATGTCTCTGTGTAGTCAATACCTTCTTGCTGACTGTAGCCTTGAGAAACAAGTCTAGCTTTATTTCTGATGACTTCTCCTTGCTCATTTAACTTATTTCTGTAGACCCATTTTATTCCAATAATGTTGAATCCTCTTGGTCTTGGAACCAGATCCCAGACATCATTTCTTGTGAATTGATTCAGCTCCTCTTGCATAGCAAGTATTGTAACACCCCATTTCTATATCCCAAATAAAGAATTAAATCATTTAGGCACTAATAAAAATTCCATCAGAGTATAATCATAACATGGTATAAAAGAGGCGCATCACACTATCATCGAAACAAAACATAAATAATACCAGCTCATGAAGATATGTAACATAAATCTCAACATTTAGAATAAAGCGGAAACATCTAAACATTGAAATCACTTCATTAACATAAGCATCATATACATCGTTCAGATTAATTCAATTCATCAGTTGAGTTTACAAAACGTTTATAAGCAGATACATACACAGATGTATCACAAAAGAATCAAAATAATTCCTAACTACCCAATGTTACATATCAGAGCCATCTGACCAAAAGAAGTGAAGACTCGCTTCACAAAGACTCCAGCAATCTAATCTGCAATGCCTCATAGAGCATTATAAAACAGCAGAAGGGTGAGAAACAATATCATAATACATAATGCACATATATATATATATATATATATATATATATATATATATATATATATATATATATATATATATATATATATATATATATATATATATATATATATATATATATATATATATATATATATATATATATATATATATATATATATATATATATATATATATATATATATATATATATATACACACACACACACACACACACACACACACACATAACGTCCCAAAAACGTCTTTCGCATTCTCACCACAACTCATCTCACTACACCGTACATCGCAATGTATTCACGCTTAACTATTTACAAATAGAGCACCAAGCATATACAATGTGCATCAACAATGTTTATATCAATTCATAAACATGCATACATATACACATATATTCACACATACATGTATATTCAAGCCTTCCATTTATGCCAATTAACAACAATCTACATAAACATCTACATTCATGTTTATTCACCATACATCATGCACAGATGTCTACATGCAACTCACAGAGACCGACACACGACTCTATGCAGATGCAAATGCGGTACCGACTCATTTCAGCAGGTTCAATTGAAGAACCAAATAACCATCGCTCACACCCCACATGGGCACACGAGGTTCTGCAGATTCACCGAGGAATCAAATATAACCATCGCAACATACGAGGTTCTGCAGATTCACCGAGGAATCAAATATAACCATCGCTCACACCCCACAAGGGCACACGAGGTTCTGCAAATCCACCGAGGGATCAATAAATAACCATCGCTCACACCCCACAAGGGCACACGAGGTTCTGCAAATCTACCAAGGGATCAATCGACACAAGAATGCATACCATGATGCTTCACATGCAACATGACTCATGACACTCTTGAAATGCATACATGTTTACAAACATACTCATGCATTCATCACATTCGGCGCATACATTCATTATGCATTCAAATATATGTATCACAAGCCATATATATATATATATATATATATATATATATATATATATATATATATATATATATATATATATATATATATATATATATATATATATATATATATATATATATATATATATATATATATATATATATATATATATATATATATATATATATATATATATATATATATATATATATATATATATATATATATATATATATTCATCATCCATTCACACCAATTTTCATACATGGTTCACATTCACAATCAATCTAGCCATGCATCTCTATTTAATTCAAATAATGCACAAATATGCCAAACGACCACATTTCACACTTTACGAATCACAAACTAGGATTCACATCATACGGTTACCACAACACATATAACAACATATAATTAGTCATTTTAGACAAGGAATGATTGCAACCAAACCATACAACCGATCCACAAATGGAAAACACAAGAAAAGAAAATATGTTGATGCGTTCGCTAACCTTCGCCTGGCGAACCTTCGCTACCCGTTCGCCTGGCGAACTTGCCAGCGAAGACCACTGGGATTTATTCTGGAATTACTCGCTAGCACTCGCCAGCATACTCGCCTGGAGAACCTTCGCCACTCTCATTGGCCTGGCGAACTTGCCAGCGAAGACAGGGTGGATGCTTCTGACTTAGTTCGCCTGCTGCTCGCTGGGCTTCGCCCGGCGAAGCTTCGCTGCCATTCGCCTGCGAACTCAGAACTTCCATGGCTATCCAAAAGCCCAAACCTCACAAACCGACCGATTTAATCCAAATCAGTCTCAGTAGTACAACCCACTCATCACCCGACTATACTACACCGTCTATTCCAAATCCTAACCGATAAAACTCAGTTTCTACCGATTAAATCAACTTCCGACCTAGAAATGGAAACATAGAAACAATCCAACAAATCCAATCTAGCACATACATGATCATACACATTATGAAGATGATAAAATTTCTCACCCTTGCCTGATTAATTGCAAGCTAAGGTTGATTCTTGATGATTCTAGGTTTTGCTCCACTTTCTCTTCTTTTCTCTCCTCCTCTTTTCTTTCATTTGTTTTTCTTCCTAATGTTTCTATCTTTCTCTTTTCTCTCATATACTCATATCTTATTTCTTTCCTCCCAAATTCTTTCCACACACTTATCAATTAATTATCACAAAATATCCAACTTAATATTATCACTAATGCCCAAAATACCCTCCAACCTATTTTTACCCGAAACTCGCAAAGTCGGCAAAAATAGCTCAATATGTAAACATAACATATTATCACACAATTTCCACATAAATAAAATAATCACTTAAATAAATCAAATAAGGACTCAATAAAAATGGGAATTCAGAATCGAGGCGTTACAACTCTCCCCCACTTTAGAAATTTTCGTCCTCAAAAATATTACCTGATTCAAACAGCTCTGGATGCGACTCACGCATCTTATTCTCTAACTCCCAAGTCATATTGCCTTCCGCGACACCTCCTCATGCCACCTTCACAAGTGCGATATCCTTACCTCTGAGCCTCTTAACTTCACGGTCCAAAACCCTAACCGGTAGAACCTTAACTGTAAAATTATCCCTCACTTCCACATCATCCATCGAAATCACATGTGACGGATCCAGAACATACTTCCGAAGTTGCGAAACATGAAACACATCGTGCAAATTCGAAAGTTTCGGAGGCAACGCCACACGATAAGCCGCATCACCAACCCGTGCAGTAATCTGATACGGACCAATGAAACGAGAAGTCAACTTCTTCGACTTCAAAGCACGACCCACACCCGTAACCGGTGTAACCCTCAAAAACACATGGTTGCCTTCTTGAAACTCAAGATTATTTCTTCTCTTATCATGATAACTCTTTTGCCTACTCTGAGAAACTCTCATCTTTTCCCGAATGAACTTCACCTTCTCCGTCGTTTGTTGTACCATCTCCGGTCCAACTACCGACTTCTCTCCGGTTTCATGCCAACACAAAGGTGTTCGACATCTCCGACCAAAGATCTGATCCATCTGATCTAGATCTGACACGCCACATTAATCCACACTGAACCATTAGATATACATTTATCAATCTTATCTAAGATCAATGGCTAAGATCACAAGATCCACATGATATAGGTTTAGCACATGCAGAAAAGAAAACTGCCACCATTAATGCATTTGACACGCGGCTCAGTCAACCAAAAAGCATAATTTCAAAATGATTAATGAATGATTGGCAATGATTTAATGATGATTACACCATGATGAACATGAATATGTAAAGAAAAACTACAAATACCATTATAGTCTTCTCCAAAACTCCAAAATCGTGAAATCCTTAATACTTAACCAAAATTTGCAAATGAATATTTGTTGTGACCGTAAGATCTAGACGAACACGCTCATGCATTATAATTTAAAATAAATGTCACTATCAAGAGAAATCAACACTAAATCTCAAGAACCCTAGATTTAGAAATTAAAATTAAATGACAATGGTGAAATATAAATGAACAAGAGGTTAAGGGTATCCTTCAACACATTAACATGCATGAACCAGTAATAAGAATCAATGAAAATGATTGAGAAATATACCAGTTTGAAGATGTCCAGAGAGGCTTGAAGATGAAACTCTTTCTCCTTCCTCAGAGCTCCTTTTGGTCTGCTTCCTTTTGCTACACATTCCTTATAGTTCCTATTACAGATCTGGGCAGAGAAATCAAGTTGAAGCTCCTTGAATCATGCTGAAGGAATCAATTTGCAGAGCAATTTCACCATGGTTTAAGAAGAGTAATTTTGGCTGCTAGAGCTTAAAAATAGTGATTGGATGGCTTCCTATTTACAGGGAGATGGTGTGTGATGAGTGAGAGAGTCATATTTGGATTCACATGGGAGAATCAAAATGTATGAGGTCACTTTCCATAACAACTTTGGCCAGCTCAACAAATGGACGTTGGGAGTGAAATCATCACGTGCTTTAGCTTAGCAATCCTTGTGTAATCATAAATTAATGATTTAGAATTGATGAGGTGGTTTAATTATAGAAGAATCTCACTTTTATCTCATCTGACCTTGCCTTGGTGCAGTGAATTTTTTCGTACTTTGGCTTTATGTCATGTTCTTGAATCTCCATCCTTTGATCTGATCTTAGATGGTCTACAAAGTGTACCATGAGGTGAATTAATACCAATTGGAATGGACTCTAATGATTCCTTGAGTTGGAATAAAAAGTGTCATGAACATGATGTAGTGGTATTGTCATGAACCCAAGTTCCCTCTTGGACTCATTGTGCATTTGAGCATTATGGACTCTTAGATCATAGGACTTAACATCAATGAATGGTCTTGAACATTAGATATCCAAGAAATGACCTATAATATTGACTTTGGAACCACAAAAATGTCATGAATCAAAATATGTGCCAAGTGATCCATGACCCAAAACATGATCTTTGCCAACTTTGAAAGTCCATAACTTGATGAAGGACGGACCAAATGGAGCAAATTTGACATCTTTAGAAAGGTCTCTTGGCCATGAAAAACTTTCATGTTGGAAACTTCTTAAGATAATGCATGCATTTTGAAACACGAAGGCATGAAATTGTACCCTCAAAACTGTCTTGAGACCTAGAAAAATTCTAAGTGTTTTCTACTTTTACACATATTGAGACCCTCACTTTGGCTCCAATTTTATCCTACTTAGGAACCTCCATTGAGCCAAAACTTTCCATCACTGTGTAGTATCAAATGTGAGCTTCAAATGCAGCCCTTGTTTTCCCATTTTGGATGCATGAGTCAAACTCCACAACCTTGGAAAGTTGACTAAATGACCATGCTTTTTAGTACTTAGAAAAATTTCAAAGTACCTCCAATTCAAACTTTTATTTATTTTCATGGTTCCTATTTATTAAAATTGACCAAAACTTAATGTTTCAAGGATCTTGACTTAGAATGATCATGGTTGACCAAAAACCTCAAAAGTCAAACTTTGAGTTTGTGTAGCAGTTGACTTTTCCACAATTGAATCCATTTTCTTCAACTATCAACATCTTAAACTTCTCAAGCCAAATAAACCATATGAATAGGTAAAAATGATGTGTTAGGACACCTTGAATCATATGTTAGGCCATAGGATCATGCTAAGGTCAAAAAGTCAATATCAACTTTACTTTGACCCAAAACCCTAGTTTGGGGTTTGTGATGAATTGAAACTTGATGATCCCCCATTAAAACAAACCTTTAGCTTGGCCCATGATATGAAGAAGCTCTTGACAATAATGGGCGAGTGATGGTACCTGGAGAGAGAGATGATCAAGATCTTGTGAACTCTAAGCTTGCTTCAGCTTGTGCAACCAAATTCTCAGCACAAAGAAAACTTGCTCCAAAAAACTTCTTGTTCTTATGCCTTAAGAACCCATGAGAATGCATGATTATGAATTCATGATCTAGTAGAGGATGTATATGAATTCAAACCATAAGCAAATCAGGGTAACAAAAGGCGAAGGCAAATTTTTGGGGGTAACAACTGCCCATATTCAATCAACTTAAACCTGAAGGTATGAAAAGTAGTGGTTTTCAAACATTCGAGGTATAAGGGGAATTAAATACCAAAAGAACCACAAAATTTGAAATTCTTGGGGAAAATAAATATGTAAGGTGATAGGATGCTAGCCGAAGGTGGATTTAAAAGAGAATGTTGGCCGAAGGCAGACTTACAACAAGGGTACCAACCGGAGGTGGATTTAAAAGAGAATGTCTCCCGAAGGTGGATTTAAAAGAGAATGCCGACGGAAGGCGGACTTACAACAATGGTTCTAATTGAAGGTGGACTTAAAAGAAGAGGGTGCTAGCCGAAGGTGGACTTAAAAGAGAATGTCGGCCGAAGGCGGACTTACAACAAGGGTGTCAACTAAAGGTTGACTTAAAACAGAATGTCGACTAAAGGCGAACTTTTAACAAGGTTTCCAGCCGAAGGTGGACTCAAAAGAGAATGTTATCTGAATGCGGACTTACAATAAGGGTACCAGCCCGAGGTGGACTTAAAAGAAGAGGGTTCCAGCCGAAGGTGAATTTTAAACAGAATCCCAGCCGAATGTAGACTTATAATGAGGTGGTACAAGAGTACTATGTAAGGATTACAATCCTCAAGGAATATACCAACAAGTTGCTTTCGAGAAAGGCTTAAATTAGCTTATGCTTTGATGCATGTTTGAATTTTTCCATGGCGTAATGCTAAATATTTTGAGGATGCCATGTGATAATGATCACTATATGCTGAATACAAAGAGAGGACCTTTCGATGAGGAAGTGTATAGGAAAACATGCAACTTCGTTGGGGAGCGGATCCTGAAGATCTGATCTCCTATAGGGAGATAGCAAACTGTACTTCCAATAATCATCAGTGTTGCGAACTCTATTGGGAGAACGGTAGGGAAATCATGAACCTTGACAAAAAGATGTGTCAGTGATGATTGGGCTTTTAACCTACTAAGGATACCAACAATTATTATGCTCAATCTGCTGAGGGCTTTAATAATAGTTGATGCTACCAACTCCGCTGGGGAACAATAATAGTGACACTGCTGGAAATGCCAATAACCATTGGACTTTTACCCTACGGGGAATTATCGTCAGACCTGCTCTGCAGGGAATAGGAATATCTAACTTCTCGTCATCTCTAAGCTGCTTGGGAATGAGGATTTTTCCTACACTAATGGAGATAAGCATTCTTATAGAGAAACCTCATCTGTTGGAGGATGATTCTTTACTGCTTAGGGAGAATCTTTTGCATCTGCTGGGGATGTGTTATATTTCCTCGAGCGTCATCTTAATGTTCTTAGTTTTGAGCAAGTAGTTGGACTTGTTAACACGAATGGACAACGGTTCCTACAATTGAAAATTAACAAGTTATGCCCCAGACTATTGTATGGGAGCCTCGTCTACCATCCAAGACCCCCTAACCTTAAAGTTAGTTTCCCATGTTTTTAACATGCAATTGTGAAGCTTCAATGTTTTAAATGTAATGTTTATAAAAAGTCTCAGACGTTTTGACAAACAAAACAGTAAAATAAAACAAATAGGAAACTATATAAGTGAAACAAGATTTTATTGATTAAAATTGGCCTATAGATAGGCTTTTACATCTGGAAGCAATTTCTAAAAGAGGTAATTTCGCAAAGATACAAGAAAATACAATAATGGCAATGTGGAAACAAAATTTCATCGAGTTCCAATTCTACTATGGCTCAAATGTCTTGGAAGTTCTCAATAATTTGCCTTCGGAAGAGGATGATTGGACTGATTCATATCCTTCGAAGTTCCCAATTGTTGTAAGAGATAAGATCATAGATCACGCGTAGTTCGCAGCCTCTTGCTTTCAAATCCCTAACTTTTTCCTGGATCGCTCTTTGCGGGTTTTCAATCCACCAGGATACCCTTTTTTTGGCCTAAGTTGCCTTTTTCGGGTTTTCAACATAGCGGGTTTATTCGATTCTTTCTGTTCCTTTTATCCCAAATTTCTACCCGAACCTTTTTTTTGTGGTTCGTCGGGATGCCCCTTTTTTCCTGGACCTATTCTTTTTTTGGTCCAGCGGGTCTATTTATGCAAAGTACTTTTTGATTGTGTCTGCGTTTATAGGGGACGTGAAATTGTCACCATCCATAATTGAGAGTATTAAGGCTCCATTAGAGAAAACAAATTTCACAACTGTCATAACCCGAAATTTGACCTCCCCTTTTGCTTTTGCATAAGCATGTGCATTCACATTGCTGGCATACACATTCACACTTTTTCTCTGTGGTTTTTGTTGCAAGAATATTCAGGTTTTCCGAGCACGATTATCACATCCTCACAAAGATATTACATCATCATTACAAACACAAAATAAAGGTTTCTATGCATATTCATCAAAGCAAAAGGTCAAAAGTCAGAACCGTGGCTATAACACCATTTTTCAAGCAAATTGGGAAAAATTTGACCTGGTTAATCGATTAACCATTTGCTAGTGCAAATGGGTTAATCAATTAACCCTTGTAAGAATGCAGATTCTGTTGCATTTTCAGGATAACAACTTGCACTCTACTATTTTGGGGTCTACTTAGTTCTAGCATTGTGTGGAACATTCTAGACATCTTTAGACATTTCAATATCTTTCCTAACACTTCAAGAAATTTACTCAAATACATCAATTTGAATTGAGACCACCATGTGACTTCATTTGCAAGCATGAGAACCCTTTGAT
This sequence comes from Lathyrus sativus, assembly GCA_963859935.3. Taxonomy (NCBI): domain Eukaryota; kingdom Viridiplantae; phylum Streptophyta; class Magnoliopsida; order Fabales; family Fabaceae; genus Lathyrus; species Lathyrus sativus. The sequence continues at coordinate 251,852,813 of OZ012740.1, read as the reverse complement.
ATGAGTTTGCATTGGGATGGTTACCGAGTCAACTACCTAACTAACTAAGTTAACCTCCAACTCAGTGAGTTGAGTCCAACTAACTCCAAGGCAAAGTCCAAAGCTACTTCCAAAGCTCATTCCAAACCTAGTAACTTTAAACCTCTTTTCTATATAAACAAAGCACCACCATTTCACAAAGGGCCCTTGATCATTTTCTCAATTTGTTCATTGATCACTCTCAATTCTCTCATATTCTCTCTGATTTTTTTGCAACTTCTACTCATATTCATCTTCACTTTTTTCCAAACCACACTAGAGCTCAAATTCACCATTAAATAGTAGCAACTTCTATATTAGAAGTGCTTTTATCATGAGCTTAACCATCATCATCTTGCAATTCTACTTGATTTTCTTGAGTTTTATTGGCTTTTGATTCATCTCAATTGATTACTCCAAGCTTCTTCAGTGCAAATTCGTGTTTGGAGATTTCGTCGCATTTTGCTCGGTTTCGCTATAGTTCAGTTGCAAATTCTGATTTCTCTGGTTTTCTTTGATTATCTTCAGGACAGTTCATTTGCAACAACATCCAAGGCAATTCTCAGCCTTGTAGGTTGGTAATCCTTTGCTTATTTTACTATTTTGATAGTTTTCGTATCGTTTGCGATGTAGATTCGATACTTTTTCTTGTTTGTGAATTGATTATGCCATGGTTTGATCTTTGATCTTGATGTGTTAATTGATTCCATTGATGACTATTTGCTGTTTTTGGACTTGATTTTCGTGCATAATTGTTTGCCCTAACATATGAGTGATTGCACAAATCATAAGGGACCAAGGTGCTTTTGAAAAACTAAATTCCAGCCACTGCTTCAGTGTTAATTGATTAACACTGTATTTTCAGCAAAATCTGCCTTTTTAAAAAGGGTTAATCGATTAACACTTTTGCACTGGCAAAGTGTTAATTGATTAACATTGATCCAAAATGACTTTTTTGTGCATTTTTAAGTATGTTTGACATTCTTTTCCCATTCAACTCCCACGGATTGTTATGATTAATTTTTATGGATGTTTTATGAGTCATTTAACTTCTATTTGAAGTATGCTTGTAAACTTTCTGATGCTCGATTTTATTGATTATGCATTTGTTCACATTTTGGCATTGTATGATCATGTTCATTCTTGCACATTCTTTGATCACATGTTACATGATTTGTGATGCATACTAAATAATTTTGGTATTGTTTTGCATTTCCATTCATGTTTGCATTAAGGATGTTCCTCTTGGGAATAAGCTTAATCTTGTATAATCAATAATTCACCCTTTTGCTTTAATGATTTTTCATCCCTTTGGAAAATTATTAGCATATCACTCCCTTTTGATTAATTAACCGAAAATTCATTTTGATTAGTTTATCTTCCCTCTTTCTTCTCCTTTAGATCTTTTAGAGCTTTATCATATTTTTCCCCCGCAGAGTTAAAGATTTGCAACGTGTTGGAGCATTGTATAAATTTTGCGTCGTTACGTTATCGGTTTCGTTTCCCGCACTACACTTTGGTGTTAGAGTAGGAATAAGAGTGGAGAATTCCTACATTCATTCTGATTATTTTGGGTAGGGGACGAATGACCCTGTGCCTAGAATGGTCACCTCTATCTCCTTACTGTGGTATCCCCCCGTTTCCCAGCCAAGTCGATCCTTGGTCACTTGCACCCTAATCTCCTGTCTTAGGATTTAGCTTGCTCATTTCAATTGAACGCTCCTTTCTCTCTTGGCCAATCACCATATTTGGTTTCCCTAAATATTTGTAATCAGTCTTTCCCTTGGTTGATCAATTGTTCTTTGGTTAAAACCAATTCTCTTCTTCCCAGCGAAGTCAATCCTTTTTCTTCGGTTAACACAGTCTTCTTGTTAAAATGTAGTCCCCTCGAAGTTTGCAACCTTCTCTTGATTTTGTCTCCTTCTTGTTGGGTTGATCACTGCCTGTCAGTTAACATCCCATTTTTTTCTTTTCTTAGTTAGTCATAGTCTGTCTGTTAACATACTGAGCTTCTTTTGGGTTAATCATCTTCTCTCGGTTAATCACCCGATCTTTGGTCAATCACAGTCTGCCTGTTAGAATCAATCATCCTTTTCCTCAGTTAACCACATTCCTTCTGTTAACATACTAAGCTTCTTTTGAGTTAATCACATTCTTTCAGTTAATCACTCATTCTTTTTGGTTAATCACAGTCTGGCTGTTAAACACCGAATCCCCTGAAATTAGCAACCTTTCTTTGGTTCAAATACTTGCAACTTTGGGTTAGTAACCTTCGTTTGGTTCAAATTCCTTTTCCTTCGGTCAAGTGCTGCTTCTTCAGTTAGTGTACCATTCTTTGGGTCACGACCTTTATTTGGTTCCACACACGTCCTTTCAGCTAACCACTGTTTATCAGCTAATACACCGAGTTTCCCAAAGAGTCAAACACCTTCCATTGGTTCAATACTCTCATTCTTGTTTATCACAGTCTGTCTGTTGACACCAACCTTTTTACTGTCCCTGAAGAGTTTTGCTCTTATCTTTCTTCAGTTAATCACTGCCAGCCAGTTAATGCATCGAGTCCCCTGTGGATCTTACCTTTACTTTGATTCTTATCATTTTCCTTTATTATCCTGGTTTCGACACCATTCTTAGATTTATCACTAGTGGAATTATCTTCTCTTTTGAATTGCCCAGCAGAGTTTCCCTTAGTTTTTCTTGCTTGGTTTTGACACCGGTTCTTTTGTGTTCCCCAGTAGAGTCTTTCTACCTCTTTTCACTCTTGGTTTTGACATCGTCTCCGTTTCCTTTTATTTCTTTTTCCTTAGTTCCCCGAACTACGTAGGCTCTGACTTCCTCATTGCACTATGAGGGTATGTAGGCACTAGATTGCGAAATCTTGGCGAGCCACCTTCCTCCACCTTCTTCCATACTTTTTTCTTTTCCTTGGTTCCATGAACTACGGAGCTATGAATTCCTCATTGCACTATGAGTATACGTAGGTAGAGGGCCCTAATCCTCCGCGAGCACTTTCTCTTTCTTTTCCTTTCTCTTCTCTCTTTTTAGCTAGAAGCCTTTAGATAGATAACCCATCCGAGCCTAGAAGCAAGCAAAATGGTTCCCGTCGGGTACGACGGATGCATAAGGTGCTAGTACCTTCCTTTCTCATAACCGACCCCCTTTCCAGTTTCTCTTTCCATTGGGTTTTATCGATATTTTCCCTGTCCTTTTGGACAAAATAAAGTTTGGTCCCGACTATGTTGCTTCTTTGAATGTGCAATTCACTCAGGTATAATCCTGCTAGCTTTAGCTGGCGACTCTGCTGGGGAGTCCTTGCACTTGCAAGTTGGGGTATCGCCTAGTTTTGTTTGCTTTCTTGCTTGTTTGGGTGTTTATCTTTATGCTTTACTTGCTTTATTTTTATGTTATTTACTGCATGTCTTTATTACTTTAAATATTCATATACTGCATATTCTGGATATCTGATATATTCTACTATTGTTGGGATGGGTATATATTATTGGAGAGTTAAGTCCTATCATCGGGCTTGAGCATCCAAATAGGATATAACGTGGATAGTCGTAACACCTGTGTTTTGCGTGTTGGGTTGTCACGAAAGCCACATCCAGATCGTGATTCACTTGAGAATACTTATATCTTGCGAGAATTCGCTACGGCGGGGGTTTTTCACTTAAGTCCTATGGTTTGGGAGACCTTTCTCGGGACCACCTTGTTGTGTCTAGATCACATATGTGAGAGGGATATTGGATTTTTGCAGGAAACCAAGACTCTTCGTACCTTTTGTTCTCTCACGCACGTCAGAATTTTGCACCAACACAAAATTATATGCAGATATTCAGATCATGCATATTTGATTGTTCAGATTATGCTTGGCTTCGTGATTCTTGTGTTGCATGCCATTTCATCATAACCATTAACATTTTTTGTATGTGCATTTCCAGGTTATTCGAGAGCTTATTCTTTGTTGACATAGTCATAGAAGATGAGTATTGGTTGCAGGGGTATCTTTAACTACAAGTTTGTGGAGCCTAAGCTGAAGACTTTGAGGGTTTGGCATCTCGTCTGGTTGAAGATAACCGGGGTGTTTTCAAAGATGATTATGGAAATATTTTGGCCATCCTCAACACTGAAGTCAATGTTACTACCATTCATACACTTGTTCAGTTCTATGACCTGCCACTAAGGTGCTTCACGTTTCAGGATTATCAGTTAGCACCTACACTTGCGGAGTACTCTCATATCTTAGGGGTTGAGATCAAGAGTCAGGTTCCTTTTGTCTACACCAACAGTTGGCATTAGTAAGAAGGATGTGAAAGACAATCTCAAGACTAAAGGAAAGGGTATTCGAGGGTTTTCTTTGAAGTTTCTGATAGACAAGGCCCCTTCTTTTACTGAAGATGGAAACTATAAGGCTTTTAATGTCGTGTTTTCTTTACTGATATATGGGATCATCTTATTTCCAAACATGGAGGATTTCGTAGATTAAGCTTCCATCAGTATCTTCTTGTCCAGGAATCTTGTTCCTACACTTCTCGCTGATACCTATTATTCTATTCATTCGAGGAATGAAAAGAAGAAAGGAACTATTGTATGTTGTGCACCTATGTTGTACCGATGGTTCATGTATCATCTTCCGCAGAAAGGTCCTTTCATTGAGAATAATGAAAATCTCAAATGGTCTCAAAGGATCTTGTCTTTTACTGCTGATGACATCTCTTGGTATTCTCGAGCTTACGATGCTACTATAATCATTCTTCATTGTGGTAAATTTTCCAATGTACCTATCTTGGGTACAAAGGGTGGAATTAACTACAATCCAAGACTTTCCTTCTGTCACTTGAGGTATCCTATGCTTGACAGGCCAGATCCTGAGGTAATGGAAGAATTCATCTTTCATGAAGGGGTTAATGACATGGGGTTGCTGAAGAGGTTTAGTGCTGCATGGGTACAAATTCACTGTGAAGTAAGAGATGAGTTGGGTAAGAAGAACTGCATAGAAAAGGAAGCCTACACACAATGGGTTAAAGAACAAGTTCAAGTGATCTTGCTACCATTTCCTTCTGAGCCTTCCATGAATGTCAAACTTCCTAAAATTGCCATTGTTCATCCATCTGAAGTTGATCAACTCAAGCAAACTATTGAGATGATGAAGAAGGAGAATGTTGATTTCGTTTCAATCTTGATAAAGTTACGTCTGAGAATGAAAGCTTACAGATGAATCTTCGCCAGAAGAGGGAGCTCATGGTCAAAGAGGTGGGGTTTAAGCAAAACAAGCGAAGGAAAGTAGGAGATGCTTTGAAGAGTACTTACGATGGACTTGTCTCAAAGAAGAGACAACTCGCTGACACTCAGTATCAAGCCCACAAGGATGAGTTGAGCTATAAGAAACAACTTACAGATCTTCGAGCAAAGTTATTAGAGTACAAGGCAAAGCTGCAGGGTGAACAAGATCGTGCTGACCAGTTGGTGAAAGATCTTTCTCAATGTCAAGCCAAGCTCGACAAAGTCTTCAATGATATTCAGAAGTTGCAAGATCAAGTACATCAGAACCAAAAAGAGATCAGTTAGTTCCACTTGGAGAATACCCATTGGGAGCGTCAGAGTCGCCATCTGTAAGTCCTCTTGGATCAGAAAGAGGCATTTTTACAGGATCTTATCCAGGGACCTAATCATTCTTTGTTGCACAACCTCATGAAAGATGTGAAGTATTGAAGTGAGATACACGGTCGTCTAGCCAAATTTGCTGAGCACGCACTGGAGGACTTACCAGGGTTGTTGAGGGATGCATACGTTGATGTGCTGCCGCATAAGACTCCTTGGGCTATTTTTCACTTCCTGATTGTTTGCAGGGTGGTATTGATATGATTCATGTTGATCTTAATGTAGCCCAAAAGGCGGATATTTGAGTTGTATTTGAGCTTGTACTTCTTTATCTCATGGATTGAATGAAGAGTTTTTCTTGCCAGTTTTATCTTTGTGCCTTTACTTATATGCTTTATGATTATCGCTAACAAAGATAAAGTCACACAAATTCCAGGAATTTAAAACTTTATTTTTGCATACATCGCATTCAATCTTACTCATATGCATGTCCTTCATCTAGAAAACCAAAATGCTTACACTGTCTGTCTCCTCCTTATAGTAAGACGACGATTCAACATCATTATTTGAGTCTCTCAAGCAAATCAAAGATCATGGCTGATATTGAACAAGAGAACGCTGCCTACAAGGAGACTTTGGCTCAGTTTCGGGGTCGGATGGATCAGTTCCAGACTAACATAGATGTTATCATGGATTTCCTTCGTGCTCAGAAGGATGCCGCTGCTGCTACTTCTGTTGTTACAACTGTTACTGATGCAACTATTGTCACTCTTGTGGTGATTCCTCCTCTTATTGTTACTTTTTCTCTTGTTGTTGTTGAAGCGCTGATTGAGACTGTTGTTCAACCTATTGTCAATCTACCAAGTGCTCAGTCTGGTTTGAATAGGATGCGTACTGCTTTCTTGTGGGGAATGCCTCCAAATTTCACTCCTCAGATTGCCAGTGCTAGTGCCTTTGTTCCATATCAATCTTTTGTTGCGCCCATGCCCAATGGTAATTATGCCGCATACTCTTGTGGCATACCTACTTCGCTTTCACCTCTTATGGTGAGTCATGATGATCACGAGATTCCTCAGGCGCAGATTTTCCAGACTCCTGCGCCGACTGATGATGAAATTCCTGATGAAGACGAGCATGTGTATAAGGGTCCTCATATTTATGTTTCAGTATTGTCTCAGCCTGCTCAAATTGATGTTCAGAATGTTCATGCTGGAATGTCCTATCCTGGGGCATCCTCTGTTGTTATAGTACTTCCTATCAGTTATCCATATAGTTTTTAGACGAGTCAAAATGCCGGTCAAATGGTAAATTCTGGGTTGGTGTACCCGTCTCAGTTTGCTTCTCCTCAGATACCTGCTCCAGCTACATCACAACTTCCAAATCCACAGACTCTTGTTAGACCTGCTGATCATAATAAACCCGCTGACTATAAATTGTTGGATGAAAGAATCTGAGCAACTAAAGGTTATTCTTCTTTTGGCATGGAAGCTAAAGACTTGTGTTTGGTTTCTAATGTTGTGTTGCCGCAGAAGTTCAAGATTCCAGAACTGCCAAAGTACAAAGGGTTGAGTTGTCCTCGCAGTCAGGTGACCATATACTGTAGAAAGATGGCGTCCTATATTGACAATGATGAATTGCTGGTTCATTACTTCCTAGATAGCTTGTCTGGAGCTTCTTTGGATTGGTATATGGGTTTAGAGCATAGCAAGATTCGCTAGTGGAGAGATTTGCCAGAAGCATTCTTGAAGCAATATAAATATAATCTCGATCTGGCTCCTACCAGATTGCAATTACAAAATCAGGCTCAGCGTACAACTGAGACTTTTAAGGAATTAGCACAAAGGTGGCGCGAGATGGCCTCTCGTGTGCGACATGCTCTTTCTAAAAATGAGTTGGTTGATATCTTAATGGGCACTTTGCAAGGGTTGTACTATGAGAAAATGGTGGGCATTTCTTCGTCAAACTTTGCTGATATTGTGACTATTGGTGAAAGAATTGAGAACGGGCTGAAAATTGGTAGGATTGCTGGTACCGCTAGTAAAAAACCAACCAAGAAACCTCATAGCAGTTATTCAAAGAAGAAAGAAGATGAAGCGAATGTTGTGATGGCAAAGGCCTCCCCTCAGTATCATGTTCCTATGGCTCCCATTTCGTATTATTCGTATCCTTATGTTACTGCTTCTCAGTATCAACAACCGCAATATCAGTATCATCCGCAACAACAAGCTCAGAGTTTTTAGAATAAAAAAAAACCGCAACATCAACAGTCTCAACAAAATAAAAAAAATTAGCATCATCAAAACAAACAAAACAACAACAATCAGAACAACCGTAAACAGATGAATTTTGAAAGAATTCCAGTGCCTTATACAAAGTTGTTTCCTTATCTGATTCACCAAGGGGGATTTATTCCCAAATAGATTGAGCCAGTAGTTCCTCCCTTTGGTCCGAAGCATAATCTGAATGCATCTCGTGCTTACCATTTTGGGTACATAGGACATGCTACCGAAGATTGTATTATTCTCAAGGCCAAGGTTCAAGATCTTATTAACAAGAAAATCCTGTCATTTCCCGAAGAGTGTCCTAATATACAAACTAATCCCTTGCCTACTCATGGTGGACCTATGGTTAATATGATTGAGGACGATCAAGGGGCTGAGTTGATTAGAGATGTCGACGAGGTGTAAACTCCGATGACTATTGTGATAAAGAAGTTGAAAGAGCAAGGATTATTAAAAGGTCTTCATGGGAAATGCCAGATTTGTGATGATAATCCTAATCAGTGTCGAAGGTTGAAAGGTTGTGTTTAGATCTTGATGAACCGAGGTATAGTTCAGTTTTCCAGATCCAAGTCTGTGGGAGAGGTAGCTACTATCGAGTCATTCACAATCATATATAGGAAGGTTCCTGTGGAAGCTCCTAAGAAGAAAATACAGCCTACCACTGTTTGTGTTCCTAAACCGTTCCCGTATCAGAATTCAAAGAAGGTCCCTTGGAAGTATGGTTCCACCGTGTTTTCTAGGGGTCGAGAAATTCAGTTTTCAGATCCGAAATTGTGAACGTAACTGCCACTAGAGGGATGACTCGTAGTGGGTGAGTATTTGCTCTGAAGGTTGTATCTAAGTAAGTGCAGGTTCCAACTGTTGTTCCTCCTAAGGAGAAGTCTACTTCAACAACCCCTGTTGTGCAACAAGGGGCATCTACTACTGTATAAATTCTAGACACTTCGTCTATGGATGTTACAAAAGGCAAAGAAGTAATGGATGATCCAGAGTTTCTCAAGCTGATCAAGAAGAGCGATTTTAAGATTGTGGATCAGCTAGGGCAAACTCCTTTGGGGATTTCAATCTTGTCATTACTCATGAGTTCGCCCACACACATATCGACTTTGTTGAAAGTTTTGAACACTGCTCATGTAATGCACGATATTCCCATAGAACAGTTTGACGACATGGTAGAAAACATAACTGCAAGTCAATACTTGGGTTTCAACGAATCAGAGTTGCCTTTTGAAGGTACTGCACATAACAGAGCATTGCACATTTCAGTAACTTGTATGGACTCTTTGTTATCTCGTGTTCTTGTGGATACTGGTTCTTCTCTCAATGTGATGCCTAAGGGCATATTGAGTCAATTATTAGTAGAGGGAAGCGAGATGAGGCCAAGCGCATTAATTGTTAGAGCTTTTGACGGTTCTCGTAGACAAATCATTCGTGAAGTGGATCTACCCATCAAGATCGGGCCACATTTGTTTACCATTACTTTCCAAGTGATGAATATTAACCCTATATATAGTTGCTTATTGGGTTGACCATGGATTCATGATGCAGGGGCAATCACTTCAACGTTGAAGAAGATTTTCTAGTAAGCAAGCTATCATCCTTCCGATATATTGAGACTGGTGAAGGCATAGCTGAGGTGTCGTTGCAATGTATTGAATTAGAAGATGTTAGATTCGCTTTTGTCAATTCTAGTGGATTACCGAAAATGACCATGTCATATGTCAAGAGTGCTAAAGAGACCATCAAGAAAGGTGCCTTGCCTAGCTGGGGGAAAATTCTGAATGTGGTTGAAAAGCATGATCGCTTTGGACTGGGTTACCATCCCGATCAACATGCTAGCTCACGCAGTCATCACAAGTTCAACTTGATCAAGTTTAACAGTGCAGGATTCCAGGAGGGTGATATTGTGTCAGCTATTGATGATGATGGTCCTAGCAATCGAAATGCCAGTTTTGTGCGCAAGTGCCCGCCGAGTTTCAAGCTCAGCAATTGGGCATCTACTTTGATTTCCATGGTTTTTCCCACAAACATGTAATGCATTTTGCTTTCCTATTCCCTCGTCCTCGCCCGAGATGAATGGGTAGCTTGTAAGGGCTTCCTACTGTCGCACCTCGGAAAATCACGGAGACATTTCGGAGAAACGACCCTCGCGCGAAAGGTGCGAAAATGCGGTTCGACAGAGTCGCCATCGAACTTTATTTATCCCGAATAAACGGGAGAGGAAAATATCGAAAAAACCTCTTAAAAATGAAAGGATAGGGACAGGGCTGTCGCAATCAAGTTCCGGATTCGGGAGTTGGTTACGCAAGGGGAAGGTATTAGCATCCCTCACGTCTGTTGTACTCAACGGGAACCTCTTAGGGTATTTTGCGGTGAGCGTTGTCTAGGTTTACTTGCTTTCTTCTCTATGATAAAGGTGAATTAGTAGGATAAAAGGTTAAAGACGCTAAAGGGAAAATGGGTGGTTATAGGATAGGGTGTTCGCCAAGGATTAGGGCTCTTGTGCCTATATATACACATTCAGACGAAAATAAGAAATCAGAGCGTCGTAGTTCGACTATGGAAAAGGATGAGAGAATTGTGGACGAAATAATGGAGGAAGGTAGAAGTGTGACAGAATAATGGAGAAAGATGGGAGTTTGCTCGCCAAGATCATTGCAATCTTGTGCCTACGTATCTTAAATTCAAAAGAGAATGAAGAATCAGAGCGTCCGTAGTTCGTGGTAATAACCACGAAAAGACGAGGTTTGAAGTGGGTTTGAAGTTGAGTTGCGAAACGAAAGAGTGATTGACAAGCAACCCAAAGGGCATGCCTTGAGAGCTTGTCATTCAAGAATTCAATGAATGTGAGATTCTAAGAACTCATTTCTTTTGGAAGTTGGGTTGAAAAGGTTGAAGATAAAGAGTTGGATGTTTTGAAAATGAAAGAATGAACTAATAACAACTCAAGGGCGCACCTCGAGAGTTACTCATTCGGATATTCAAGGAATGCTAGATTCCAAGAATATCCTCCTTTCATAAGTTTAAAAAACGCATTTGTGTAAAGATTGAATCGAAATTGGAATGCGAGGCAAAGGAGGTTGGTTTGAAAATGGCTCGACGACGAGTCGAGAATTTGATTGAAGACGGAACCGACTTGACGATGTGTCAAGGGTTAGATGGTGAGAAACGATATTAGTCTCTAAGGGTGCCCCTAATATCGAAACCACGATGAATTGTGAATGTGTGTGCGAAATATCGATTGTTGCGAATGCGTACGAGCACCTAACTTAGGAGAGTGTTTGAAAATATTTGAGAAAAGTCAAAAGATTGAATTAATAACAACTCAAGGGCGTGCCTCGAAAATTATTCACTCGAAGATTCAAGGAATGCTAGATTCCAAGAACCTCCTTTCAGAGTTTTAATCGAGAAAAATGGTTTTGGAATAATTTGAATCGAAATAAGGGTATGAAGATAATTTGTGTGTAAGAGGTGAGAATACGAAATTGGATTTGAAAATAAAAGAGAAATGACAATTATTTAATAGATGATACATAGGCCTCACAACTAATTAATCAGGGTATTTTCAAATACTAGATCTCGACAACACCTTTTTCATTTGAAAAAAAAATTGGATTAATAACGGAAATATCACACACGGAATGCTAGATTTCTACGATATTTCTTTGTCCAAAAAAAAGTATATTTAAAAAACAAAAAGTCGAACAATACATTATTTAAGATGTACGGCTCAGTAATGATCGTCCAAAAATTCAAGAAGTGCTAGACTTTAAGAATTTAGTTTGTTTTAAAAAAAGTACTCGAGGTGAGTCGAGGTTTGAATTTGAGTTTTAAATGTGTGTACTAGCAAAGTGGGTTAATCTTCTAAGTAACCAACTAGAAATAATTAATCAAATAGATGTCACAAAAGGTTGACGACAAAATTTTGAAAGCACTCAACTTACAAAGGTAAAAAATGACTCAATGAATCGAAAATTATTTTTCAAAAAGGGTTTAAAGGTTTTGAAAATAATTGAGCATTTTAGAAATGAACGACGAAACGACCACAACTCAAGGCGTACGCCTCGAGAGCTGTCGTTTAAGGACCCAAGGAATGCTAGACTCCAAGAATCCACTACATTCATAATTTAGTTAAAAAAATAATTTGTAGAAGTATTAATCGGGGAAAAAAATACCTAGATGTAATTAAAAAGTAAATTAATATTAATTGAAACTCTTATTCACACTAAAGGATAAATGATTTGAGATAGGTCCCAATTAAAAACCAACATTATAAATAATATACTAAAAAAAGGAAAATAATGAGAGAGAAAGAAAAAAAAACAACCTGATTAATTCCAACAAGCATTACGTAAAGAAAAAAACTTTTAGTTTAGAATTTAAGCCAAACAATATTTACAAAATTTTGGAAATTATCAATCTCATCAAACATTAAAGAAAAGCATCTAACGTAACTTGTAATTATCCTTTTTTTACAAACAAAGAGGTAACTCCTGTAAAGTTTTCTTCCATAAAGAAAATTTCCTTGTGATGCAATTTTGCGTGGCGGGAGGGAATAATAGTAAGATTTCTCAGCATATTTTCAATATGAAACCTCCGCATATGCCACTAAAACTCAATCATTATTGAAGAACGTCAAAGAATAAGAGTTATCACACTATTAGTTCAATAGAAGCTTTAGTAAAGATTTTTTTTTAGAATTGACATATCAGTCTAAACATCCCATGTCCAATGCTACAACATCAATCCAACACAAAACCGAATGCCGCAAAATTAAAAAGAAAACTAATAGGCGACAAAATGATGACTACCAGGATAAAACAAGCATTAAGAAGCACTTGTATAGCCATAGCACGCATTGGATCAGAATCAAACATGCTCCAACAGCAGCATCATTCAATAAAATATGAGAATTTGCAAAAACCAAAATCACACAAAAGGAAATTTGAAACTAAAAGTTATCGCAATGCAGAATGAATTCACCGGCAACTCACGATCTAACAGTGTAATAAAAATAGCCAAAATTCAAATAAATTGTATATGCTGTCAATAGTCAGAACTAGATTAACCTGCAACACTTAAAAATAAACAAAATGGAATCATGGTTTAACAGTATGGAAAACGAAACATTCAATCGGAGAACAAAGAGTAAATCGAGCGACTTAATATGCTAGTTACATAATACTAAAAGCAAATTCAACAGAAGAAGATTGTTTAGAATTATTACCGAAATCGTGATGAAGTATTGAGATCCAAACAACAACAAACAAAACCCAAAAATCTTAGAATACTTCGTCGATTAATGTTGCTGCCATTGAAAACACGATGCGAGCCTTGAAGGTCGGAAACGGCGACAGAAGTTTGTCAGCGTCGTCGGTGTTGTCTAATCGAATATAATAGAAGACACTAACTTGCGTTATCGTCACGTACTCAGAAACTTCTCGCTGCCGTGAATGTTAAAAGTTAGAATTGCCACTTCTCAGGCTTGTACTGTTTGATTTGAAACTGAAGGATGTCTAATCGTGCTTCCATGGCCGTCGGGGTTAGGGTTTGTTGAAAGGGAAGCAGCGGCGGAAATGGTGAAGGGTTGAGAAGGGGGTTCCGGAGGCGGGTGAAGGAACGAAAAAGGTGATGATGGCGCGACGGAAAAATGAGAGGAAAGAAGAAGGAGGTGGTGATGGTCGAATCACGTGTGGATGATGAAGGATGGGGATTTTTCAGCGGCGCCGTCTTTTGAGCTTAATGAGGAAGGAGGTCTACAGTAATCCTTAGGGTTCTTTCATCTGAAAATTCTTCCCTCTCTTATATAGTGTGTGACCACGGGCCAACAACCATGGGTCTGCTCAATTCTAACTATTTTCTTTTAAATTTTACTAATTAATTCTGTTTTTAAAAAACCTATCCTAATTAATTAAATCTAACACTAATCTAATTCTAATTAAATCTAATGATGTTAATTCTAGTCTAATTCTAATTAAAAATTAAAATTCTAACTAAACTAAATAATTCTAATTTAAATTCTAATCTATTTAATTAATTAATTTTAATTCTAACTATTTCTAATTAAATCTTAATTTAAACTCTAATCTAAATCTAATTTCTTAATTACTATTATAATTCTAATTTCTAAATCTATCTAAACTTATTCTATATTCTAAATTAAAAAAATTCTAATTAATTCTATTTTCTAAATTAAAAATCTAAACCTATTTCTAATCTATTTTAAACTAATAAAATTCTATTATAATTCTAAACTCTAAATTCTAACAAAATTCTAATTCAATTCTATTAAAATATCTACTTCTATCCTAATTTAAAAAAATTTATTTCTAATAAAAAAAATTTAAAATTAAATAATCTAATCAAATTCCTATAAAAATTCTATTCTAAATAATTATATTTCTAAAATCTAGTTGACTAAAAAAATCTAAATTCTATTTCTAATTTCTAAATAACAAACAATATATGCATAAAGAATTAGCAAGAAAAAGTTAGGAAACTTAAAAAAAGATTCAATACTCACAAAAATAACTACTTTAGGTCACATGTCACGCTCTCATTGCCCAGAAATGATAAAAAATGAAAAACGCTCAATTGTGAGTGGATACGTGTCTAAATGACGTGAAACTAAGCAGGTAATGTAAAATAAAAAATAGAATAAAAAAAGCGAAAATATTTAAAAAAATGGGTAGGACAAATTTAGGGTATGACACATGCTTTTGAAACATTATATGATCAATAAATAAATGTTTTTTTTTGCATTCAAACCATGCTCTTATTTCTTTCTTTATTTTAATTTTTTCACAAATAACAAATGGCAAAGTTTATTTTTATTTTTTTCACCTATCAAATAGCTTATTCTAAACATAATTCATAAACATGCAGAGCAAATAATTGCACAGATAACAACATGGCAAACATCCATTGTAATTCTGGGATTCCAATTAACCAAGCCGAAGAAAATGGTGAGGAAGATTGTGAATTGTTGGCTGAGCTAAAAAGGCTCCTTTAGCACCAACAGAAAGAGATTCAGCCACATAAAGAGCCAGTGGAGGTTATCAATCTTGGTACTGATGATGTCAGAAGAAAAGTCAAGATTAGGGCATCCCTCGCTAAGCATGTACACTCCGATTTAGTCAAGTTATTGAAAGAGTATGTTGATATTTTCGCCTGGTCTTATCAAGATATGCCTGGGTTGGATACCAACATCATTGAACATTACTTGCCACTCAAGCCTGAATGTCCTCCTGTCAAGCAGAAGCTTAGAAAGATCAGACCTGACATGGCACTTAAAATCAGAGAAGAGGTAAAGAAACAGTTTGACGTTGGGTTCCTAGCCACTTCAAAATATCCTGAATGGATTGCTAACATCTTCCTGATTCCAAAGAAAGATGGGAAAGTTAGAATGTGTGTAGACTATTGAGATATCAATAAGGCAAGCCCATAAGGCCCATACATGAAGGTTGTGAGGGTGTACATGCTAAAGGGCCTGCTATGGCTAAAAAGATCCTTTGAGTTGGGTGTTACTGGACGACAATAGAGGTAGATTGTTACAACTTTACCAAAAGATGTCACAAATGCCAGATCTACGATGACAAGATCCATGTGCCACAAACTCCATTGAATGTTCAAACTTCTACTTGACCCTTCTCTATGTAGGGTATTGATATGATTGGAATGATCGAGCCAAAGGCTTCCAACGGTCATCACTTCATTCTGGTTGTTATTGATTATTTCACCAAGCGAGTTGAAGCTGTTTCTTATGCAAATGTTACACGCCAAGTGGTTTCCAGATTTATCAAGAAAGAGGTAATTAGTCTCTATGGTATTCCTAGCAGCATTATCACTGATAACGCCAGCAATCTGAACAACAAGATGATGAAGGAGTTGTGTCAAGAATTTAAGACCGAGCACCATAACTCTACCATATCGGCCCAAGATAAACGATGTCGTTAAAGCAGCAAACAAAAACATTAAGAGGATTATCCAAAAGATGGTCAAGACTTACAAGGATTGGCACAAAATGCTTCCCTTCACATTACATGACTATAGAACTTCAGTTCGTACTTCCACTAGGGCAACTCTGTACTCACTTGTATATGGTGTGGAGGCTGTTCTACCTACTAAAGTCGAAATCCCTTCGCTCAGAGTCATCATGGAAGCAGATCTTGATGAAGCTGAATGGGTCCAATCCAGATACAACCAGCTGAATCTTATTGAAGAAAAGTTCCTAACAACTGTTTGCCACAATCAATTGTATCAGAGACGTCTCAAACGAGCTTTTGACAAGAAAGTTCTCTCTCGAGCATTCCATGCAGGCGAACTCGTACTTAAGGGGTATTCTCTTGTTCACTCGGATCCACGCAGCAAGTGGACTCCCAACTACGAAGAACCCTTAGTTGTCAAGAAGGCCTTCTCAGGCGGAGCCTTGATCCTCACCACCATAGACGGGAAGGAGTTGCCATTATCCATGACCTCCAACGTAGTCAAAAAAAATATTATGCCTAAAAAAAGAGAGGATAAAGAGCCTGCTAGATTGGCATCCGCAAGGGCATTCTAAACAAAAATGGGTGTCCCGTTGGACCAAAAAAAGAAATGTGCATTCAAAAGTTAGGGACAAACACAAAAAAATAATAATAGCCCGCTAAGTTTAAAACCCGAAAGGGCGACTTAGGCAAAAATGTGTATCCCGGTGGACGAAAAAAATAGAAAATGTCCAGGCAAAAATTATGGATAAAGGCATTTGACTGTGAACACTTGAGCCTATCTTCATCATAGCTGGACCTCAAATGGTAAATGATCTGTCAAGTCATCATCAACAGATGCAAAGTGATGGGGTGAAGACTTACAGTAGATGGTGGGCAATGTTGTAATCAATGTAAAATCAAATTTCTTTTGCCATTTACTTTGTTTTTCAATTTATTGTAAATTTCCTCATCGAGGATTTTTGCATCCTTGTACACATCTTATGTTAAAATATTTTCATATTCAATAAAATTCAGTATTTTATCTCTTATTTGTCTCTTTTCAGTATTTTGTTTGCAAAATAAATGATTATTTGTGATCACATAATGCTATAAAGCGTTGAGAAGAATAAAAAGCTAAAATCAACCAGGAAAGCATTATGCATTGCATGCTTTACTAGAAATATTTAAGGGATGATTGATAGCCTTCATTTGCGAGCTTAATTCTTGACAAGCATCATTTTGGTTCTTTGGAAGGGTTGTTTTCTTTTCCTTTCCCCAACAAAGCCACAATTTCACCAATAGGTATCGTTATGGTTCTTTGGAAAAAGTTGTTTACTCTTCTTTTTCCAACAAAGCTGTAATTCACCAAACAAAGACATGTTTGCTCTTTTCCCAGCAAGAGAAAAATTCCTTGCAATATCCCTAGCATATTAAAGCTATCATTTCCCAGTAGTGGTGGTGCTTTGCTTTCCTTCTGCCAAGATCATCTTGACCTTGTTCTTTCCCAAGAAGAGCTGGTTATTTGAAGATCACCTGTGGTTCCTTCATTCCCCAGCCGAATTCAAATACGGTTGGAAGGTTCTTTCATCTCCAATAGCAGTAGTAGTAATAGCCTAGAAGTCTGTGATCTCTAGGCTCTTTCCGCAGAAGCATCATCTTCATCCGAGGAGTTCTTTCCCCCAGTTGAGGATGTCGAGTTTGTTTTGCTACAATCTCTGCCTACCTGCAACACAACATCTTAACTTATACCATTACATAACATGATTTCAAGCATCATATAAGATCAAGCATTGCCATACCCCAAATTTTGACCCCTATATTCCATTATCATTCTAGGTACATCAAGCATATATTATCTAACCCTAACCTCTTTCAAGTTACTCTTTATCAAGATGCAGATGAATTAGGGTTTCACACTATTAAAATCAAAAATCCTGTGGACTGATCAGTCAAGTTTTTAGATTGATCTTCTACATATCAAGTCTTCACATCATCAAGAGGTTCATATCTTACCGAGAACAAGTGCTATTTGAGGTTATTACTAAGAGAATTGAAGCAGTGATGTGCAAAACCCTGATTAGGGTTTCTAGTTGAAAAAGTCAATTGTAGTTTAACTTTTGGTCTAAATGGGTTTATAAAGCTTGAACCATGGTCCATGATGTTTCTATGACTTATTGAAGCCCCCTAAAGAAGTATGAAAGGTTCAAAAAACCCCAGAATACTAAAGATCAATCCTGAAGATTTCAATTGTTCGGTTCGTCTGTCTGGAAAGTCAACTCTGTGACTTTTAGGGTTTTGACCCCAAATTGAAGCAATTAAGGTTTCCAACATTATGATATTCCTAACTAGTGAGTTTGGTGAAGATTTAATCAAGAATTGATGGATAACTTGTGAATCAAGAAATTAGGGTTTATGAAAAATCCTAATTACAAGCTTATTTGAAATGGTCATAACTCTAAACCACACATCCAAATTGAGTGGTCCAAAGCTGGTTAGGAAGCTCTTGTGGAATACTAAAAAAGTGTCCTAGAGGGTTGATGTCCAAAAATGCATAGAGTTTTAGTTATGAGCTCATCAAGTTGTGAAGGTTTTCCACACTAGGAAAAATTTCTTATTTTTTTGACTTGTAAGTCAAGTTTTGCAGCCAATTCATGAAGATATTTGACCTTGGGGCCTTTTTTAAAGTATAATAGAATTTTCACAGCCTTTGTGGTTAGGGAGAATCGAAGAGAGCAAGTAAGGGAATTTTCATGTCACAAGACCAAGTTCAGCACTTGCATTTTGATGCATAAACCACTCAAACCTCTTCTAATCACTTGTTTAACTCATTCTTTGATGTTTAGGGACTTAATTGATAAGATTATAAAGGATTACGACAAGCAAAAACCAGAGATTGGATTATTTGATTTGTTTATTCAAGCAAGTGGATGCAAGTGGTAAGGAGAGATAAACTTTTTGCATTTTCTGCTACACCTCAGCTACTGCATCAACTACTCTCTTTCCTTCACTTTATGCCAACTATTTGCAGGATATTGGTGATGTTGAAACACATAGGAAGGTTGCTCATGCCCAGAAAATAAATCCCAAGTTGGATTTGCTCATTTTGCCTCCAAAAAGGGAAAACTTGGCAAGTTGGCACAATCTGCCCATACCTCTCATTCTCCAAGCTTGCCTATAAATAGAACACACTCCTAATATCAAAAGACACCAGAATCAACTACAAACCAAGTTGAATCTCTCTCATTTCTCTGATCACCATCTTCTTGCAAGTGGTAGAAGTTGCTTCTTTGTGAAGAAAATTTTACCTTGCAAAAACTATGCCGCAACTCAGTACAGCTACGAAACACTTGAACCAACACCTTAAACACATCACATATAATGTATTGAAGCTGTCCAAACCCTCAGATTCACCAGAAAACCTCACATTCTAAAAGTCAACTCTCATACCTTGAAATTTTGACTTTTCTGCATCTTCATAGACCAGAACCAAACCAACCATTTTCAAATCACTCAAACACTTCAAACACTCTCCATATAAGTTGTTTGAACTGTCCATGGCATCATAAAAGTTTTGTAACACCATTTCCTAGATTTTCACTTTCAAGCATTTGGTGTTTTCTTGCATAAGAAGGCATTCTATCAAGTGATCTTGGATGAGTTCTCATTATTTGAACACCTTATTTGGAACATATTAGAGCTGCTTGGATCATCATCCATCAACTAGTTTTCTTATTTGGTGCATTGACTTTAAAAATCTATAAGAGGTAAGTGTTCAAACTTGCTACTTTTAAAATCATGTTGAATATTGATGTACAGTGATTATGAACATGCTAGATACACTTTATAGGTCATGTTTGAACCATTTCTTGCTCATAAACTTGGGTATTCTTGTCCACCCCTTTGGTTTGGCTTGTTAGCTTACTTTTAGTGTCATTTCAATATGAAAATTGTTGATTCTGGTTAGGCATAGATGATTGGTGTTTGTAAACATCATTTATAGGTCATATGTAATATGTTTGATCATTTAGTTGATGCTGAATTGGTACATTTCAGTTTGTTGCTTTGCTCTTGCACAAGCTTGCTATTTTTGCCACTACACATGCCATATGTTGAATTAGCTTGCCTATTGATGTGTGATGCTTGTATGCACTCTCTATATGTCTCATATGTCATGTTTGAATCATTACTTGCTGCTTAGAACATGTACATTGGCCTGTCACATTGCTCTTGCACATAACATGTCTTTTTTCAATGATGCTATCGAGATTTTTACATGGTGCATGATCTGAGAAAACCACCAACACCATTGGATTCCTTGTGAAAAAAATACATAATTTTATTTTTTATTTCATCAAATTTGATTAAGTTTTGAGTGAGTTATAACCCTTGCAAAATCTGCCTTGCCTTATTTTTTTTGCCTTAGTTGCCTAGTTTTGTGCCTAGCTTTCAAATGTGCATAACTTCTTTGACTTTTATCATTTTGATGCCACTCTTTTTCACTATGCTCATTAATATGTCTAGTTTCAATGTGTTAAGAAAGAATTCAAAAATTGTTATTTTTGAAACACTTTGGTCCACCTGAATGACATGGTCCTCTTTAGGGTTTTCTTTGGTTTTCATGAACTTTCTTAACATAATACTTGATTTTTCTTGTAAGATTGATCTTGTATGAATCATTTTTTAATGTCTAACATGTTTATATGTTTGGAAACACTTGGATCTTTTGCTTTACCATGATTATACTTGCCTTTGTGAATGCATAAATGTGAAAAGTATGCCTTGAAACTTCTTTGTATACCATGATATGTTTCTTGATGTTGTAACCTCGTGAACATGATCCTTCACCCACATCTTACTTCTTTATGTGTCTTTTTAGAACTATAACATGTTTTTCCTTGTTTCTTTCCTTGAAAGTTACCATGAATCTTGTTTATATTTCCCTTTGTGAAGTTTGAATCCATGCTTGAACTATTGTTACTTTTCTTGCCTATCCATGATTGATTGTCATCAATATGTCTTGAATATGATTAAATGTGTTAAATTTGTATTTAATTGATTTATATACCATGTTTGATTCAAGTTGTAACTTTTTTGCGTGAGTTTTGTTTGAATACCATGGATTAAAATGTTGTTGTTACACATGTTTCATGCTTGCCCTTGTTGGTTATTACCTTCACGATCTTTGAACATTGTAATGTTCAATCATAAAACCTTGGTTGTTACCATGAATTTTGTGTTCAATTTTTAATTGATCCTAATTTTTTATCTTTATCTTTTTGTCAAGTTTATTTCCCCAGTGATGGAACTCGTCAGTTCTCATCAAGTAGTTGCCTTGTTATCATCTTTGCTTAATATTGTCACAGGCTTGCCCTTATCTTTCTTGGTTGTTACCATGACTTTATATGTTCATCATGTTTGAATGAATGCATATGTGTGTTTAGGCTTTGTTAAGTTTCCCCAAGTGATGTAGCTTGTTAGCTCTCATCCAGTTGCCTTGTTATCCCTTATTCCAAAGGAAAGTCTCTCTATTGGCTTCGATGTCATAGATAGATCATTACCCCTCCCCTTGACTTGGTTAAGTCATTAGGTCCTTTAACTTAGTTAAGTTAGAACCTATATCCATTAGAATTTGCTTTAAGTCTAAAGACCTACCCCTTGTTAGGAGTAATCCTTCAATTATAAATTTATGATAGAGTTTGTTAACTCTATGTAAGGATCATTGTCATGATTACTTACTCCCCTCTTGGCTTTTGTCAAAGTCAATCCCCTTGAGTGTTAAACTTATATCTAGAGAGTTTTGTCAAACTATATACAAACATTTTTATGTTTGTTCCCCCTTGGAGTCTTGACCATAGTCAGGTATTCCTCAACCTTAGTGAGGTGAACTACGATTGCTTTGATTCCATCATAGTAAGGACACATAGGTATAATATGCGATATATTTGTAAGAAAACTTAGAACTATCCTTAGGTCTTTACCTCAAACTTTACCTTAACCTTGATCCCATGACCCTAGCAAACAACAACTTAGATAACTTAGCATACATATACATAAAAGGTTCCTGTAGAGTACTGCTGATGTTTGGGATGTGAATAACTACCCTAGGCATAACCAACCCCCGATCCTCGAAACTCTAGCGTTGTTATTAATCGCGCAAAAGGTTTTTCTTTCTTTAACCTTTCCTTTTGATAAATCAAAGCTTGGTGGTGAATTTTAATGAATTAAGATTCAAGTTAATCAATAGCTTGATCTCTGATTCTCACCGCAACAGAAATGGTGACTTCACTAGGGATAGATTGAGGGTTTAACCCACTTTGTGTGCTTGTATGCTATATATATGTATATTTGCCTATACATGTATATTTGTGAATATATAACTATATGTTTGCATTGGATCATTTGGGTGATATCTTGAGTGGTGAGATAAGTCCTAACTCGGACTTGAGCGTACACATATGATAGGATGTAATATGATCAATAGTTGACTGTTGGGAGTAGTCCTAACATGTTTGACATATGACGTAACCATGCTCAGTTGAGACCTCCTTGAGATAATTAATGGCGTATGAGTAGTCATGCATCTCATTAGTTGTTTCAACCTGAGAGTCTGTGAAACTGAGTACCTTTAGTTACCCACTTACCCCACTTGGCCTTTTTAGGACATAGTGCGGTGACTATGAGGGAGTAGTCCCGAAATAGTTGTTACGCGATACTACACTCAAACGAGTTTATCCCAAGAATATTTTTGACCCACGTGAGTAGTCATGTTGGTTGATAATATCCGAAGGATTTATCTATGACTCTGGGAACTGTTGATAGAATCCGTTCTGCAGATACAATGAACACCTTAGTACATGTCCTTTGGGAGGGTATACCCTGGATTCATGCTCATAACCCTAAACCTAGGACCCTTGCTTGTTAGTATATGCATTTGTGCGTTGTGTGTATTTGTATATGTGATATGTGTACATCATGTCATCATATAATCATGGCATCTCATCTTGTTGCACTGGTGTTCTGAAACTCAATTGTCTTCTTTTTGTGAAACCCTAGATATCATGGATTTTGGGAAAAGAAACACTAAGAAATACAACTTTAAGAAATGTGATACAACGAAGTTGAGAGATCTAGGAATGTTAGTATCCTAAGATATTAGGAAAACGTATGGGAAACTCATGAGTATTGTGAAGACTAGAATGGAAGAAGAGGTTCTTAGCACTTTGGTTCAGTTCTACGATCTGCTATACCACTGCTTCATCTTCCCGAATTACCAATTGATGCCGACACTGGAAGAATACTCTTACTTCATTGGAATCCCTGTGACAGATAAGAAACTGTTTAGCGGTTTGGAGAAGTTACCCTCGCCAAAAAAGATTGTTGATACACTTCATCTAGAAGCGTCCTAGATCAAAGCCAAATATGCTTCAAAGAGTGGAGTTAAAGGTTTTCATTTTGATTACTTATTGGAGAAGGCTACTTACCTTGCCAAGGAGGGTAGTATGGATGCATTTGAAGCGGTTTTGGCTCTATTGATATATGGGTTGGTGTTATTCCCTGAGATAGAAGAGTTTGTCAATTGAACTGCTATCACTATGTTCTTGAATGGTAATCCGGTACCCACTTTGCTAGGTGATGTTTATCATTCCATTCATCATAGGACTCTTCATGGAAGAGGAACTATTCTATGTTGTGCACACTTGTTGTACAAATGGTTTGTTAATCATTTACCAAGGACAAACGCTTTCAAGGAAAATCCTAATGGTTGGAGATGGTCTCAAAGGATTATGTCTCTAACTTAAGCAGATATTCACTGGTAAGATCCCGCCTATGATCGAGGGGTCTACATTGATACCTGTGATTCTTTTCCAAATGTACCACTCCTGAGAGTACAAGGGGGAATAAACTACAATCTCGCTTTGGCCAGACGTTAATTTGGATTCCCAATTAAGGATAAACCAAGCAACATCCTATTGTCTGGTTTCTTCTACATTAATGCCATAGCAGAGAAGAGTTTAAGGAATAATATGATTGATGCTTGGGAGAACAACCAGAAGATAACTAAAGCTGACCTTGGGAAAAGGAATTGTGTAGCCTTTGAGCCATTCACTCAGTGGGTTCAATCTAGATCCCGTGATCTCAAGATGGCCTACCTTCCTGAAAAGAATATGCAAATTGGCATTGCATTATCTTCAGCCATCCCTAT
Organism: Lathyrus sativus; assembly: GCA_963859935.3. Lineage (NCBI taxonomy): Eukaryota > Viridiplantae > Streptophyta > Magnoliopsida > Fabales > Fabaceae > Lathyrus > Lathyrus sativus. The sequence goes on along the minus strand of OZ012740.1, from coordinate 251,828,742 downwards.
TGAAAAGATGGAAGAATACCAAGAGATCTTTGAGAGAACCAAGCTTGAAAGGGACATTTGGTAGGGCAAGTACCATACTCTTCATTCTGAGATGACGTAATTGAAGAGAAAGCTAAAAGATAAGGATGAGTTGATTGAGTGGCTCAAAATTGGCTTGATTGGTGAAGATGTGACGGAAGAGAATTTATTTTTCTCTAGAGTCAAGCCTACGCAAAGTACTCATGAGTATTTAAATATCCCACCAACTTCTGGTGCCTAGAAAGGAATAGTAGGTAAATTGGGGATGGAGAATACTGTGCTGAAAAGACTGAAGAGGACGCGCGGATAGTACTCTTGTCAGATTTCTTGACTATAGGGCCTAGTCTTCTCCTTTGATGTAACCAAACGTTTCTTGTATTGTATTTCAAAAGTTGTAACTTTTCTTAATATAAATGAAACGAGGGTTTTGCTTCAACTTATCTTCTGATTTTTGTAAAACTAGTTGCATCTAGCATCTTTGCATCTTGCTAACCATTCAAGGAACTCAAAATCTTTTTTGCAGACATAGTAATGGATTAAAGAAACAGGTTCACATTCCCAAGCCTGAGGTTGGACAACTTGAGGATCATAAGAGGCCTAGTAAGGAACTCTGCTGCTTTTCTCGCCAAGTATGAAGACCTGTTATCTTTACTAGACATGCAAGTAAATAAGGAAATGCTGATAGCTCTCATAAATTTTTATGATCCTCTTTACCATTGCTTTACATTTCTGGACTTTCAGCTGCTATCAACTTTGGAAGAATACTCTGCGCATCTGAAGATTCCCATGACTTTTACACCTCACTGTGGAAGAGAGAGAAGACCAAACAGGAGAGATGTTGCTGAGTCTCTACACCTGGAACCCACTGACCTTCCAACCCGTTTGGATATTAGAGGTGGATTTACTGGAATGGAAGCAAGACCATTTATGGAAAAGGATGAGTTTCATTATGATTATGGAGATATGGGAACCTTTGAAGCTATACTGGTTTTCTTAATTTATGGCTTATATCTGTTTCCAAGTAGCCCTGAGTTCATCAGCTTAAAGGCCATCAAGTTATTCATTGTCAGAAATATCGCTCCTACTTTATTAGCTGATACCTATTACACCATTCAACGATGGAGGGTGTATGATCTCGGACAATTTTCTTACTGCACGACGCTCTTAAGCAAGTGGTTTATTTCACATTTTCCTAGGACGTTCTCTCTACGGAACCTAGAAGACAGTGATGCATGGGTTAGAAAGCTGACTTCACTCTCTCATTATGACATCAACTGGTGTGATCTTACTCACGGAGGAATAGTAATGATACATAGATGCGGGGATTTCCCAAACGTACCTCTGATCAACACCAAAGGATGTATCAGCTACAACCCTATCCTGGCCCTCCGCCAGTTAGGATATCTAATTGAGGAAGAATCGGATCCAGCCTTGTTAGAGACTTGCTTCTATTAAAAAGGTAGTGACTCGGATTTCGAAGCACAAGTCATATTTTCCTGGCGTCATCCCAACTTACAAGGAATGATTGTCGTGGAAAACCCGAGTTGTCTCACTTCAAAGGCATATCTTCTTTGGTCAAAGGGGATAGCGTTGAAGATGTTCTACACCCGCTCTTATGACATTTCGCCAGTCCCGGAAGAACTTTTGTTTAGAGGAGAGTTGAGGTTCGCTTTAGTCAAAGCCGAACGCGAAAATGAAGAACTCTGGCAGCTTCTTCATCAAGACCAGAGGAGGACAAGGCTGCAAGAAGGAGAAGGATCATCTCGTTATCAGATCTTGGCCTTTTAATTTCCTTTTTTTTAGTTTGTACCCCTAGCTTTTGGGAATATGTAACCTTCATTTTGAAAAATGTTGTAAAAGTTTCATTCGTTAATGAAAACTTTATGCTTGTGAGACTCCATTTGTTAATGATAATTTGGTTAAGCTTTCATTTGTTAATGATAAGCACCGCATTGTTATGTGTTGATCCATTAATTTTGTTCATAAACAAACCTTTTGGTTTTCCTTGAATGTGTGGCTTGTATTTGCATCTCCATCCTGCATTTCATTTGCATTGAATTGCATCAGTTCTCCGACTTATCCTGTGTTCTGTTGCTGTCAGAAATCACGTTGAATACCCACTGATACAATACTAGAGCCATCGCTCATACAAGAATGGATGATCAAGATCAAAGAATCAATCAAATCGATAATGACCTCGAGGGGTTACGCGGTGATGTTAGCCAGATTATGGAAGTCCTTCAAGTGATAAAAGCAAAAATGGACACGCAGATTACAGTGGTATCTGAAATCAATACAACAACGGCAAATCCTCCTCTGACAATGACCTCAACAACTGAACATCCGTTTGGTATCGCCAGGGATTTCATGCCACCATTCAGTAATGCCCAATAATTCAACCTTCAGCAACGCTCTAATCCGCAGTCTGTTCCGTTAATGACGGAATTCCAAAACCCCATCTGCACTCAGGCAGGTGGTCAGGCACAGGTCCGACCGGTCCTTAACAATCATCAGCAGATATTTGATATACCTGACGGGTCTGAGGTCGAAGATGAAAAACACGAAAAATTAAGGGTTGAGATGAATATAATGGCAAGACGGATGAATACCATAGAAGGAAACAACGTCTCTGGTTCTGATGCTAAGGACATGTGCCTGGTTTAGGGTTTGGTATTTCCTTCTAAGTTTATGATGCCCACATTTGAAAAATATGAAGGAGTGACTTGCCCAAAGATTCACTTGATCATGTATTGTTGGCGTATGGCTGCGCATATTGAAAATGACAAATTATTAATCCATTGCTTCCAGGACAGTCTTGAGGGTGCCTCTACCAAATGGTACCTAAGTCTAGACCAGTCAAAAAACCATTGCTTCCAAGACTTGTCCGATGCATTCATTCAACAATACAAATACAACATAGAATTGGTGCCAGACTGTCGTTAGCTCCTCAGCATGACACAGAAGAGCTCAGAATCTTTCAAAGAGTACATACAAAGATGGCGCAAAACTGCCACTCAGGTGGAACCTCCCCTAACAAAGAAAGAATTGGCTGATTGGTTCGTAGATACAGTCAGGCCCGAATTCTACTAGAGGATGATTAGTAGCGTCACAACGAACTTTCCTGATATTGTGGTTGTAGGTGTGAAAGTGGAGGCAGGTTTGAAGAACGACAAAGTAACAAGCTCAGCTAATAGTACCAACACTAGCACAATGAAGAAGCCACCGAGCAATTTTCATAAGAAAAAAGAAGGGGAAACTAATGTTGTAATGAGTGGCAGGAGGGTTCAGAGCAAAAGGAATCACCTACAAAATCAACAACTATCTCGTCTACAACCATAACAAAACTATCAGCAGTACCAACAACAACAGTATATGGCCGCAGTCACGCCAGTTTTTCAACCTCGGCCAGATCAACAAAACTTTCAACAATAGGTGTCCAACGCCTACCAATAAAATCATAATCAACAAGCATAACAACAACAAAGATCTCCGACTCCGAGGCCTGGTTTCCAGAATAGAAGGCCAAGGACTCAACCCATTCTTATGAGTTACACTGAGTTGTACCCCTTAATGGTGCGATAAGGCCTGGTTCAGACAAGGAAATTGGATCCTCCTCCAAATCCGTTTCCACATTTCTACAATCCAAATGCACGTTGTGCCTTTCATGAAAATGTTGCGGGACACGACCTTGATGGTTGTATAGCACTTCAACACATTGTGCGCGAGTTGATTGAAAAGAAGATTCCCTCCTTCGAGGATAATCAGTCGAATGTGGAAAGCTATCCTTTACCAAACCATGGTGGTGTCCATGCTGTAGAGGAAGATTTTGATATGAGAGTGATTTCCAGGGTTTCTGAAGTTAAAACTCCATTGGCCAAGTTACACAAGAAATTGATAAAGGCAGGTCTGATCAAAGACTCTCATGAAGACTACAGTAATTATTATCATAATTCGCAAGGTTGTGACTTAGTGCGAAGGAATATTCAGTTGATGATTGACGAGGGTCTGCATAGATATGTGGGAAAAAGAGAAAATAAGATATCTCGGTGATTAAACCTATATTCAATTTACCAAAGAAGTCTGGAAAAGTGCCGGTATTCAACACTGCAAATAGAAAGTCCGCTTCTCCTGCTGCTATTAGGCCTGTATTCCATAACAACCCAGTACCGACGGTTGGCCAACCTAAGCCAAGTTCTGATCCAAGAAGAGGACCAGGTCCCAATCCAAAGGTTGTATCCTAGAAATGTGACTATTTCTGGTACAATATGAAAGCTGGGAGAAAACATAAGGATGTAACAAATATTGTTGGGGCAAGGAAAATGACTCGCAGCGGTCGTATATATCAACCCAAAGCAACTGTTACCATTCCCAAGGAAACTATTCCTAAGGAAACCATCTCAAAACAACCTGTTATTATTGAGAAGTCAAAAGGAAAAGAAGTCGCGAAGGAAGATGAAGAAGAGTTCTTGAGAATAATCCGTCGAAGCAACTACAAGGTAGTAGACCAGCTCAATCAGATGCCTTCAAAAATCTCAGTCATGTCTCTGCTGCTAAGTTCTTTTGATCACCGACAAGCATTTCTGAAAATACTGACACAAGCCCACGTAACAAAAGATATCACTGTGGGGAAGTTTGATTCCGTTGTTGCTAACATCACGACTTGCAATATGCTGAGCTTCAGCAATGATGCCTTAACCACTGAAGGTCGCAAGCACAATCGTGCATTGCACGTATCTGTCAAATGTGAAGATGATACTCTCGCTAGAGTACTTGTTGATACTGGGTCATCTCTCAATGTGATGCCCAAGAAAACATTGGCCAAGTTGGCATATAAAGAAGTTGTGATGAGAGCCACATCTCTGATCGTGAAAGCCTTCGACGGATCAAGAGGAACAGTAATTAGAGAAGTTGATTTGCCAATTATGGTGGGACCACAGGTCTTTGAGGTCACTTTTCAAGTAATGGATATAAATCTGACATACAATTGTTTACTGGGAAGGTCGTGGATACATGCAGCGGGCGTTGTCACATCCATATTACATAAAAAATGAAGTTTATTACTGAAGATCAGTTGGTCATAGTACACGACGAAGAAGATTTAATGGTGAGCAACCTATCATCCTTCCGGTACATCGAAGCCGATGGAGATGCATTGGAAACAACTTTCCAGGCATTAGAAATTGCACACGTTGTATTGATTGAGGATGCTATTGTCACACGCGGACCATCTTTCGTCTCTGTCCAGTGTATCAAAAGTGCCATGAAGAAAGGTCTTCCTCAAGGTTGGGGAGAAGTAATTGAGGTCAACGCTCGAGCAAAGAACAATCGACAAAGGTTGGGTTAGAAACCAACTCTAGATGAAGGGTCAGAGATCAACGACAATCGCCTAAAGACCCTGAAGGAAACCTTTGTGAGCGGAGGCATCCAAATAAATGGCATCGAAGAAGACGCCGAAGTAAGCTGTATTGATAACCTGGTATTCTGAGATGAAGCCGTTTTATGCAATTGGGAGGCCGTTGAAGTTCCCATCATGTTACCACTCTTAGAGTAATATGCTTATCTTGCTTGTTAGCTTTTTATCTGTTTAAAACCCATGGTCACGCCCGAGGCCAGTGGATCATTTTGTATGGGCCATAATTTTGCAATTAAAGATCAATCAATGAATGAGTGTTTTGTTAAACTTCCATTTACTGTTCATTGTTTTTTTTTGTTTTCACTCTTATAAAAAAGGAAAATGGCAATCTTTTGAAAACCTAAAAAGAATTCATCATCTACATCTCTTTGTGTGTGTTTGATCATTTAAAACCTGTTAACACATGCAGAGAACCTCCATCACCCGCTAAATCCGATGATCATCCAGTTCCTTCTGGCTTTGGTTCATTTGTATTTCAAGCTGAAGATGAGAGTGATGAGGATTTTGAAATTTCTAAAGAACTGATAAAGACGACTGAGTACAAGGATGCCTATCTTCAACCTTACAAAGAACATATCGACATTATCAACTTGGGCTCTAAAGAAGTAAAAAGAGAGGTCAAGATTGGGGCATCTCTTGGGGCAGAGGTTAAGGACAGATTGGTAATGCTTCTCAAAGATTATGCGAATGTGTTTGCTTGGTCCTACCAAGATATGTCTGGGTTGGACACTGACATTGTAGTTTACAAGCTCCCGCTTAAACCTGAGTGTCCTCTAGTTAAGCAGAAACTTCAAAGATCCAGACCCGGCATGGCTCTCAAAATCATAGATGAGGTTAAAAAGCAGATCGATGCAGGCTTTTTGGAAGTTTCTAAATACCCTGAGTGGGTGGCTAATATTGTACTAGTATCTAAGAAGGATGGCAAAGTTAGAATGTGTGTAGATTACAGGGATCTTAACAAATCTAGTCCAAAGGACAATTTCCCTCTGCCGCATATCGATACTTTGGTGGACAATACAACCAACTTTGCAGTATTTTCATTCATGGATGGCTTCTCAGGCTATAATCAGATAAGAATGGACCCAAATGATATGGAAAAGACAACATTCATCACACCTTTGGGCACTTATTGTTATAAATTTATGCCTTTTGGTTTAAAAAATGGTGGAGCCACATACCAACGAGCCATGGTGGCATTATTTCATGACATGATGCACCAAGAAATTGAGGTTTATGTTGATGATATGATTGCCAAGTCTCAGAGAGAAGAAGATCACCTTGATCGTTTGTTGAAGCTATTTGAAAGACTCAGGAAGTATCAATTGAGACTAAATCTTGCAAAATATACCTTCGAGTCAAATTTGGAAAACTACCCGGCTTCATTGTTAGTCAACATGGAATCGAGGTAGATCTTGACAAGATACGAGCCATCCAGGAAATGCCTGCCCCACAAACTGAGAAGCAGATCAGAGGTTTCCTTGGCAAATTGAATTATATCTCCAGGTTTATCTCTAACTTGACTCCTACTTGCGTGCCGATATTTAAGTTGCTATGGAAATATCAAGCAGTTATGTGGAACGAGGATTTCCAGTCGGCATTTGAAAAGATCAAAGGATACCTCCAAGAGCCTGCAATATTGATCCCTCTTGTGCCTGGAAGGCCTCTCTTCATGTACATGATTGTGCTCAAGGAATCGATGGGTTGTGTCTTGGGCTAAACGGATGATTCAGGGAAGAAGGAGCATACGATTTACTACTTGAGAAAGAAATTCACCGATTGTGAAAGTCATTACTCTCCATTAGAAAAAGCTTGTTGCACTCTGGCTTGGGCAACCAAACGTCTGAGGCAGTACATGATTTATCATACTACTCTGTTGACATCCAAAATGGACCCGATAAAGTACATATTTAAAAAACCTGCTCAGACGTGAAGACTTGCAAGATGGCACATGCTCTTATCAAAGTATGACAGTCAATATGTTGCTTAGAAGTCAATAAAAGGAAGTGTCTTGTCATACTACCTTGCTTATCAACCTGTTGAAGATTATGAGCTGCTCAAATTCAACTTCCCCGATGAAGATATCATGCTTCTTTACAAATCCAAATAAGAGCCTGGCCTCGAGGAGGGTCCTGAACCTGGTTCCCGTTGGAAAATGATGTTCGGCGGTGCATCCAATAAAAGAGGCCATGGTGTTGGTGCTGCTCTAGAAAATCCGACTGGTGGCTACACTGCTGTTATTGCAAGGTTGTGCTTCAAATGTACGAAAAACATAGCTGAGTATGAAGCCTGCTCTTGGGCCTTGAAGCTGCCATTGACCTTAGAATTAAGATTGTGGAAGTGATTGGAGACTCTGCCTTGGTAATTTATCAGCTCAAGGGTGAATAGGAGACCCGGGATGAAAAACTGATTCTTTACAAAGACTATATTTTGGAGATGATCGAGTATTTTGATGAAATCACTTTCAAACACGTCCCAAGATCCGAAAACCACATAAAAGATTCTTTGGCTATGATGGCTGCTATGTGGAAGGTTCAGTTCATCAACGAAGCTCCCCTAATTAGCATTGAAAGAAAAAATGTGCCAACGTACGTCATGATGGCTGAAGAAGAGTCTAACGAAAAACCTTGGTTTTATGACATCAAAAATTCCCTTCAGAGTTAAGAATATCCTACTGACGCCTCTAAACTTGATAAGAGAACTTTGCGAAGATTGTCATCCAAGCTCTTCATTAGCAATAATGTTCTGTACAAGAGAAATCACGACATAGTCTTACTCAGATGTGTTGACCGTAGAAAAACAGATATGTTGATGATAGACATTCATGAAGGTGCCTTCGATACTCATGCAAGTGTCCATGCCATGGAAAAGAAGATCTTTAGGGCTGGTTATTACTGATTGACTTTGGAGACCGGATGTATCCTATTTGCCCGAAGATGTCATAAATGCCAGATTTATGTGGACAAGGTGCACGTGCCACTACATCCTCTGAACGTATTGTCGTCACCTTGGTCATTCTAAATGTGGGGCATTAATATGATTGGGGCAATTGAGCCTAAAGTGTCTAACGTTCATCGATTTATCCTAGTCGCTACGACTATTTCACTAAATGGGTGGAAGTTGCCTCATGTGCAAATATAACGAAGCAGATGGTTGCCCAGTTCATTAAAAAAGAGATTATCTGTCATTACAGAATCCCTAACCAGATCATTACAGATAATGGGATGAACCTGAACAATAAAACAATGAAGGATCTCTGTGACAGTTTCAAGATTGGACATCACAACTCTTCTCCTTACCGGTCCAAGATGAATGGAGCTGTTGAAGCTGCAAATAAAAACATTAAAAAAATTGTGCAGAAAATGGTAGTAACTTACAAAGATTGGCATGAAATGCTGCCATTTGCTTTACACGGATACCAAACATCTATTCACACTTCAACAGGGGCAACCTCTTTCTCCCTAGTTTACAGGATGGATGCAGTGCTACCTATTGAGGTTGAGATACCTTCGTTATGGGTCTTAGTGGAAGCCAAGCTCGAAGAAGCTGAGTGGGTGAAACAAAGGTTTGATAAACTGAATCTCATTGATGAGAAAAAGATTATGGAAATGTGCCACAGTCAGCTATATCAGAAGAGAGTTAAAAGAGCCTTCAACAAAAGAGTCCAGGTCAAAGAATATAAAGAGGGTGAGTTGGTACTCAGAAAGATTCTATCGGTGCAACAAGACATGCGTGGAAAGTGGATGCCAAACTACAATGGCCCATTTGTTGTGAAGACATTTTTTTCTAGAGGCTCTCTTATCCTTGCAATAATGGACGGTGAACAGCTCCAACATCCTGTGAACTCAGATGCAGTAAGAAAATATTATGCCTAAAAAAAACCGCTAAGATGAAAAACTGGAAAGGCAACTTAGGCAAAAAAAAGGGGCATCCTGGTGGATCATAACCTATGAAGGAGATCCGAGCCAAAATTAGGGATAAAAGAAAGGAAAGCTCGCTAAGTCGAAAACCTAAAAAGGCGGCTTAAACAAAAATGAGCGTCCCAGTGAATTGAAAACCCGAAAGGGCGATTCAGACAAAAGTTAGGGACAAAGGCATTTCACTGCATCAGAAGTTATCACTATTGCAGAAGGTCGTCAAAGAGGCTCACTTTCCTCTACTCTCATCAGAGGCAGTGATTCAGACAGACTCTTAGCTAGTTAGGACTGGATTATCATTGGATTTTGTAACCTTTTCCCATATTGCCATTTTTCCAAATTGTAAATGTTCCATGGGACTTTGCCTTTTGCAAGTCTCCATCTTTGAATGAAATTAGATTTGTACCAATCTTTGTTTATGCTTTGTTGATTGCCCTACCTTTTTGTTATGCAAAAAAATCACTTATTCGTTAATAATGATTTTTAAAGGCAAAATGTTTTTTGAAACAATAATTGTTTTGGAGAAAGTTAACTAACAAGCAAGTGGTAACTTTGATTGTGACATGACGGTGTAAAATTAGAATCCTCTCATAAGGACAAAACGGTTGAAACCTTGATACCCTCATTTCAGAAATATAAGATCTATAAAGATTTCTTTCCCCATGCCGTCGTGCTACAAAGTTTCGATATCTCTGATTAGTTATTTTGTCCGCTGTATTGAAGTTGTGACCTCTCTCCAGCAAGTTTGCAAGAACAGGGATCATTTCCTCTCCAGAGGATTAAGACCATTCTCCAGCGTTGGGATTCAGTGTGATTCTTTTTGCCTCCGGTGTGATAGATCGCTATCTATCTTTTGTTTCCTTCTCATGCGGAGTCGTTTGGCATTGCATTTGCATCATACCTTTAGCATATGCATTTTTCAGCATACCTCTTGTTTTGGTTTGTTCTGGCTATGGCCATTATGATCCAGTTGAAAAGGTTTTCTTTGTCAAGAATCTATTGGGTGTTCCTTTCCCAGTAGTTACTGGATACCGTCTTGAGATCCTTTGGTCGTTACCAAACTCCTCTGCTTCAAACCTGTTGTCACGAGTTTACCCTTTGGTTGTTACCTTAACTTTGTCAAGTTATCCGACTTAGGTATTATTGTGATAAATACTTATATCCCCGGGAAGTCTATTTGTGACTAGCAATAGGTCAGTCACTGACCCCTATCTGATACTACTAATTGGTGGTTACCAAATTTTAGTTGTTACTAATGTTGCAGCTTATCCTTAAGATTTGGTGTTTACCCGAATCTATCCCCCCAGTCGATGTCTTGTTTGTTAACTGACTTTGCTGAGACCCAATGTTTACTGACATTTTTTTAAAATCCAATTGTTATTGGTATCGTTGATTTGGTCATCACCATATCTGCTGAAAGTCCAGTAGTTATTGGCGTTGCTTAAAATCAAGTCGTTATTGGTATCACTGATTTGGTCGTCACCATATCTGTTTAGAGTCCAGTAGTTACTGGCGTTGCTTAAAATCCAATCATTATTGGCATCATTGATTTGGTTGTCACAATATCTGCTAAAAGTCCAGTAGTTACTAGTGTTGCTTAAAATCCAATCGTTATTGGTATCACTGATTTGGTCGTCACCATATCCTCCTGAAATTTCAGTAGTTACTGGCATTGCTTAAAATCCAATTGTTATTGGTATCACTATTTTGGTTGTCACCAATCCCCAAGAAAGTCCAGTAGTTACTGACATTAATTGAAAACCCATTGTTATTGATAATGGAGTGTTTAGTCGTTACCTGTCTCCTCACGGAAGTCCAGTGGTTATTGGCATTGTTAAGTCCAATGGTTATTGACAATTTCATCCAACTCTGTTGTGTTCTTTGATTGTTGGTTGTTACCAACATCTCTCCCATGAAGTCCAGTAGTTACTGGCACTGTTTGAAACCCAATTGTTATTGGAATATGGTTGTAACCTACATCTTTTATCCCCTGTAAGTCCAGTGGTTACTGACATTAATTGATAATTCCAATTTTTATTGGCATGTAGTTTGGTTGTCACCAATCCCCGGGAAAAACCAGTGGTTACTGGGATCGTTTGAAACCCAATGGTCATTGGTAGATTTTGGTTGTCACCCATCCCTTTTGAAAGCCCAATGATTATTGGCAGGGCTTTTTGTGTACTTTTAGGATAGTTGGTTATGACCAACATCCCTAGATGTCCCCAGCAGGTCTTAGAGGTCTAGTAGTCACTAGCATCCCCGATGAGTCTGGACTTGTTTCTAGTCTTTTCCTGAAGATCCCGTTTGAAGTCTTCGTTGAAAGGAAAGTCCCCATTTGGTTTGTTCCTCAATAGGGACCGTGTCTCTTGTATTTTGAATCCCTAGTTGGAGTCTGAGTCTGTTGACTTTTGTTCCCCTGTGTGGCTTCTTATCCTTGTCTCCCTTGATGTATCTTCCGACTGGATTTGCATTTCCCCAGTGGAGATTTGTCTTCCCCGGGGGAGTTTTTGTCCCTTGTCCCATGTGTGGAGGATCCCCTTGAAGTGCCGCCATTAGTCATGTCTGAACTATTGGTTGGTATGCTTTGAATCTCTCCCTAGTGTGTCTGTGTTCCCAGTGAGTGGTTACTCGTTGTTTTGTTCTTCTTTTTTCTTTTGCTCGTGTGTCAGCATTTTCTTGCACTTAAGCATCATAAAGCATCATTCTTAGAACTCATTTCATGATCAACATTTGTCCTTTTGCATACCATCGTATCTAAGGGCAAAATTTTCGATTTGCTATATTTAAATACCTTTCACCATGATTCTATGGAGATCATAATCTCTCATTGCCATCTGGTAAAGATATTTAAATAGGGGTAACTGTCATACCCCAAAATTTGACCCCTAGTTCCATTATCATTCTAGGTTCATCAAGCGTATGTTGTTGCACCCTAAAATTTGACCAACCGGGTCCCGTATCTGGCTCCATGTTTCGACGCATGACTGCATTCGCATCCGCATATTGCATACAGTGCATTTTTCAGTTGTTCTGATTTTATCGGGATCACAGCCCTCGTCTCGCGTTTCAGGTGTTTTTAATCAGTTTAGATAGGTAGAATCGTATTTTCGGGAAGCCGTGCTCTTCCCGGTGTTTTCAGCTCACGCTGTTGTTTTTAGGGATATTTCGGTGTCCGTTGATTTTTACCGGTTGTCCCGGTGCGCTCTCGCAGTGTTATTTGGCGTTCGGTGCTATTTTTGTTCCTTCGGGAATTATTGTGATTTTTCTGGATTTTATTGGCTATTATTAGGGTTTTAATAGATTTTATTCATTTTAGAATATTAATAATAGTTTTAATAGCTTTAAAATCAATTGTAGAATATTATAGGGTTTTAATAGATTTTTTTTAATCATTTTTTTTAATAGAAGAATATAGATTTTTTCTTTTATTAATAATAGATTCTCTTTTAAAAAAAGGTAATATAGGTTTATTAGAGATTTAATAGAAGTTTAGTAAAATTTTAAATAGAGGATTATTAGAGTTTTTAGATTAGTGGAGTTATTAGAGTTTTGTTAGTTTAGAATTTAATTAGAGATCTAATTAGGATTTAGTTAGATTAATTAGATTTTAATCATTTAATTAGAGTTTTAAATAATTAGGGTTTAGATTAGTTTAATTTTTCAGTTTAGCTTAATGGTAGGTTTAAGTCTTTAATCAGTTTTTTAATGAAGTTTAGTTCATTGTTAATCAGCATTTTCATTAACCTTTTTTAATCCAGATTTAGTCCATTTTTTTGTCCATAGTCTATTTTTTCGTTGGGCCCAGTTGCTTTTTTGGAGGCCCAGTTCGCAGAGTCCAAATGCTTGTCTATAAAAGTCAGCGCGCCACATGTTATCAAAGGAGAAGGGCCACATATTTACTGCATGCACTCTGCATGAGTGACACGCCATCTCCCACCTTCTCCCTCTCCCATCCACGTGGCCTCCCTCCGTTTTCCCTTCCCACTCACCACCGCCACGCGTCTCCCATGCAGGCTTTCCCCCTCTGCATGATTGCCAACACACCACGCCATCTGTCCTCGCCGGAAATCCTCACCAGCCGGCATGCAATGGCCGGCGACCACTTCCGACCGCCACCGTAACCCTCCACCACCGGCCGCCGTAACTAACTGGTAACCGTCTCCGGCCACCACAACCCTTCGCCGGAAAACTCAAAAAGCCCAGAAATCCTTCTAATCTTCATCTTTTTCCTCTCATCGTTCATCTTCCACCTTCAATCTATCATCATCAGGTTCATGATTCGTCATCAACAATCACCATCGTGAATCATTCTTCCCAGAAATTGTTCTTCACCGATCCAATCTTCATCATCGATAATCATTTTTCCAGAAAATTCCAGAAAACCTTCACCTCGTTCATCTAACCTTCATCATTCCTCTATCATTTTCTGGAAAACGTTCATCATGAACAACAAGAGTTCATCTAATCCCCAGATCCAATTCCAGATTTCGTTCACGATTCTCAAGAACATGCAGGATTTCGTCGTCTTCTGGAAAATGATTCACAAATTTCATCAGTTTTCCTCAGGTCCAGAAACGTTCATCATCATCATATGAACCTTCAAACGTTCTTCGACCAAATCCAGATCCACAGATCGTCATCGAGTTTTCCAGATATGCGACCTATTTCGTTCAATCTTCAAAGGTGTCTATCGATTCCTTGAAGATCTCGTCCAAAAATCTTGCAAAGACTCGTATGGATCTTCATCCAACGCTATTTCCAGAACTTCACAATCTCCCTCAATGTTCATGGAGCTTCACAACTTCTCTCCAGGTCTTCAGTGGTAAGACGCCTCAATGGATTTTGCAAGATCTTCAGCGACCACCAACGATACGAATCGATCTTCGAAAAATCGCCAGACAACGTCTCAGATCTGCAATCAGGCGTATCAACCGATCGGAGTTCGCGTGTTATTTGGTGTTGTTTTCGTAACAGGAAAGAAAAAGTAAGGGTGGTGATAAGGAAGAGTGCTTTGAGAGTAGAAGATTTTTGTGTGAAGGAGTTTGTTTGAGCAGGGAGAGATTGGGAACGGTTTCAAGCGGCGGCGGAGGCTGAGTGAGGAAGAGCTAGGGTTCAGAGAGGGAAGAGGAAAGGGTGAGAGGGATTGGAACGAAGGAGAAAGGCCATGGTTGACTGGGCCGAGAGGCCCATTGGTTTTTTTTGGTCGTTATTGCACCCTCCGTTTTTTATTATTCACCCCCGTTTCCGTTTTTTGGCTGATGGGCTTGAGCCCAACGAGATTTCTGATAACATCCCCCTGTAACATACAACACCCCTGCCCCAGTTTCTTTATTTTGTTCTCTCTTGCTGTGGGCTGGGCCCAATTCTCTTCAGGTTTTTGCTTGTATGCCCCCCTTGTACTGCTGTACCCCCTCCCCATTATATTTCTTTTATTATTCTCTATTTGTATTTTTTTCTTAGTTTTTAGATTAAAAAAAATGAAATGAGAAAAAGAAATATGAAAAGAAAAGTATTTTGAAAAAAATAGAAGAATATATGGAGAAAAGAGAAAATAAATATTTGAAAAAATAGAAAGAGAAAGAAATGAAAAAAGAAGAAAATAGTTGAAAAAGAATAGAAAAAAAATAGTAAAAAATATTAGTGTAGATGTAATATTTTTTAGAGTATATTTTCTTCATGGAGTTTATTTTAGGGATAGTTTTAGAAGTCCATTTGTTAGGGGACTTTTTACATTTTTAGGGATAGCTTAGGAGTCCACTTGTTAGGGGACTTTTTCCCATTTGATTTTTCATAGGATATGATAGTATTTCCTAGGGGTTTATTTTCAGTATTCAATCATTGTAACCATTTTTCAGAATGTTAATAAAACGAGATTTGAGCTGTGGTCCCGAGAGTAGCCGAACTACAGCTGCTCTGATTTCTCGTACCAGACGAGGATATGTAGGCATAGGATGCGATATCCTAGCGAGCACACTAACAACTAATTCTTTTGTTCTCTCGCTGCTGTGCGATCGAGACTTTCCCGCTGACGACTGATTGTTATCCCTTTTCTCTTGCCCGAGGGCATTTGAGACCAGACCGTAACTTTTCCCATAGGTTCCCGTACCTTCAAAACCAATTTAATTTCTCACTGCTGTGTGAGAATACCCTGTTTAGCCGTAGTTAGCCTGAACTACGTAAGCTCTGATCTTCCATGCAGTGTGGAAGTACGTAGGCACAAGACGCGAGGTCTTGGCGAGCCAATTTCCCCGTAGTCCCGAACTACGTTGACTCTGACTTTCTCTCTTGAGAATACGTAGGCGTAGAGTGCGACGCTCTATCGAGTCAATTCCCTTCCGTTTAGATTTAGCAGCCGTAGATAGATTGTTTTGCATCCTTTAGACAACCCAAGCAAGCGTGGATCCCGTCGAGTACGACGAACGTGAGGGGTGCTAATACCTTCCCCTTGCGTAACCGACTCCCGAACCCAGGTTTTTGTTGCGATGACCATACCTTTCCCCGTTTTTTGCGAGGTTTACTTCGAGCGTTTCCTTTCCCTCCGTTGGGATAAATAACGCACGGCGGCGACTCTTCTGTCAGTACGATTATAACCTAGACAGCTGGCGACTCTGCTGGGGATCCAACGTCCCCTGGCTGCTAAGGACTGCGATAGTTCCTTATGCATGTGGGATCCAACGTCCCCTAAGAGAGAGTCAATCCTAGCGCTTGTTTGCTTGTCTATTGGGGTTTATTTATTGATATTATCTGTTGCTGTTGTGCTATTGGGGTGTGACGGGTGTTCTATGATTGAGAGATAAGCCGGACCTGGGCTTGAGTGCACCTTAGACTTAGAGTAGAAATTAGTGGGCGCGCACATGCTTTGCATGTCCTAGTGTCCCGCGAAATCTACACTCAGACGAGGTTCTTCTGGTTGGCCTCTTGTCCCACCCTTTGGATGGCTCGGGTTGCTGGTTAGTTGGATTGTCGACTCTGGGAACCGATCATTTGGAAGTTAGCTAAGTGAGGCCTCTTCAAGACTTGATGATGCCACTCCTTCTGGGAATCGTATCGTCAGTTTTGAAAGTCTGTGACGCTGACGACCGCATAGGATGCCGTACCTTGACAGATATAGGTCCATACCTGTGAGTGGGTTTTTTTTTTGCAGGAACCTTGACTTCCAACCTACCCGTTATTTTGGTCTTCTCTTCAGAGCGAACGTACTCCGTCAGCAGTGCAGCAGTATTCAGAGATTGTATGGGGGCTGTGGTCCCGTTGTTTGCTGCATCTTGCATATCATGTGCATAACAGTGTTGCGTCATATTTCATATCATCCTCCAGTTAGCCAGAGTTCTGATCCAGCCTTTGTTTCTTGAAGGTGATTACCCGGAGTTTGGATTGAGCAGTTGTTGATTGTCAGAAGACCGACCTAGGGGTTGAGTAGATTTGAGCAGAATCAAGCATTGAAGTCAGCTGAAGATTATTGGTAGCTATGTCTGAAGGCAATTTCCAGTCTCCTAACACCTTGACGGGGTTCACTATGACGTCCAACCCTCTGTATGATTCTATGGAAGACTTCCCGCAAGCGAACAACGTTACTGCAGACCAAGTTGTACAGCCTTCTGTTGAGAACCGAGATCGACATGAGCAGTTTGTTGCCCAAAATGAACGTCCTCCCCCTGTTAACAATCAAGGTGTTGCTTTTCCTGTGGGGAATCCTCGAAGAGATATTCCGGTTGCCAAAACCGTAGACCCAAGAGCTCTTGAGACGGATAGAAGACTCCAAGTGTTGGAAGAGAAAGTTGAAGCTTTGAAAGTCAAAGATGCTGTTAACCTGGATGCTGTAGACATGTGTTTAGTTCCTGACCTGGTGTTGCCTTATAAGTTCAAAGTGCCGAAATTTGAGAAGTACAAAGGAGATAGTTGTCCGAAGCAACATTTGATGATGTTCTGTCGAAGAATGACTTTGTTTGTGCGAGACGACAAATTGATGATCCATTGTTTTCAAGATAGTCTGACTGGGGCATCTTTGAGGTGGTATATGCAGTTAGAGAGAAATCAGATTCAATCATGGATGGATTTAGCCAGGGCTTTTCTGAAGCAGTACGATTATAACCTAGACATAGCTCCCCATCGCATGCAGTTGTAAGAACTGTCTCAAGAGAACAATGAACCTATCAGGAAGTACGCTCAGAGATGGAGAGAATTTGCTGCTAGAGTGCATCCACCGCTTTTGGACCGAGAGTTGGCAAGCATGTTTGTAGATTCCCTACAAGATCCGTACTTTGAAAGATTGCTTGGACTTCCATTAAGTTTCTTTGACGTGGTAACATTAGGAGAACGCCTTGAGTATGCCATAAGAATTGGGAAAATTCAGATTACTTCAAACGATCAAGCGGGTGAAACTGAATATCCTTGTGACTATCAGAATGAAGAAGGAGTTGTGATCAATGCAGTCATGCTAAAGGTTGAATATCCTCGAAGCGAATTAGTGAATTTTGTTGGTTCTTCATCTTATCAGAGATCGGTACCTCCTGTGGCTTGTTATACTGAACAGACAGCCGTGCCTAGGGCACCATATCAGGAATCTTATGTCGCTTCCATTGCAAATCAGCAAACTCGTGGCCGAGGTTATCAGAATCAGCATCAGAATTAGAATCGGCCTCACAACAACTTGGAACGAAGGAAAGCTCCTTCTCACCCAGTGCCTATGTCGTATAGCCAGCTGCTACCATCTTTGATCCAGAGTTCTTTGGTGGAACCTAAAGCTCTTAAGCCAGTTCCGGAACCTTACCCTCCTGGGTACAATCCCCATGTTCAGTGTGGTTACCATGGTGGCTCTCCAGGGCATTCGACAGAAGATTGTAAAGCATTTCAGGCGAAAGTACAACAGTTGATTGACCGAGATTGCATTTCCTTTCGAGAAGGACTTCTGTTTGTTCATCATAACCGCTCAGCTGTCTAAGCTCGTAGATTCAGAAAGCATTCCCCAGCAGAAGCCAGTGGTCCGGACAGGCAGGCGCCCTCAGCATTGGCAGTCCTCAGGCTTTATACCATTTGCATTTGTAGTTTCTTTTCTGTTAGTTACTACCTGCTGTTAGACATTGTATGTTCTGAATGGTAATAATAATAAAGTGACTATGCATTTTTCTGAATTAATCATGTCGTTGTCGCTCATTTACTGCATTGCACTGACACTCGCATTTTATTCACTCCACTTTATCACTGTGACTAGCAAAGACTGGAGGGAGGATGACGAAATAAACTCATGACCGATGATCGTATGTTTTCAGATAAGACCTTACCGATGACGTACAAGGCATTGTTTCAAATCCTCCAAACACTGGAGATATAAGGAGTTAGTCCCTTGTTAACCACTTTGAGCCAAGGAGTAGAAGTTTTTTCGGACTTTTAAACCCTCACATCTTAACCCGGGGCAGGGTAGTTGTCAGTTAGCTTGACCGAGCATTCAAGTCTTACAAAGGAGTGTTATCTTTCGAGGACCAATATCAGTTTATGACTCTCAACCACAGTGGTTAAACCTCACCAATCAGGAGTGAGACAGTTACAATCCTTTCGGAGCAATCAAGACAACCAGTGTCACACGACTTTGTTCCAAAAGAACGAAAAGAAAGCCCGCTAAGTAAAAAAGAAAGAAAAAGCTGGAAAGCTAATACTTAGGCAAAAATCAGGGCATCCCGCTGGACTTCAAAAGAAAAAATCGAAAAGAACTCAAAAGGAGTCAGTCCAGGCAAAAATTAGGG
Source organism: Lathyrus sativus (assembly GCA_963859935.3). Taxonomy (NCBI): domain Eukaryota; kingdom Viridiplantae; phylum Streptophyta; class Magnoliopsida; order Fabales; family Fabaceae; genus Lathyrus; species Lathyrus sativus. The sequence continues at coordinate 251,809,657 of OZ012740.1, read as the reverse complement.
AATCAAAAGAATGAAAAGAAAGGATATCAATAGAAAATTTTTTTCCCCAGCAAGTCACAAAGTCGTGTACACAGACACCGAAAGCAAAGAAGGAGTAACTATCACTCCCGAAAAGCCTTGTGGATTCCTTACCTGTGGTTCTTACCATTCGACATACCTCTCGAAGAGGCGAGCGCTTGTGCCAGGTTAACTGAACCTTAGGATCGGAGATCATCACGTAGAAGGGGTGGGTACAAGTCATACTTGGAGCCAAATATCCTTTGTTTCACGAACCATGAACCCGACCACGATACAACCCTTAAAAGACCTAATTGAGGTAGGGTTTATTCTGAAAGCGCATTACGATAAGGTTGAGTAACCTGACTCCTTCTTGACTTGCTAGTCACATCCTTGTTGTGTTTTTCACTGACCATGTAAGCACTACGTTTGAACTTTGGTTCATTTGTCACTCACAATCATAGCATGTAAATGAGTGACAGCTCAAATTTTTTCAAAATCTGCATAAACACTGCATTAAAATTACCATTCATGAACAGACAATTTTTATTGCAGGTTAGTAGTCGGCATGAAAGAAATTCCAACAGGGAATAATCGAGCAGGACCGAATAATTCAGCAGTCTGAACCAGGATGGTGTATGTTGTGAAGACCTGTGAATCAGGGGCATTGATTTCCAGTGAGTTCGAAATCATTTAGTCTGAGGACAAATCCCGAAGCTTCAGTTGATCAGAAGCAGTATGCTTGAGAAGCAGTGGATCAGAAGTGAGTCTTCTCGAAAGCCAATCAGGGGCAATTATGCAGAACGTGGAGATTTGAAAGCAGATACTTCAGGTGGATAATCAAATCAGGTTAAGTCGCTAGAACGCTCATTCAGGGGCAAGTCATCGCAGAGAGTGTTGAAACCAGCTGGGTTGATAGGGGTTTTAATGGAGATTGAATTCTGTTGTCGTATAGATACCGGGGCAAGTAATTTCGAGGTCGTCACGTGATAAGCTGTTCAGAGCAAATATTCCCAAGAGTTAGATTGAGGCAAGCTGAGTGTACTGGGGCAAGTTGTTCAAGCCAGTCTTTTTATCCCCAGCTGAGTGTACTGAGGCAAGTTATTCAAGCCAGTCTTTTTATCCCCAGCTGAGTGTACTGAGGCAAGTTATTCAAGCCAGTCTGTTTATCCCCAGCCAGAGTTGAGTATCGGGGAATCGGGTCATTACCCTTATCAAAAACCTTAACATTCTGAAAAGGCCTTGCTGTCGTTGGATCATTGACCTGCAGTCTAAACCCGTGCGTGTCAGTAACCAGTTATTTCCAAAGTCCAGTTCTCGCCTGGCAAACCGGTAACCAGTTCTCGTCTGGCCCACTCTTCCGTAAGCATCAGTTCCCGTCTGGTGTAGTTTATTGTAACCAGTTCTCGTCTGGTCACCGTTTCTTCAAGTGTTGTATCAGTTCTCGTCTGGTACATGTCGTTATCAAATCAATTTCCGTTCAATTTTCCTAAACTATTTTCCTATCAGTTCTCGTCTGGTAGCCTACCTTTGAATGCTAGTTCTCGTCTAGTATTTTCCATATCTTCCACCGTGTACATAGTCCATGTTTATCCTAAACCAGAAAAACAAAAACCTAAAGGTATCTGACACAGTAATTCCCAATGACTCGCATGTTGTCATGTTCCCCAATACGAAGCTCGACGAATACCAGTGCTCCGATTAATGTTTGAATTCCTTGTGGATGTTGTTAAATCAGAATTGCTATTCTTCAGCAGATGAAAGTTGCGTATTATCCCCGGAAGAATTGGGATTGTATTTTACCCCGCATCAGAGTAGGATCAGGAGTATCCTCAGCAGATTAAGATTGATATCCGTGATAGTAGGGGCATTTCCAGCAGTGTGCTGCGCGCAATCAACCCCAGTTTGGATCAATCCCCGCAGAGCAATCAGTTATCAAGGGTTTGAAGAGAGCATCCCCAAACAGAGTTGTTCTTTCTTTCTCCCCAAGCAGGGTTGCCTTTCCATTTCTCCAGCAGGACGGTTATCCCCAGCGGATTTGATTTCCCTTTTCCAGCATTTATTTTGCTGAGATGATTCTGTGATATCAGGTTACCTTCAATGGAGTTGACGTCTACCTTCGACATTTATTTTGCCAAGCAGTTCGCAGACCTGGTGTTTTCTGGCAGCTAGAGCTTACATTAGCATTTGCATATATAGTCGGATTCGCATATTCAGGCCGTACGGGGCATTGCATTTTCAAATACATAGCATATTCATGCCGTATAAGGTATTGCAGTTGCAAACGCATAACATTCACATGTCATGTAGGACATTGCATCATTCTCAAGCATACGCATTTCGAAACATGGACCAGGTTGGTTACCTATTGGATTTCGAATTTGTTCCCCCGCAGAGTTGTTTGGTTCAGCTTCTCTTCTCCCCCAGCGGAGTGATTCTTCATTTGGTTGTTACGTCGGCACGGAAAAAAGATTGACATATATCAGATTTCTGAAGCTGCGTCCTGTTGACAGAATGGGTGTCGAGCAGTCGATTCAGAAGTTCCCCAGGAGAATTGTCTTCAAGTTCACTGTGAACTGTGAGATGACAGGATTTGATCCCATAAGAGAGATGGGAATTAAGTCGTTTGCTGTCTGAAGCATTATTCTAATACTTGTGGCGTCGCACAGGTGATTGATTTTGAAAAGGAGAAGAAAATTTATCAGAAAATTGACCAGTTGTTGCCGTGACAACCGAACTTCAGTTCATTGGAGGCTATTCCTCAAGTAGTTTTGCAGTATATTCCCACGGTTGGCAAATTTCAGGGTTTCATTTGTATTCAACCGTCATCTACCTTTGAATGTTTGAAGGCTGAGCGCTCTTCACCCATTCAGGTCGAAGCCGCTTGAATAGGGGCAGCTGTTGCACCCTAAAATTTGACCAACCGGGTCCCGTATCTGGCTCCATGTTTCGACGCATGACTGCATTCGCATCCGCATATTGCATACAGTGCATTTTTCAGTTGTTCTGATTTATCGGGATCACAGCCCTCGTCTCGCGTTTCAGGTGTTTTTAATCAGTTTAGATAGGTAGAATCGTATTTTCGGGAAGCCGTGCTCTTCCCGGTGTTTTCAGCTCGCGCTGTTGTTTTTAGGGATATTTCGGTGTCCGTTGATTTTTACCGGTTGTCCCGGTGCGCTCTCGCAGTGTTATTTGGCATTCGGTGCTATTTTTGTTCCTTCGGGAATTATTGTGATTTTTCTGGATTTTATTGGCCATTATTAGGGTTTTAATAGATTTTATTCATTTTAGAATATTAATAATAGTTTTAATAGCTTTAAAATCAATTGTAGAATATTATAGGATTTTAATAGATTTTTTTTAATCATTTTTTTTAATAGAAGAATATAGATTTTTTCTTTTATTAATAATAGTTCTCTTTTAAAAAAAGGTAATATAGGTTTATTAGAGATTTAATAGAAGTTTAGTAAAATTTTAAATAGAGGATTATTAGAGTTTTTAGATTAGTGGAGTTATTAGAGTTTTGTTAGTTTAGAATTTAATTAGAGATCTAATTAGGATTTAGTTAGATTAATTAGATTTTAATCATTTAATTAGAGTTTTAAATAATTAGGGTTTAGATTAGTTTAATTTTTCAGTTTAGCTTAATGGTAGGTTTAAGTCTTTAATCAGTTTTTTAATGAAGTTTAGTTCATTATTAATCAGCATTTTCATTAACCTTTTTCAATCCAGATTTAGTCCATTTTTTTTGTCCATAGTCTATTTTTTCGTTGGGCCCAGTTGCTTTTTTGGAGGCCCAGTTCGCAGAGTCCAAATGCTTGTCTATAAAAGTCAGCGCGCCACGTGTTATCAAAGGAGAGGGGCCACATATTTACTGCATGCACTCTGCATGAGTGACACACCATCTCCCACCTTCTCCCTCTCCCATCCACGTGGCCTCCCTCCGTTTTCCCTTCCCACTCACCACCGCCACGCGTCTCCCATGCAGGCTTTCTCCCTCTGCATGATTGCCAACACACCACGCCATCTGTCCTCGCCGAAAATCCTCACCAGCCGGCATGCAATGGCCGGCGACCACTTCCGACCGCCACCGTAACCCTCCACCACCGGCCGCCGTAACTAACTGGTAACCGTCTCCGGCCACCACAACCCTTCGCCGGAAAACTCAAAAAGCCCAGAAATCCTTCTAATCTTCATCTTTTTCCTCTCATCGTTCATCTTCCACCTTCAATCTATCATCATCAGGTTCATGATTCGTCATCAACAATCACCATCGTGAATCATTCTTCCCAGAAATTGTTCTTCGCCGATCCAATCTTCATCATCGATAATCATTTTTCCAGAAAATTCCAGAAAACCTTCACCTCGTTCATCTAACCTTCATCATTCCTCTATCATTTTCTGGAAAACGTTCATCATGAACAACAAGAGTTCATCTAATCCCCAGATCCAATTCCAGATTTCGTTCACGATTCTCAAGAACATGCAGGATTTCATCGTCTTCTGGAAAATGATTCACAAATTTCATCAGTTTTCCTCAGGTCCAGAAACGTTCATCATCATCATATGAACCTTCAAGCGTTCTTCGACCAAATCCAGATCCACAGATCGTCATCGAGTTTTCCAGATATGCGACCTATTTCGTTCAATCTTCAAAGGTGTCTATCGATTCCTTGAAGATCTCGTCCAGAAATCTTGCAAAGACTCGTATGGATCTTCATCCAACGCTATTTCCAGAACTTCACAATCTCCCTCAATGTTCATGGAGCTTCACAACTTCTCTCCAGGTCTTCAGTGGTAAGACGCCTCAATGGATTTTGCAAGATCTTCAGCGACCACCAACAATACGAATCGATCTTCGAAAAATCGCCAGACAACGTCTCAGATCTGCAATCAGGCGTATCAACCGATCGGAGTTCGCGTGTTATTTGGTGTTGTTTTCGTAACAGGAAAGAAAAAGTAAGGGTGGTGATAAGGAAGAGTGCTTTGAGAGTAGAAGATTTTTGTGTGAAGGAGTTTGTTTGAGCAGGGAGAGATTGGGAACGGTTTCAAGCGGCGGCGGAGGCTGAGTGAGGAAGAGCTAGGGTTCAGAGAGGGAAGAGGAAAGGGTGAGAGGGATTGGAACGAAGGAGAAAGGCCATGGTTGACTGGGCCGAGAGGCCCATTGGTTTTTTTTGGTCGTTATTGCACCCTCCGTTTTTTATTATTCACCCCCGTTTCCATTTTTTGGCTGATGGGCTTGAGCCCAACGAGATTTCTGATAACATCCCCCTGTAACATACAGCACCCCTGCCCCAGTTTCTTTATTTTGTTCTCTCTTGCTGTGGGCTGGGCCCAATTCTCTTCAGTTTTTTGCTTGTATGCCCCCCTTGTACTGCTGTACCCCCTCCCCATTATATTTCTTTTATTATTCTCTATTTGTATTTTTTTCTTAGTTTTTAGATAAAAAAAATGAAATGAGAAAAAGAAATATGAAAAGAAAAGTATTTTGAAAAAAATAGAAGAATATTTGGAGAAAAGAGAAAATAAATATTTGAAAAAATAGAAAGAGAAAGAAATGAAAAAAGAAGAAAATAGTTGAAAAAGAATAGAAAAAAAATAGTAAAAAATATTAGTGTAGATGTAATATTTTTTAGAGTATATTTTCTTCATGGAGTTTATTTTAGGGATAGTTTTAGAAGTCCATTTGTTAGGGGACTTCTTACATTTTTAGGGATAGCTTACGAGTCCACTTGTTAGGGGACTTTTTCCCATTTGATTTTTCATAGGATAGGATAGTATTTCCTAGGGGTTTGTTTTCAGTATTCAATCATTGTAACCATTTTTCAGAATGTTAATAAAACAAGATTTGAGCTGTGGTCCCGAGAGTAGCCGAACTACAGCTGCTCTGATTTCTCGTACCAGACGAGGATATGTATGCATAGGATGCAATATCCTAGCGAGCACACTAACAACTAATTCTTTTATTCTCTCGCTGCTGTGCGATCGAGACTTTCCCGCTGACGACTGATTGTTATCCCTTTTCTCTTGCCCGAGGGCATTTGAGACCAGACCGTAGCTTTTCCCATAGGTTCCCGTACCTTCAAAACCAATTTAATTTCTCACTGCTGTGTGAGAATACCCTGTTTAGCCGTAGTTAGCCTAAACTACGTAAGCTCTGATCTTCCATGCAGTGTAGAAGTACGTAGGCACAAGACACGAGGTCTTGGCGAGCCAATTTCCCCGTAGTCCCGAACTACGTTGACTCTGACTTTCTCTCTTGAGAATACGTAGGCGTAGAGTGCGACGCTCTATCGAGTCAATTCCCTTCCGTTTAGATTTAGCAGCCGTAGATAGATTGTTTTGCATCCTTTAGACAACCCAAGCAAGCGTGGATCCCGTCGAGTACGACGGACGTGAGGGGTGCTAATACCTTCCCCTTGCGTAACCGACTCCCGAACCCAGGTTTTGGTTGCGATGACCATACCTTTCCCCGTTTTTTGCGAGGTTTACTTCGAGCGTTTCCTTTCCCTCCGTTGGGATAAATAACGCACGGTGGCGACTCTTCTGTCAGCCGGCGCCAATTTTCGCAGTAGCGACATATGTTATCTAACCCTAACCTCTTTCAAGTTAGTCTTTGTCAATATGCAGATGAATTAGGGTTTCACACTGTTAAAATCAAGAATCCTATGGACTGATCAGTCAAGGTTTTGGATTGATCTTCTACATATCAAGTCTTCACATCATCAAGAGGTTCATATCTTACCAATAACAAGTTCTATTTGACGTTGTTACCAATAGAATTGAAGCAGTGCTGTGCAAAACCTTGATTAGGGTTTCTAGTTGGAAAAGTCAACTATAGTTTGAATTTTGGTCTAAATGGGTTTCCGAAGCTTGAACCATGGTCCATGATGTTTCTATGAATTATTTAAGTCCCCTCAAGAAGTGTGAAAGGTTCAAAAAACCCCAGAACATTAAGGATCGATCCTGAAGATTTCAACTGTTCGGTTCGTCTGTTTGGAAAGTCAACTCTTTGAATTTTAGGATTTTGACCCTAAATTGAAGCAATCAAGGTTTCCAACATCATTTTATGCCTAACTAGTGAGTTTGGTGAATATTTAATCAAGAATTGATGGATAACTTGTGAATCAAGAAATTAGGGTTTATGAAAAATCCTAATTACAAGCTTATTTGGAATGGTCATAACTCTTAAACCACACATCCAAATTGAGTGGTCCAAAGCTGGTCGGGAAGCTCTTGTGGAATCCTACAAAAGTATCCTAGAGGGTTGATGTCCAAACATGCATAGAGTTTTAGTTATGAGCTCATCAAGTTGTGAAGGATTTCCACACTTAGAAAAATTTCTTGTTTTTTTGACTTGTAAGTCAAGTTTTGCAACCAACATCATGAAGATATTTGACTTAGTTCCCTTTGGAATATTAACTTTGGAAAAACATGAACATTGTAGATCATATTTGGGGCTTTTTAAAAAGTACAATAGAATTTTCACAGCCTTTGTGGTTAGGGAGAATCGAAGAGAGCAAGTAAGGGAATTTTCATGTCACAAGATCAAGTTTAGCACTTGCATTTTGATGCATAAACCACTCAAACCTCTTCTAATAACTTGTTTAACTCCTTCTCTTATGTTTAGGGACCTAATTGATGATATTATAAAGGATTACGACGAGTAAAAACCAGAGATTGGATTATTTGATTTGTTTATTCAAGCAAGTGGATGCAAGTGGCAATGAGATATAAACTTTTTGCATTTTCTGCTCCACCTCAGCTACTTCATTGGCTACTCTCTTTCCTTCACTTCATGTCAACTATTTTCAGGCTATTGGTGATGTTGAAAAACATAGAAAGGTTGCTCATGCTCAGAAAAGAAATCCCAAGTTGGATTTGCTCATTTTGCCTCCAAAAGGGCAAACTTGGCAAGTTGGCACAATCTGCCCATAGCTCTCATTCTCCAAGCTTGCGTATAAATAAAACACACTCCTAACATCCAAACGACATCAGAATCAACTAGAAACCAATTTAAATCTCTCTCATTTCTCTGATCACCATCTTCTTGCAAGTGGTAGAAGTTGCTTCCTTGTGAAGAAAAATCTGCCTTGCAAAAACTCTGCCACAATTCAATACAACCACCAAACACTTGAACCAAAACCTTGAACACATCACATATGATGCATTTAAGCTACCTAAACCCTCACATTCACTAGAAGACCTCACATTCCAAAAGTCAACTCTCATACCTTGAAATTTTGCCTTCTTTGCATCTTCATAGACTAGAACCAAAACAACCATTTTCTAATCATTCTAATACTTCAAACACTCTTGTTTGAACTGCCCATGGCATCATAAAATTTTTGTAACACCATTTCCTAGAGTTTCACTTCGAAGCTTTGGTGTTTTCTTGCATAAGAATGCATTTTGTCAAGACAGTGATCTTGGAGGAGTTCTCATTATTTGAACACCTTATTTGAAACATATTGGAGCTGCTTGGATCATCATCCATCAACTGGTTTTCTTATTTGGTGCTTTGACTTTAAATATCTACAAGAGGTAAGTGTTCCAACTTTCTACTTTTAAGATCATGTTGAAATATTGATGTACACTGATTATGAACATGCTAGATACACTTTATAGGTCATGTTTGAACCATTTCATGCTCATAAACTTGGGTATTCATGATCGTCCCTTTGGTTTGGCTTGTTAAATTACTTTAAGTGTCATTTCAATATGCAAATTGTTGATTCTGGTTAGGTATAGATGATTGGTGTTTGTAAACATCATTTATAGTTTATATGTGATATGTTTGATCATTTAGTTGATGCTGAATTGGTACATTTCTATCTATTGTTTTGCTCTTGCACAAGCTTGTTATTTTTGTCACTACACATGCCATCTATTGAATTAGCTTGTCTATTGATGTGTGATTCTTGTAATCACTCTCTATATGTCTCATATAATGTGTTTGAATCATTACTTGCTGCTTAGAACATGTACATTAGACTGTCACATTGCTCTTGCACATAACATGTCTTTTTCAATGATGTTATCGAGTTTTTCACATGGTGTATGATCTGAGAAAACAACCACCACCATTGGATTCCTTGTGAAAAAATACACAATTTTATTTTTTATTTCATCCAATTTGATTAAGATTTGAGTGAGTTACGACCCTTCTTACAAAATCTGCCTTGCCTTGGTTTTGCTTGCCTTGTTTTTTTGCCTTAGTTGCCTAGTTTTGTGCCTAGTTTTCAAATGTGCATAACTTCTTTGGTTGTTATCATTTTGATGCCACTCTTTTTGAATTATGCTCCTTAATATGTCTAGTTTCAATGTATGAAGAAATAATTCAAAAATTGTTATTTTTGGAACACTTTGGTCCACTTGAATGACTTGGTCTTTTTTAGGGTTTTCATTGGTTTTCATGAACTTTCTTGACATAGTACTTGATTTTTCTTGTAAGATTGATCTTGTATGAATCACTGTTGAATTTCTAACATGTTTATATGTTTTAAAACACTTGGATATTTTGCTTTACCATGATTATACTTGCCTTTGTGAATGCATGAATGTGAAAAGTATGCCTTGAAACTTCTTTGTGAATCATGATATGTTTCTTGATGTTGTAACCTCATGAACATGATTATTCAGCCCATCTTAATTATTTATGTGTCTTGTTAGAACCATAAAATTTTTTCCTTGTTTCTTGCGTTGAAAGTTACCATGAATCTTGTTTATCTTTCCCTTTGTGAAGTTTGAATCCATGCTTAAATTGTTGTTACTTTTCTTGCCTATCCATGATTGATTATCATCAATATATCTTGAATATGATTAAATGTGTTACATTTGTCTTTGATTGATTCATATACCATGTTTGATTCAAGTTGTAACTTGTTTGCACGAGTTTTGTTTGAATACCATGGATGAAAATGTTGTTGTTACACATGTTTCGTGCTTGCCCTTGTTGGTTGTTACCTTCATGATCTTTGAACATTGTAATGTTAAATCATTAAACCTTGGTTTTTACCATGCTTTTTGTGTTCAATTTGTTAATTGATCCTACTTTTTTATCTTTATCTTTATCAATTTTGTTTCCCCAGTGATGGAACTTGTCAGTTCTTACCAAGTTGCCTTGTTATCATCTTTAATCAATATTGTCACAGGCTTGCCCTTATCTTTCTTGGTTGTTACTATGACTTTATATCTTCATCATGTTTAAATGAATGCATATGTGTGCTTAGGCTTTTTTAAGTTTCCCCAAGTGATGTAACTTGTTAGCTCTCATCTAGTTACCTTGTTATCCCTTATTCCAAAGGAAAGTCTCTATTGACTTCACTATCATAAATATCTCATTGCCCCTCCCCTTGACTTGGTTAAGCCATTAGGTCCTTTAACTTAGTTAAGTTAGAACCTATATCCATTATACTTTGCTTTAAGTCTAAAGACCTACCCCTTGTTAGGAGTATCCTTCAATTAGAACTTTAAGATAGAGTTTGTTAACTCTATGTAAGGATCATTGTCATGATTACTTACTCCCCTCTTGGCTTTTGTTAAAGTCAATCCCCTTGAGTGTTAAACTTAGATCTAGAGATTTTTCTCAAACTCTATACAAACATTGTTATATTTGTTCCCTCTTGGAGTCTTGACCATAGTCAAGTATTCCTCAACCTTAGTGAGGTGAACTACGATTGCTCTGATTCCATCCTAGTAAGGATACGTAGGCATAAGATGTGATATCTTTGTGAGAAAATTTAGAACTATCCTTAGGTTTTTACCTCAAATTTTACCTTAACCTTGACCCCATGACCCTAGCAAACAACAACTTAGATAACTTAGCATACATATACGCAAAAGGTTTATGTAGAGTACTGCAGTTGTTTGGGATGTGAATAACTACCTTCGGCATAACCAACCCCGATCCCCGAAAGTCTAGCGTTGTTGTTACATTGCGCAAAAGGTTTTTCTTTCTTTAACCTTTCCTTTGGATAAATTAAAGCTCAGTGGTGAATTTCAATGAATTAAGATTCAAGTTAATCAATAGATTGATATCCAATTCTCACCACAACAAGCATCATAGCATATACATCATGACATACTCCCCTTTGACTGAATTATCTCCGCGACAGATCTCAGTCAAACTTTTCTCTTGATCAGATCTTTGTGCTTTCACCTTACCATCTTTTGTCGCCGTCGGCCAAATCTTTGAGCTACTCTTTTATTTTATCTCCTTCCACCTTGAATGATAGAAAAGCTGGCGCAATTCGAACGTTCAGGTCCAAGAAGGTTAAATAGGGGCTGCTGTTGTAACCTGAAATTTGACCTCCCCTTTTGCTTTTGCATAAGCATGTACATTCGCATCATTGGCATACACATTCATACTTTTTCTCTATGGTTTTTGTTGCAGGAATATTCAGGTTTTCCGAGCCCTATTAATCACATCCTCACAAAGACATCACATCATCATTACAAGCACAAAACAAAGGTTTATATGCCCATTCATAAAAGCAAAAGGCCGAAAGTCAGACTCGTGGACATAACACTATTTTTCAGGAAAATTGGGAAAATTTTGACCTGGTTAATCGATTAACCATTTGCTAGTGCAAATGGGTTAATCGATTAACCCTTGTAAAAATGCAGATTCTACTGCATTTTTAGGACAACAACTTGCACTCTACTATTTTGGGGTCTACTTGGTTCTAGCATTATGTGGAACATTCCAGAGATATCTAGACATTTCAAGACCTTTCAAAACACTTCAAGGCATTTACTCCAATATATCAATTTGAATTGAGACCACCATGTGACTTCATTTACAAGCATGAGAACCCTTTGATTTGAGTTTGCATTGGGATGGTTACCGAGTCAACTACCTAACTAACTGAGTTAACGTCCAACTCAGTGAGTTGAGTCCAACTAACTCCAAGGCTAAGTTTAGAGCTAGTTCAAAAGCTCATTTCAAACCTAGCAACTCCAAACCTCTTTTCTATATAAACAAAGCACCACCATTTCACAAAGAATCTTTGATAATTTTCTCAATTTTTTCATTGATCACTCTCAATTCTCCCACATTCTCTCGGAATTTTCTGCAACTTCTACTCATATTCATCACTTTTTTCCCAAACCACACTAGAGCTCAAATTCACCATTAAAGAGTAGTAACTTCTACATTGGAAGTGTTTTTCTCTTGAGCTTAACCATCATCATCTTGAAATTCTACTTGATTTTCTGGAGTTTTATTGGCTTTTGATTCATATCAAGTGATTACTCCAAACATCTTCGGTGCAAATTCGTGTTTGGAGATTTCGTCGCATTTTGCTCGATTTCTCTACGGTTCGGTTGCAAATTCTGATTTCTCTTGTTTTCTTTGATTATCTTCATCACAATTCACTTGCAACAACATCCAAGGCAAATCTTAGCCTTGTAGGTTGGTAATCCTTTTCCTCATTTTACTGTTTCGATAGTTTTTGTATCGTTTGCGATGTAGATTCGATACTTTTTCTTGTTTGTGAATTGATTATGCCATGGTTTGATCTTTGATCTTGATGTGATAATTGATTCCATTGATGATTATTTTCTGTTTTTGGACTTGATTTTCGTGCATAATTGTTTACCCTAGCATGTGAGTGATTGCACAAATCATAAGTGACCAAAAGTACATTGGCAAAGTGTTAATTGATTAACATTGTATTTTTAGCATAATCTGCCTTTTCTAAGAGGGTTAATCGATTAACACTGCTCCAGAATGATTTTTTATGCATTTTTAAGTATGTTTGACATTCTTTTCCCATTCAACTCCCATGGATTGTTATGATTGATTTTTATGGATGTTTTATGAGTCATTTAACTTCTGTTTGAAGCATGCTTGTAAACTTTCCGATGTTCGATTTTATTGATTATGCATTTGTTCATATTTTGACATTGTATGATCATGTTCATTCTTGCACATTCTTTGATCACATGTTACATGATTTGTGATGTATACTAAATGATTTTGGTACTGTTTTACACTTCCGTTCATGTTTTCATTGAGGTTTTCCTCTTGGGAATAAGCTTAATCTTGTAGAAATCAATAATTCACCCTTTTGCTTTAATGACTTTTCATCCCTTTGGAAAATTATTAACATATCACTCCCTTTTGATTAATTAACCGAAACTTTGTTTAAATTAGTTGATCTTCCCTCTTTCTTATCCTTTAGATCTTCTAGAGCTTTGTCCTCCTTTTCCCCCGCAGAGTTAAAGATTTGCAACACATTGGAGCACTGTACAAATTTTGTGTTGTTACGTTGTCGGTTTTGTTTCCCGCACTACACTTTGATGTTAGAGAAGGAATGAGAGTGGAGAATTCCTACACTCATTCTGATTATTTTGGGTAGGGGGTGAATGACCTTGTGCCTGGAATAGTCACCTCTATCTCCTTACTGTGGTATCCCCCGTTTCCCAAGTCGATCCTTGGTCACTTGCACCCTAATCTCCTGTCTTGGGATTTAACTTGCTCCTTTCAATTCAACGCCCCTTTCTCTCTTGGCCAATAACCATCTTTGGTTTCCACAGAGATATGTAATCAGTCTTTCCCTTGGTTGATCAATCGTTCTTTGGTTAAAACCAATTATCTTCTTCCCAGCAAAGTCAATCCTTTTTCTTCGGTTAACACAATCTTCGTGTTAAAACCTAGTCCCCTCGGAGTTCACAAACTTTTCTTGGTTTTCTCTCCTTCTTGTTGGGTTAATCACTGTTTTTCAATTAACACCCTATTTTGTTCTTTTCTCAGTTAATCACAGTCTATCTATTAACATACTGAGCTTCTTTTGGGTTAATCACCTTTTCCCGGTTAATCACCCTATCTTTGGTCAATCACAGCCCTCCTGTTAGAACCAATCATCCTTTTCCTCAGTTAACCACTGTCTGTCTATTAACATACTGAGCTTCTTTTGAGTTAATCACCTTCTTTCGGTTAATCACTCATTCTTTTCGGTTAATCACAATCCAGCTGTTAAACACTAAATCCCCTGCAATTAGCAACCTTTCCTTGGTTCAAATACTTGCAAATTTGGGTTAGTAACCTTCGTTTGCTTCAAATGCCTTTCCCTTCGGTCAAGTGCTGCTTGATCAGTCAGTGTACCGTCCTCTGGGTCACGACCTTTGTTCGGTTCCACACCCGTCCTTTCGGTTAACCACTGTTTATCAGCTAATACACTGAGTTTCCCAGAGAGTCAAATACCTTTCCTTGGTTCAATACTCTCATTCTGGTTCATCACAGTCCGTCTGTTGGCACCAACATTTTTGCTCTCCCTGCAGAGTTTTGCTCTTATCTTTCTTCGGTCAATCATTGTCTTCCAGTTAATGCACCGAGTCCCCTGTGGATCTTATCATTACTTCGATTATTATCCTTTTCCTTTTTTATCTTGGTTTTGACACCATTTTCCTGTTTTATCCCTAGTGGAATTATCTTCTCTTTTAAGTTCCTCAGCAGAGTTTCCCTTAGTTTTTCTTGCTTGGTTTTGACACCATTTCTTTTGTATTCCCCAGTAGAATCTTTCTACCTCTTTTCGCTCTTGGTTTTGACATCATCTTCGTTTCCTTTTCTTAGTTTTTCCTTGGTTCCCCAAACTATGTAGGCTCTGACTTCCTCATTGCATTATGAGGGTACGTAGGCACTAGATTGCGAAATCTTGGCGAGCCACCTTCCTCCACATTCTTCCATCCTTTTTCTTTTCCTTGGTTCCATTAACTACAGAGTGTCGCAACTGCGAAAAATAACCGGTGGAAACAAACAGATGAGTTGCCACCAAACGTTATTTACCCCAAAGCAGGGAAAGGAAACGATCGAAGAAAACCGAAAAGAAAGAAGAAGACAAGGTCATCGCAACCAAATCTTGGGTTTGGGAGTACCCCCTCACGTCCGATGTATTCAACAAGATCCATGCTTGTTGTCTAATCAAAGGGTAAGTTATCTAAAAGCTACTGCTAAATGGAAACAGGAAAGCGAAAAGGTAAAGGAGAATCAATAGGACATCGCTGCCCTATGCCTACGTATTTCTTCGTGCAATCAGAAAGTCAGAGTCAACGTAGTTCAGAAAACTATGGGTGAAGGGGGGGATGGTTTTTCGTGAAGACTTCGTCGTCTTGTGCCTACGTATCATTATCTAGTATGAGAAATCAGAGCAAATGTAGTTCTGGAAACGAAACCACAGGTTGGTTAAGTATTTTTTATGAGCGATGTTAAGTTCTCATTCCAGCAGTTAGGGTCGATGCCTTTTCGCGGTAGAAAATGGAAAAGTAACATAAACTTTTCTAAAAATGCGTTTGAAGAACAAATCTCGAAGGATAAAAAGGTTTAAAGTTTATTTGTGAGTTTTAGTGAAGTGAATTGAATTGTTTTGTGATTCACATTGCGCTAAAGACTATGATATAGGAATGAATGCGTCGCATATCGCCCCTAGATGGGACGTACGCTAAACACTCTAGACGAACGAGAGGAGACCCCTCACTCATCATTTCCCATATACTTAAGGCTTGTGGCGCACAATGTTCATCGTCTTTATTAAGTGTGTTAGAATTATTTTGAGATGAGAAGAGAGAAAGGCGCACAAAAGATCTAAGGGAAACTCGGTCCTAACGTTGTCATGCAAAATGGCCCTAAGGTCGGGATGTGAAAGGAAATTCTATCCTAATGTTAGCATGCAAAAGATGGACCTAGGGCTGAGGTTAAAAGGGACTAAGCTACTTGTTATCATGCATGGATTACACTCCTAATGTCTATCCTACTCTAAGTTTAATCGGAAATTAAGTTGGACTAGGAGGCCTTGAGGGAACATGTAAGAACACAACAAAAACAAGGCAAAACAGCAGCTACAACAACGCTTCCTGCACAAAACAACAATAAAATCCAGCAAGGCAGCATAAGAGCATTCAACATCTACTAATTCAACATGAAAAATAGGTGTAAAAGACAGGCAACAAGCAAGAATAACACACAACATCGTGCATTTTCTGAATAAATCATATGTAAAAAATAGGGCAGCAAACATGTTTTAACACAATCAACATGAACGATCATCAATCATGAACAAGTATCAAGCAAAGATGGACATGCATTAAAAATCAAACACAAATGTTCAACAAAATTGCATCATCAAGAGTTCAACAAGAACAACATGCTTTTCACATCAGTTAGTCAATTCAAACGATCATGCGACAAATGTAACAGAAGCAAATACGAACATGTATCACAGGTCCAATAAAATAATCATCAATAATCAACAATTAACATGATATAAATGAGAAAAGCACTTGATCATCACATCAAGCAACAACATAAGCAATTCAAGCATTTATTAATAGAAACCAAAAGTCGCGAGTCGAAGAATTGCAATAAAAAAATCAAGCATGGTAAAACAGGTCAAAACAGTCCACACAAATGCATCATATTAATCCATGAAGGTTAGAGGTGGAAAGAAATCAAAACATGCTTAAAAACAACCAAAAATCACATTCTGGTCCAGTGTTAATCAATTAACCATTTGCAGTGCAAATGTGGTTAATCGATTAACCAGTTTTGTACTGCAACTGCTTAACCGATTAACACTGCACTAGAGGCAGAAAATTCACAATTTAAAAGCACTTCTAGCAATTAATCAATTATGCAATCATCCAAAGGATCATGTAATCGATTATATATGAATTTAAAACAAAAAAACAATGATCAAACATCAATCAAATTATCTAAGCATTGAGATCACAAATCACATAGATTAAATCATTAAAATCAATTAAAATTGAAGATCTACATTTTGATTATCCAAATAAGCTTAAAAAAGAAGTGGATCTAGAATTAACCAACCTTCAAAGCTGAGAATTGTTTTGGTAAGTGTTGTTATACTGCTAAATGATAGATCCAAGCTAGAAACCCAAGAAAACTTCAAGATCCAAGAGCTTTCTTACAAGAGAAGTGAAGAATGAGTCAAATTACGCAAAAATTGATCTAAGAATCACTTATAAGCTAGCTTCCAAAACCAAATCCAGATCCAAACGAAAATCAAATGATGAATTGGAGTGATGGAGATGAATGATACAAGTTTAGCTCTAGAATTCAAGGATTCCAATGAAGAATCAAAGAATTCAAGTGAATGAGCTTTAATGGAGTTTTGGAGTGTGAGGGAATTGAGAAAAAGTTGAGAGAACTTGAGAGCAAATTCTGAAAAATGAAGGGTGAATGAGTGTGAATTCTGAATTGTGGTGAGGTTTAGAGTGGATTAGCTTAAATAAGCTTTTGGTTAGGAGTGAAATTGTGGTGAGGTTTGGAGAGGATTAGCTTAAATAAGCTTTTGGTTAGGAGTGAAATTTTGGTTTGGAATGAGGTTTTGAAAAATAAATCAAAATTGGAGTGATTCTAGATCCTTCTACTGATGCAAAAACCAATTCACAAATGATCAAAATGGACCCCAAAAGTGGCAGTATTGAAAATGCATGTATCTGGGCAAACTTTGCTTTGGTTAATCGATTAACTATTTGCTAGTGCAAATTGGTTAATCGATTATCCTTTCAAAATTTTGAAAAATTGAGCCATTTGGAAGGAAACTTGCATACTTGTCCGTTTCCACCCGTTCTGAGCCACGTTAAGCCTCTGAAACTTGCCTTTTGATATTGTATTTGTGAAAATGACTGAAATAACCTATGAACTGTCTCCTGTGCTAAAAATAACATGTTGAATAAAATAAAATCGGGCACTCGATTGTTGGGCAAAATAAATGTCGAAGCCTCTGACGCTCGCTGTTTTAAAACCTTACAATAAAAGAGAACCTTGAGCCATAGAAACACTTTGATCCCATGTCTCAAAAACCCATGCCATGATATGAAAAAATGCAAAATGCAGAGAAACACAAGCCAGTTACAGACAAAACGAAAGAGAAAACTTTAGGGTGCTACAGTTTCCCCTATTCAATCGACTTGAACCTGATAGGATGATATTAACGACTTTCAAACATTCAAGGTGCATGAAGATTGAATACCAAGAGAACTAGGAAATTTGCAAGATGTGGGGATATATATGATAACAGATACCAACCAAAAGTTGGGATGAAATAAAGGATACCAACCAAAAGTTAGGATAAACAGAAGATACCAACCAAAAGTTGGGATAAAGCAGAGAATACCAACCAAACGTTGGGATAAAACTCCAAGACTACCAACCAAAAGTTAGGATAAAGCAAAGAATACTGACCAAAAGTTGGGATAAACAAAGGATACCAACCAAAAGTTAGGATAAACAGAAGATACCAACCAAAAGTTGGGATAAAGCAGAGAATACCAACCAAACTTTGGGATAAAACTCCAAAACTAACAACCAAAACTTGGGATAAAGTAGAGAATACCAACCAAAAGTTAGGATAAACAAAGGATACCAACCAAAAGTTGGGATAAATAGAGAATACCAACCAAAATTTGGAATAAACAGAGAATACCAACCAAACATTGGAATAAAGGCTACTAACCAGAAGTTAGGATTGTCGGAACGCCGAATAAAGACGAACTTGTGAGGAAAAACAACAACCAAAAGTAGTGACTTCACTGGGGAGGGTACCAACCAAGAGTTGGGATAAAACCAAGATTACCAACCAAAAGTTGGAATGGAACAAAGAATACCAACCAAAAGTTGGAATAAAGCTAGAGAAAACCAACCAAAAGTTGGGATAACCCAAAGATTACCAACCAAAAGTTGGAATGAAGGCTACTAACAAAAAGTTAGGATCGCCAAAACGCCGACCTAAGGCGAACACAAAAAAAAATGAAGACTACCAACTAAAAGTTGGGATGATCAACAAGACATACCAACCAAAAGTTAGGATCGAATGAAGACCGAAGGCGAACTTACAAAAATGAAAACTACCAATCAAAAGTTGGGATGACGACTTCGCAGGAGAGAATACCAACAAAATGTTAGGATAACAACCAAAGGTACCAACCAAAAGTTAGGATAAAGCTAGAGACTACCAACCAAGAGTTGGGATAATCAGCAGGAGGGGTACTAATCAAAAGTTAGAATAACCACAAGGGACACCACCAAAATTTGGGATACGACCCACAAAAGATACCAACCAAATGTTGGGATAAAACAAAGGATACCAACCAAAAGTTGGGATAAAAGGCTACTAACCAAAAGTTAGGATCATCACTAGGGACACCGACCAAAAGTTAGGATAAAACAACCAGGATAGACAAGAAGTAGAATCAACCAACTAACAACTTGGAAAGAGGACTCCATTGGGGGGAAAGAGAAGTTTAAACAAACAACTCTATTGGGGAATACAAGTAAGATGAAAACGTCCATCAATGATTTTCTGCTGGGGATAAAGTAACACAGAAATCTTCTGAATTATGCCATTATCGGCTGGAGAAACGTCTGGCAATAATTATATTAAACCTGACTTATGCTTCGAATGCATGTGTTTGAATATGGCGTAATGCTCCATATAAAATAGAAATGCTACGCATTTGGGAAGATGCAATGCAAAATTGCAAATGCAAAAGAACACCACCAGGAGAAGTGCTGAGAAGATCAGCGAACAAACACTGCTGAGAAAGACACACTAAATGGCCTTCCTGAATGATAACCTCTACTGAAAACTCCACTCTGTTGGGAATTAAGATTAACATCTGCTGGGAAATCATCCCAAAAACTTGATTATGACAAATGCCAATGATCATTGAACTTTGCTGGAGATATCAACCTGCCATTGATTTATCTGTCGAGGGAATCAACACCGAACTCTACTTGGGGAGAGAAGTCAAGGATGCCACTCTTGTTGGGGAATAACCTTGAGTTTACCCTGCTGCTAAGGAAATACCCTTCAACCTTACCCTACTGAGGATAAGTGTACACCGTTGCTGGTGAAAATACTTCTGATTTGATAACAGGATTCTGGGGAACACTGAATCTCTGCTATGGGAAAATAAAGGGCCTTTTGCTGAACAAATGCCTAACTGCATACCATCACCACTCTGTCTGATGTAGTGAACTCTTGAACACTCGCTAGGGAGTACAAATCAAATTAGCTAGGGAAAATAACCTTCTGAACTCCTGTTAGGGGAAGAATGATTCACCATGCACTACTTCACCGTTGGGGAGAAAAGCTCCACTGGGGAGAGGATTATGTCATCCTGCAAACAAACAATAAGTAATAGGATATTATATATGCGAAATGGCTACCTTAGTTACCATTCATGATACCTATTATTCAAGTAAATTCGTTGTTTTTAATAAGCTCTATAAAGCCTTATCTTTTCACATGTAATATTCATAAAAAATATCGGAAATTTTTGCAAACAAAATAGTAAAAGTAAAAACATAAATGAAAGGCTCTTTGAGTGAAATGAATACTTTATTAATAAAGTGGCTTGTAAATAGGCAAGTTACAATTTGGATGCAATTCCTGGAAAGAGGTAATTGCGCAAAAAGTAAAAGAATATACAAATGTCGGCAATGTAGGAACAGATATCCACCATGTGTCGATTCAACTATGACCTGTATCTTCGATATTCACAAATGTTTCGCCTTATGAAAAAACTGACTGAATTGATTCCTTCCTTCAGGATAACCACGTACCAATATGAATTCATAGATTGAACGCAGAACACAACTGTTTGCTTCCAGATCCCGAACTTTTGCATGGACCGTCCTTTCGGATTTTCAATCCACCGAGATACCCATTTTGCCAAAGTCACCCTTTCGGGTTTTCAACTTTGCGGGTTTATTTTTTTCTTTTATCCCTAATTTTTGCCCGAACCTTTTCTTTTTTTGTGGTTCGCCGGGATGCCCCATTTTTGCCTAGACTTTTCTTTTTGTTGTCCAGCGGGTCACTTTTAAGCAAAGTATCTTTTGACTATGTTTACGTTCAAAGGGGACGCAACATCTTTGCCATCCATAATAGATAGTGATAAGACTCCACCAGAGAAAACCTTTCTTACCACATATGGACCTTTGTGATTTGGAGTCCATTTGCCTTTGTGATCTGTCTGAGGAGGAAGGATCCTTTTCAAAACCAAGTCACCTGTCTAGAAGCACCGAGGACGCACTTTCTGATCAAAGGTTTTCAACTAATTCAACCTGGCTTGCACCCATTCAGCTTCGTCAAGCTTCACATAAGCCAATACTCTTAAAAAAGGAATCTCAACTTCTAATGGCAGGACTGCCTCCGTACCATACACTAGTGAGAAAGTAGTTGCCTTGGTTGATGTACGCACTGAAGTACGATAACCGTGTAAAGCAAAGGGCAACATCTCGTGCCAATCCTTGTAGGTCACTACCATATTCTGCACAATCTTCTTAATGTTCTTGTTTGCTGCCTCGACAACACCATTCATCTTCGGACGATATAGTAAAGGATTATGATGTTCAATCTTGAAACTCTAGCACAATTCCTTCATCATTTTATTATTCAAATTTGAACCATTATTAGTAATGATTCTCTCTGGGACTCCATAACAACAGATGATGTCATTCTTTATGAATCAGGCGACCACCTGCTTCATGACATTAGAAAACGAGGATGCCTCCACCCACTTTATAAAGTAATCAATGGCAACCATAATGAAACAATGTCCGTTGGAAGAAGTCAGCTCAATCTTTCCAATCATATCAATGCCCCACATAGAAAAGGGCCAAGGAAATGTCAACACGTTCAGAGGGGCCGGTGGCACATGCACCTTATCAGCATAAATCAGGAATTTATGCCCCTTTCTGGTGTATTTGAAACAATCAGATTCCATAGTCATCCAATTTGGCCATTGTATGTCCACTGGCGTGAGTACCAAATGAACCTTCATGAATTTCTTCCATCAACATACTTGCTTCATGTTTGTTAACACAAGACAACAAGACCATGTCGAAGTTTCTCTTGTACAACATATAATCCTTGTTCAGAAAGAAATTTCTCACAAGCCTTCTTAGAGTCTTCTTATCTTTGCTAGATGCCCCAGATGGGTACTCCTGATTCTTGAGAAAGTGCTTGGTATCATGAAACCATGGCTTACCATTTGATACCTTTTCAACTGCAAACACAAAGATAGGTATGTCAAGACGCATAATAATGATAGTCGGAGCTTCATTCCAGAAATTCACTTTATACATTGACGCTAACATAGCTAATGCGTCTGCCATATGATTCTCAGCCTTAGGCTAATGATGGAACTCAACTCTGTCAAAGAAGGGAAGCAGTCTTCTGGCATAATTCTTGTACGACACCAAGTTTTCCCGACTAGTTTCCCATTCTCCTTTAATCTGATTAACGACCAACGCTGAATCTCCATATACATCAATAATCTTGATCCTCAAATCAATGGCCTCTTCCAAACCCATAATGCATGCTTCGTATTCGACTTCATTATTAGCACAAAATAACGTCAATCGGGCAGTAAACGATATGTAAGAACTGTGAGAAGTTGTAATGATTTCCTCGATTCCATTGCCATATGAGTTAACAGCACCATCAAAAACTAAACTCCACTGAGATCCAATCTCTGGACCCTCATCGGGAAAAGGCTCATCACAGTCTTTCATCTTCAGAAACATGACGTCTTCATTGATAAATTCAAACTTCATCAGCTAATAGTCTTCAATTGGCTGTTCAACAAGATATTTTGACAGAACACTTCCCTTAATGGCTTTTTAAGAAACATATTGGATATCATACTCGGTTAGAACCTTTTTCCATCTGGCAATCCTTATGGAGAGTGCTTGCTTTTTAAACACATACTTGATCGGACCCATCTTCGATACCAATAGGGTTGTATGGTTTAACATGTACTGTGTCAAACGCTTTGCCGCCCAAGCGAGTGCAAAACATGTTTTTTCCAGCATCAAGTACCTCGACTCGCAATTGGTGAATTTCTTGCTCAGGTAGTAGATAAAGTGTTCTTTTCTACCTGTCTCGTCGTGTTGACCGAGCACACATCCTATTGAATTCTCAAGAACCGTTGGATACATGATTAGAGGTTTCCCTACTACTGGGGGCATGAATATCGGAGGTTCCTGCAAATACTCTTTTATTTTCTCAAACGCCTTTTGACAATTTTCATTCCACCTGACCGCTTGATCTTTTCTTAATAGTTTGAATATTGGCTCACATGTGGCTGTAAGGTGAGAGATGAACCTTGCAATGTAGTTCAATCTCCCTAAGAAACCACAAACCTCTTTTTCCGTTCTCGGCTCAAGCACTTCTTAAATAGCTTTTGTTTTGGCAGGACCTACCTCAATACCCCTTTCACTCACAATAAAACCCAACAGCTTTTTAGACCTCACCCCAGAGGTACACTTATTAGGATTCAACCTCAGCTTGAATTTCCTCAACCTTTCAAATAGCTTCAGAAGATTAACCAAATATCCTTCCTTCGTTTGTGACTTTGCAATCATGTCATCAACATAAACTTCAATCTCTTGATGAATCATATCATGAAAGAGAGTCACTATCGCCCGCTGATAGGTTGCCCCAGCATTTTTCAATCCAAAGGGGTCATCTTATAACAAAAAGACCCCCACGGTGTAATGATAGTTTTCTCCATGTTCTCTAGGGCCATCTTAATTTGGTTATACTCAGAGAAGCCATCCATGAAGGAAAACCCAAAATATTGAGCAGTGTTATCAACCAGCACATCAATGCAAGGGAGCGGGAAATCGTCTTTAGGGCTCGCTCTATTCAGATCTCTGTAATCGACACATCCTGACCTTTCCATCTTTTTTAGGCACAAGAACAATGTTAGCAACCCACCGAGGATAGTTTGTGACTTCAAGAAAATCAACGTCCAACTGCTTTCGAACCTCTTCCTTAATCTTGATTGCCATGTCAGGTTTCGTCCTTCTCAACTTCTATTTTACTGGCGGTCATTCTTCTCTGAGAGGCAACCGGTGTACCACAATGTCTGTATTCATCCCGGGCATATCTTGGTAATACCAAACGAAGATATCATTATACTCATGGAGCATTTCAACTAATATTCTCTTGATACCGTCTTTCAAAGCAGCCCCAATTCTGACTTCTTCCTTATCGTCTTCGGAACCCAGATTGATGACTTCAATATCCTCCTGATGAGGCTAATTGAACCTTTCTTCTTGCTTTAGAAGTATGGATAATTCTTCTGGTAGTTCACAATCTTTGTTAGTCTCTTCTTCAGCTTAATAAATGGGATTATCAAAGTCATACTGAGCCATAGCTAAATCAGAATCGATGGTATCTAAGATAAAATACCTGCATGATTGATGTTTATGTTTATTATAAAATGCAACAAACAAAAACACATTGCCATTTTTCTGTTAATAAAAATGCAAAAACAGAAAAAAGGGATCAAAATCTTTGAATGCAAAACGTCCTTTATTTATGATGATAGTGCAAATAAACAAAGAGGCCCCACAAATGGGTCACTACGTCTTGGGCAGAACGTAGGACTGAACATAATAAAAATAATGAGAATTACTCTTCATAGGTGAGATGAATGACACCTTCAATAGTCTAATTGTATAACCTCTGGCCGGGAATACAAGGATGAATCCAAGCATCCATATCATAATCATTATCCCCTTCATCATCCTCAATAGTAAGAATTATGTCAAAAATTACTCCACCGCTGGTGAATTTGACAGGTCCTCTATACTTCGGAGGGTCTCATGAAGAGCTAAAAGTCTTGTACCCTAGACCAAACTTGTCTTACTTGATAGGAACATCTAAAACCTGGCCTCACTTCTGAGAGCTACCGGATTTGATGATTGCACGTGCTTCCTCAAGACATTGAAACCTTTGGACCTTTAACCTCTATAGGAGGCTTCTCTTGAATTTGCACAACTTCAAAGGCTTGACAGAGAGTTTCATGAATTTCCCCATCCATTTCCACATACTTGAATGTTGATAAGATGGCTGATCATGATATCCTCCTCCCCACAAATGGTGACTACCTTCCCTTCTATCATATACCTCAGCTTTTGATGAAGAGTCGACGTTATTGCCCCTGCAACATGTATCCAAGTTCGGCCTATCAGACAACTATACGCCGGTTGAATGTCCATTATATAGAACATCGCATCAAAAGTTTCGGGCCCCACATGAATTGGCATTGTTATCTCTCCAAACATTGATCTTTTGGAACCATCAAATGCTCGTACCACAAGATCACTTGATGTACAGATTAAGCCTTGAGTATCCAACTTTATTAATACCTACTTTGGCAACATGTTGAGTGAAGATCATATATCAACTAGGACATGAGACAATAACGATCCTCTACACTCTATGGAAATATGCAAGGCATGGTTGTGATTCCTCCTAGCAGGAGTCAAGTATATATCAGTGAAGCCCAAACCATTACCAGTATTAACGTGTGTCACCACTTCTTCTAACTAATTAACAGAGATCTTCTGGGGCACATAGACTGAATTCAAAATCCTCAACAAAGCATTCCGGTGTGCCTTAGAACACAACAATAAATATAAAATGAAATTGTTTGAAGGAGTTTGATTCAAGTGGTCTACAATCTTATAGCCACTCTTGCGAATTAATCTTAGGAACTCTTCAACATCTTTAGAGAAAGAACTATCACCACTTTGCTACTGTACATCATCCTCAACAACTGCCTTCCCTTTACCTTTATCAGTTTTGTTAACATTAACCTCAAGTGGAGAACAAACTCTTCCATTACAGGTAATCCCTCCTACACCAACTATATTACCAATAGTAGAATCCACGTTCGAAGAACCAGTCAATTCTTGTTTTTATCCATTGCAGAAGACTTCGGCATCATAATTCCATGGGATGGCCTTGGTACTTTCATACGGCACTGGTCCAGGCGTAGTGATGATTATAGGTGTTGGCCTTGCTGGCGCTGAAATATTAATAGTCCTGTAAGGATTCGAGATCGTAGTGATATCTTTTCCATCATCACTAACCTTGTCATCAACATCTTCCCCAACTCTATTAAGCTGTAAATATCTGTCATCAATCATTTTCTGAACACTGCTTTTCAGAAGACAACAACCCTCCGGTCTCAATTCACACTCTTGACAATCGACAGAACAACCTGGAGTACACCCCTTTCAACTATCTGTCTTTCACAAAATTCAACGGAGTCTTCAAATCATCAACATTAGTCACTAAATTCAGCCTCTCCCCATCAATAATAGATTTCGTTCTGGCAACTTCATGGTTCAGCATTGGATTCTAGTTCACATTGGGACCCTCATTGGTGAAGTTGATAACCTTGGAATTAAGTAGATCCTGAACTTTATGCTTGAAAGCTTTATAATTATCAATGTTGTAACCAGGAGCACCAGAATGGAATTCACATCTAGCATTCACATCATATCTGGGTGGAGGAATTCCAGTAAGAGGTGCCAGGGTCCTCTTTTGAATAAACTATAGCAGCCCCATGCACCGTATAAACACTTACTCTACCAGCACCATTAACAACACCTCCGCCCGGAGGTACAATAACAGTAGCCCCATTATCACCTCAAGGACCGACATCACTTCTAGGAGGAGGGACCAAACTAATTCCACCATGTAGAACACTAGCTTCATCCACTTGTGCAATTAGAGGTTGGACCAAGGTTCTTAGTTATTCATGTCCATTAGCTACATTTTGCATCAGTTCCATGAATTGTGTCATACGAGCCCTGATTTCCTAAAGCTTAGCTTGCACTTATTGCAAGACAAGCAGAGATAAGAATAAAATCAGAACACCTGCTATTGCAACTGCCAAAAAGGCCGACAAAAACAAACAGAAGAGTTGCCACCGAACACTATTTATCCTGAAGAGAGGGAAAGGAAACGATCAAAGAAAACCTAGAATAAAGGAGAAGACAAGGTCATCAGAACCAAACCTTGGGTTCGGGAGTCGGTTACGCAAGGGGAAGGTATGTGCACCCCTCACATCTGTTGTACTCAACAGGATCCACACTTGTTGTCTAATCAAAGGGTGTGTTATCTAAAAGCTATTGCTAAACGGAAACGAGAACTAAAGAAAAAGAAAGAGACTCGATAGGACATCGTCGCCCTATGCCTATGTATTTCCTCGTGCAATGGGAAAGTCAGAGTCAACGAAGTTCGGAAAACTACGGGTGATGGGGGAAGGTTGCTCGCCAAGACATCGCTGTCTTGTGCCTACGTATCCTCATCTGGTATGAGAAATCAAAGAAAACGTATTTCAGGTAAAGAGGAAACCATAAGTTGGTTAAGTATTTTTTATGAGCGGCGTTAAGTTCCCATTCTAACAGTTAGGGACGATGCCTGTTTGCGGTAAAACAGAAAAGTAACGTACTCTTTTCTGAAAATGAGTTTGAAACATAAATCCCGAAGGATGAAAAGGTTTAAATTTTGTTTGTGAGTTTTAGTGAAGTGAATTGAATTTGTTTGAGATTCACGTTGCACTAAAGACTATGATATAGGAGAGAATGTGTCGCATATCGCCCAAGGGGCATACGCTAAACACTCTAGACAAGTGAGGAGAAACCCCTCACTAATCATTTCCCATATACTTAAGGCTCGTGGCGCACAATGTTCATCGTATTTATTAAGTGTGTTGAAATGTTTTGAGATGAGAAGAGAGAAAGACGCACGAAAGGTTTAAGGGAAACTCGGCCCTAACATTGTCATGCAAAGTGGTCTTAATCCTAAGGTCGGGATGCGAAAGGAAATTTTATCCTACAGTTAGCATGCAAAAGATGGACCTAAGATTGATGTTAAAAGGGACTAGCCTAATATTATCACGCATGGATTAAACTCCTAATGTCTATCCTATTCCAAGCTTAATCGGAAACTAAGTCAGACTAGAAGACCTTAAGGGAGCATGCAATGACAAAACAAAAACAAGGAAAGCATGGCAAAAACAGTAGCTACAACGGTGCTTCTTGCACAAAACAACAATAAAATCTAGCACACAAGCAAGACAGCCTATAAAAGCACATGTTCAGCTCAAAAGCAGGTGTAAAAGGCAGGCAGCAAACAAGCAAAGACAATATGCAAAAATTCAGAATAAGAACAATTGTGAAAAGCAGGGCAGCAAGCATTTGTGAATGCAATTAATCAAGAGCAAACACCAATCATGAAAAAACACCATGCAAGTATGGACATGCCTCAACTATGAAACACAATTGATCAACAACATTGCATCAACAAGAAATAAACAAGATCATCATGTTTTTTAATTCAAATCAAACGACTGAATGATCAAACTAACATGCAACAAATGGAATAAGAAGCAAACACAAACATGCATCACAAATCCAGCAAGATAATCATCAATGATAACCAATTAATATGATATAAGCAAGCAAAGCATGTGATTATTGCATCAATTAAACATCATGAACATGTTAAACATTCACACGGAAACTAGAAGTCACGTGTCAAAGAATCCAAACTAAACATTCAAGAATGATGAAATATGTCAAAAACAATCCACATAAATGCATCATATCAATCCATGAAGTTTATAGGTGAAAAGGAGCCCAAACAAGCAAGAAAATGCAAGAAAAAGACAAACTGTCCTAGTGAAAATGGGTTACCAGGATCAGGTAACCGGTTAGCCCTTTAAAAAATGTCCAAAAACATGAAAATTAGGCAGGGTAACCAGTTACCTGATTGTGGTAACCGATTACCACTATGACAGAGGCCAAAAATCAGCTTCCAGAATCACTTTTCTGCAGCCAACAACTTATCCAAACATCCAAATGAACAAGTAATCAATTATGCATGAATTTAACACAAAAAATTAGTGATCAAACATCAATTAAACTTGATCAAGCATTAAAATCACAAATCACAAAGATCAAATTCAAACAAATGGATCAAAATGTAGCAAAAGCCATGGATCCACATTGTGATTATTTAAATAAGCTCAAAACAAAATTGGATCTAGAATTAACCAACCTTCAAAGCTGAGATTTACTTTGGTAAGTGTTAATTCACTACAAATTAACAGATCCAAGCTAGAAACCAAGAGAATCTTCAAGATCCAAGAGCTTTCTTATAGTAGAAGTGAAGAACAAGCAAGATCAAGCCAAAATTGATCCAAAAAGCACTTCAAATCTTGCTTTCAAAATCAGATCCAAACCGAAACGAAAATTGAGTGATGAATTGAAGAGAATGGAGATGAATGAAAGAGGTTTAGCTCTAGAATTCAAGGATTCCAATGAAGAATCAACGAACTCAAGTGAAAAGAGCTTTAATGGAGGTTTTGGAAGTAAAAAGTTGAGAGCAAATTCTTAAGAATGAGTGTGAAATCTGAAAATGAAGGTTATTGTGTTGAGGTTTGGAGCAAATTTACTTAAATAGGCTCTTGGTTAGGAATCAAAATATGGTTTGTAGTGTGGTTTAGTGTTTGGAATGGAAATTAGGAGTGGAATGAGGAATGAAGTGTTTGAAATTTGGAGGCAAATGATGAAAATGAATCAATTCTAAATCCTTCCAATGATGCACATGTGAAATCAAGGGTTGAAAATGATTGGAAATTCTGTTGTGCTGAAAATTCAAATATCTTTGCAAATTTTGCCTGAGGTAACCGATTACTAATATGTGGTAACCGACTGCCACATTTAAAAATTGTCAATTTTGGCGCCATGTGGAAGGAAACTTGTGTAATCACCCATTGCCATCTGTCCTAATCCCCATTAAGCTTTTGAAACTTGTCCTTGGATATTATAACTATGAGAATGCTTAAGATAGCCTGTACACCATCTCCTAAGCTGAAAATAACCTACTGAATAAAAATAAAATCGGGCATTCCATTGTTGCGTAAAATAAATGTCGACGCCTCTGACGCTCGTTGTTTAAACTCTTGCAACAAAAGAGAACCCTGAGCCATAGAAACACCTTGATCCCATGTCTCGAGAACCAATTCTATGATATGCGGAAATGCAAAAATGTAGAGAAACATAAGCCAATTAAGGTTAGACAAAGAGAGGGCAAATTTTGGGGTGCTACAGCTGCCCCTATTCAATCGACTTGGACCGAAGGGATGATAGCAACCGCTTTCAGACACTCAAGGTACAAGGAGATTGAATACCAAAAGAACCTGAAAATTTGCAGTATGTGGGGATGTATGTAATTGGAGCTCAGTCACACGTCTTCAAAGGAATTTGACGGAAAGAAAACATACCCAAAGAAAGAACAGTGAACCCCAGAACCATGTCTCAAAGGGATTTGATGGAAAGGAAGCCCGTCCAAAGAAACACGTCGTCAATGGGATTTGAAAAAAAAGAAAACCTGTCTGAAGAAACACATCGTCAAAGGGATTTGACGGAAAGAAAACCTGATTGTAGAAACACATCGTCAAAGGGATTTGACAAAAAGAAAACTTGTCCGCAGAAACACACCGTCAAAGGGATTTGATGGAAAGAAAACATATCCAAAGACCACATCATCAAAGGAATTTGACGAAAATAAAACATATCCAAAGAAACACATCGTCAAAGGGATTTGACGGAAAGAAAACATATCTAAAGAATCACATCATTAAAGGGATTTGACGGAAAGAAAGCCTATCTGAAGAAACACGTCGTCAAAGGGATTTGACGGAAATAAAACCATATCCAAAGAAACACATTGTCAAAACGATTTGACAGAAAGAAAGCCTGTCCGAAGAAATACGTCGTCAAATGGATTTGACGGAAAGAAAGCATGTCCGAAGAAACATGTCGTCAAAGGGATTTGATGGAAAGAAAAACATATCCAAAGAAATACATCGTCAAAGGGATTTGAAGGAAAGAAATCTTGTTCGAAGAAACACGTCATCAAAGGGATTTGACAGAAAGAAAACCAACATCAAATTGTTAAAGGGATTTGACGGATAGAAGACCGAACAAAAAACCACATCGTCAAAGGGATTTGACGGAAAGAAGACCAAAACAAAGATCACATTGTCAAAGGGATTTGACAGAAAGAAAACCAACATCACATCGTTAAAGGGATTTGACGAAAAGAAAACCATATCCAAAGAAACACATCGCCAAAGGTATTTGATGGAAAAAAAGCCTGTCCGAAGAAACACGTCGTCAAAGGAATTTGACGGAAAGAAATCCTGTCAGAAGAAACACATCGTCAAAGGGATTTGACGGAAAGAAAGCTTGTCCGAAGAAACACATCGTCAAAGGGATTTGATGGAAAGAAAACCATATCCAAAGAATCACATTATGAAAGGGATTTGATGGAAAGAAAACCATATCCAAAGAATCACATCGTCAAAGGGATTTGATGGAAAGAAGACATATCCAAAGAACCACATCGTCAAAGGGATTTAAAGGAAAGAAATCATGTCCGAAGAAACACATCGTCAAAGGGATTTTATGGAATGAAAACCATATTAGAATCACATCGTCAAAGAGATTTGATGGAAAGAAGGCTTGTCCTAGGAAACATATCATCAAAGGGATTTAACAAAAAGAAAACCATATCCAAAGAATCACATCATCAAAGGGATTTGAAGGAAAGAAGGCATGTCCAAAGAAACACATCTTCAAAGGGATTTGATGGAAATAAAGCCTGTTTGAAGAAACACATTGTCAAAGGGATTTGACAGAAAGAAAGCCTGTTCGAAGAATCACATCGTCAAATGGATTTGACGGAAAGAAAACCATATCCAAAGAATCGCATCGTCAAAGGGATTTGACAGAAAGAAAACCATATCCAAAGAATCACATCGTCAAAGGGATTTGACGGAAAGAAGACATATCCAAAGAACCACATCGTCAAATGGATTTGATGGAAAGAAAGCCTGATTGAGAGAATGTCTGCCGGGGATATGTCACTGTCTTAATTAAAAGATAATTTGAGCTTCCACGCAAGGTACCAAATCTGGCTTATGTTTCACATGCATATGTTTGATTTTTTTTCCTATGGCATAATGCTCCATATAAAATGGATGCTACACATTTGAGGATGCAATGTAATGATGCTTATGATATGCAAAAGGGCCGCTCTGCTGGGGAAAGAAGGATATACCAAGTATGATTGGACTTTGTTGGTAAGGACTGGTGAAACCTGATTGTAATTGATTTTTGGAAGGTGATATTTTCTGGGTACCAATGGGAATTTGATTTTGGCATGAGGTGATGTTTTCTGGGTACCAATGGGGATTGGATTTTGGAATGAGGTGGCAATAGAGATTGGACTTTCGGTGGTTGCCAATAGGGATTGGACTTTAGAGTTTATGAGGATGCCAACAAAGTAGGTTTTTGTTGGAGATGCCAATAGGGATTGGGCTCTAGATTTCTGTTCGGTTTCACAAGGCTTTATAATATGCTATGATATATGATATGCAATGAGTATGCAATTATATCATGGCTCAAATGGTGTTTTCGAGGTAGGTCAGGTATGGCTGACGTTGAAAGGCGTCTTGTCTGAATACAAGGTTTTTGGTTGAAAGGTTAGGAAATGATTAACATGATTTCCTAACATTCGTCCTGAACTCAAAGGTTGACAAAACCTGCTTGAGTAGCTCTGAAAATATGGAGATGTGACTCTGATTAGCCGTCTTCTAGAGAGGATAACTCTTCGCGCACTTGCAACGTCCTGTTCCAGCCTTGAAGTGACTTTTCCCCTGATTGGCTGATTTGTGAAGGAGTGCCTCTGACTAACTAACCTTCGAGAGATTTATCAGGTCCCGAACTGATTGCCCCAGATTAACCGTCTTTAGAGATTTCTCAATGTAACTTCCCTAGATTGGAATCCTCTGACAGAGTCTCTTGGCCACATGCTCCTATATATGTCCAGAAATTTCCTCCTGGAAAGATAAGAATTCTTGACTGACATTCATTATGTAAATGTTATTGATGACAAATACCTATATAGAAATAGATAATGTTTATTCTAAGAATGATAATTCTAATGTAACACACATGCTACTCTTGAAGTTTTCGTTGAAAAAAGTCACTAGTTAAAATGCGACACTGATTTTTGAATGAAATACATCATGTACATGCAATACCAACAAAGTCTTTTAGAATAACTCATGGGAGTCAGGAACGCTATCTCGTTGAAGTACCCTTTTAGAATAAACCCTGCTTCAATTAGGACTTTTGAGGGTTGTAACGTGGCTTAGTTCACGGTTTTAGAAAAAAGGATTTTTGGCTCAAAATTTATTTGTACCCACCCATTCTCTTTGATATTCTCCAACCCTATATTCAGCTAACTTGGCACAAGTGATCACCTTTCAAAAAGGTTATTGAATGGTAGAAGTGACGATTAATGAACCCACAAGATTTTTAGAGCGACAATCACCCCTTTTGTCTTTGGTGTCTGTAGTCGCACGACTTTGTTCTTTTTCGAGGATTTTTCTTTTGTCCTCCTTTTCATTTTTTGTTCTTTTCCCTGATCTTACCTGGACTGATTCTTTTGAATTTTTGATTTTAAAGTCCAGCAGGATGCCATAATTTTTGCCTAAGTCACTTGTTTTCAAAATTTGATTTAGCAGGCTACTTTCTTTCTTTTTTATTTTTTTTTATTTTTTTTCTTGGAACAAATCATGTGACACTGGCTGTCTTGATTTCTGTGAAAAGGTTGACTGCCTCATTCCTTGGTTAATGAGATATAACCATTGTGGGATTATGAAGGATAAAAGGTAATGGATCCTTGCATGCACACTCCTTTTGAAATTTGAACGCTTGGTTAGACTACCCTTCCCCAGGTTAAGATTGAGGGTTTTTTTGTTTTTAGAAAGAAACTCATACTTCTAGGCTCAAAGGGGTTGGCAAGGGATTATCTTCCTTATATCTCGGGTTTTTAGGGATTCGAAACAATGTCTGTACATCATCACCAGGATTTTATCCAAAAGCATACGAACACAGATTTTGCATTTTCGCTTTATCATTCTCCCTCCAAGAGTTTAAGCAAGAAAGTTGGGATTGCAATGGGCATAAATATTATATGAGTCGAATGGATTACTTCAAGAAAAACATACTCATTGCATTAAGATCATCATTAAAAAACAAACAAGTTTTTACATGCAAATAGAGCATTAACAAACAATGAAAAATAAAAATGAACAATGCAGTAAAGAAATTAAAAATGCCATGGCCGAGGAGGCTCAAATACGTTTGGAATTATTACTTCTGACGATGTCTTCACAACCTTAAATGCTTGCTTGGGAGGCTTTAATTAATGCGTAGACCGTCTGCAGTGAATGTAATGACCTATGAGTCAACCAGGTCTTGCACCTTGTGTTTAAACACGTTGCAATTTTCAATTGCATGCCCCTGCGTTCCTGAGTGGTACTCGCACCTAGCATTCATGTCATAATCTAGAGGGAGAGGATTTGGAACAGGCGCAACTTCTCTTAGTTGAATTAAGAAGCCTTGAAGTAGGCGAGCAAGCAGTTGATTGTAAGGAACATAAATGAAATCAAACCTTCTCTTAGGCCTTCTCGATCTTTGTTGCTTCTTCTAGGAGCCAGTCTTTTGTTGATAACGATTAGGGCATTCCTCACGTTCAGACACTTTCATCCTTTGACTTGGGCCAGGAACAAGCAATAGTTGTAGACGTGGAGATTCTGAAACCAAACACTGTAAGATACGCCCCTGGCCTGATGCAGCTTCAGGGGAGAAAACATGAATATCCGCTTCTTTCACAACAACTAGAATAAGACCACCTTGTACGCTCATACCTCCCGGCGTGAACTCAAATGCCTTTGAATCGATTAAGCCATGAACCTGGTGCTTAGAGGCCTTGCATTTCTCTATATTATGCCTCAGTGCCCAAGAATGGAAATCATAATGGGCACTTGCATCATATCCTGGTGGAGGTTTACCAGCAAATGGAGCCAGAGTCCGAAGTTCAACCAATTGAAGTTGAAGCAAACGTCACAGCAACTGAGCATAAGTCATAGGGAGTTGGTCAAAAATTCTTCTGGGCTGCTTCGGCCTCTGTACGTACTTTTTAATCTTAGGATTATCTTGGGAAACAGGAGACAGCTGCTGACGGGGAGATTCTGGAACCCCAGGTCGTGCAGAAAATCTACGAGGCACATCCTGCTCTCAGAGAGATTCCACAGGCAAGGGTAGAACAACTATTTCTGCTGCGGCTTCAGGCATAAGATTGCCTTCCTTTCTTAGCACGTTTCTCATGACTTCCATGATCAGGCCCATCTGAGCCTCCAATTGATGAACTTCCTCCCTAAGCATTTTTTAATCTTGAGACAAAGCTTGCATGCCCACCATGAATTGTCCCATTTGGCTTCGTACTTCCCTCAACTCTGCTTGAACTTACTCCATAGTCAACTTCTATCTTCTTTGAAAATTTAAGTTTGAAGTTCTGAAGAAAACCAGATTAGGATAACTAAAGACCAGCCTCGAACACCTGGCGTGCAAATGAATATGAAATGCAATACAAACATGTTTACATATCTCAATATCATTATCAATAAAAAACAAACAAGTTTTACAAATAAGTTTGCAATTTAACAGAAAAGAAACTACACATGCAAAGAAATGACATGATATAAAAGATTTCCAACTTCGGGGAACTGAGCTTTCCAATCTTGATTCGCTACTGAGCTAGCCATCTTCAGAATTGCTCGTCGAAGTTAGTCTGATACTCATCATACATTTGCTCTCGGTGAATTCTTCCATAACAAGGACTGATGAACCCACGTGACTGGATGAAGGAGGATTATTGATCTAAATACTCTGAGGTGTGAATGAGAACATATTGAAGTCAAACAGAGTCTGAATCTTGCTCTTAAGCACCTTACAGTCTTTGGTTGAATGTCCATGTGCCCCAGCATGGTAGTCACAACAGGTGTTGACATCAAAACCTGGTGGGTATAGAGGAATCACTAGATTTATCTCCTTCGGCACTATTAAGTCACCTTTGATCAAATCCAACAACATCTGACTGTATGGAATTGGCAACTGAGTGAAATGTCTATCTGCCTTCCTAGATCTTTGTCGGACGTGCTAACGCAACTGACAGTGATATGATTGTTGAATCTGAGGAGATCCCTGATTTGGAGAAGAATATTATCCCTGGAGAGATAATAGTATCTGATACGGAGACCCAAAAGGTTGCTGACTCTGAACACTTGAAATTTCTGAGTACTGAGGCTGAGGTATCGGAGATTCCTAGATGAAATTACTTTCTTTCTCCCATTCTTAAAAACTGACAACTGATTCACTTTCACCAACTGAGATGCCTGAGACGTCTTGAATCTTTCCACTCTTGAGTACGCTCTCGATACGTTCCCCAACTACTATCAAGTCAGAAAAGTTTAATGCCCCATTGCTAATCATATCATCCAAGTATGGACCTTACAAAGTATCCATGAACAGGTCAACCAATTCCCTGTCTATGAGTGATGGTTAAACGCGAGTAGCTAACTCTCTCCATCTCTTAGCATACCCTCTGAAGGATTCACTGTCCGCTTGAGATAAGTCTTGCAACTGCATGCGGCTGAGAGCCATGTCAAGATTATAATTGTATTGCTTCACAAATACCTTGGCTAGGTATGACCATGATTGGATCAAACCACTCTCTAACTACATATACCAACTCAATGATGGACCACTCAGACTATCTTAGAAACAGTGAATCATAAGCTTGTCGTTATGGACATATAAGGTCATTCTTCTGCCAAACATTACCAAATATTGCTTTAGACAACTGTCCCCTTTGTACTTCTCAAAATTCGGTGTCTTAAACTTTGGAGGCAACACAAGGTATGACACTAAACACATGCTTAAAGCATTCAGATTAAGAGTATCACGACCTTCCAGGGTGTCAAGCTTCTCTTCCAACACACAATACCTTTTCATAAACTCAATCGTCCGTGGGTCTTTAGGTTTCATCTTCGAAACTACCCTTTGGAACTCTGGCACAGAGAACGCGAAGCTCTGATAATATATGTCATTAAGAGAAGATGAATAACTTGATCCTCAACAGGAATCCGCACATGCTGAGCTTGAGCAACATTGTTCATTGGAGGTGGAATAACATTCCCAGTAACTGGAGTCATATGAATATCAGCCTCTCCCCTTGTCATGGCTGTCATAGCTCCCACAAGTTGATCTAACTGATTCTTCATCAATTCAACATTTGCCCTTGTCACAAACTGGTTCGGTTCTTCTGAGTTCATGATTCTTCCAAAAGCCGATTCAAGTCTAATACGAGTGTCGGGAAATCAACTGCAGTTTGGGCAAAAGATGGATGAACTCTGATGTTTTCGACTGAGGAAGGATATGTAAAAATGATGCACAAATGCTTATGCAATACAATATGAATGCAACAGACATGGGATCAAAGCTTTCACAAAGCTCTAAATAACTGTTGTGCCGCTGGCTGAATAGGCTCACAAGTCTGCTCTAATGAGAAAATACCGGAACAGCAGAATAATAGAATAACCAGAATACCGGAATACCAAAATACCAGGCTGATAAGTTCACACTGATAAGAAAACTAGAAAACCGGGTTGGTTGAAAGTCAAGGTTTCCTACAAAAACCCACCCCCTCTCACATGTAGGTTCTAGTCTTTGACGGTACGACGTCCTATGCAGGTCGTCAGTATCACAGACTCTCAGGTCAAGAAACAATGATACGTTCACCATTTCTGGTTTGGCATCATGGTCAATCAAGGAGGTCTCAACTGACTTCCCAATGAACGGTCTTCAGAGTCGTTAGTTTTTCTAAGTCAATACTCCCTCAAATGCACCAGACGTGCAGGATAGAGTACCTCCAAAGAAAAACCTCATCTGGACGTGAATTTTGCACGAGCTATTGCATGGCCAGACGCCATACAAGCTCCCACGGCTCTGCATATTAATCCTGTGTATATACTTAAGCCTGAGTATTAGGCTTATCTCTCAATGGAACAACCCACCCAACAGCACAACAACAACATCATAATAAAATACACAGTAAAATGCAAATGGAATAATATACAACATATAATATACATAAAACCAAATAACTGCACAAAAGTAAACACCCAAAGATGGAAAACAGACAAGCGTTAGGATTGACTCGCATAGGGAACTAGTATCCCCAGCAGAGTCGCCAGCTGTCGAAACCGCGAAAAAGGCCGGCGGATACAAACAGAAGAGTCGCCACCGAACATTATTTATCCCAAAGATAGGGAAAGGAAAAGATCTAAGAAAACCTAGAAGAAAGGAGAAGACAAGGTCATCCCAACCAAATCTTGGGTTCGGGAGTCGGTTACGCAAGGGGAAGGTATGAGCACCCCTCACGTCCGTTGTACTCAACAGGATCCACGTTTGTTGTTTAATCAAAGGGTGTGTTATCTAAAAGTTGTTGCTAAACAGAAACGAGAACAAAAGAAAAAGAAAGAGACTCGATAGGACATTGCCGCCCTATGTCTATGTATTCCCTCGTGCAATGTGAAAGTCAGAGTCAACGTAGTTCGGAAAACTACGAGTGATGGGGGAAGGTTGCTCGCCAAGACATCACCGTCTTATGCCTACGTATCCTCATCTGGTATGAGAAATCAGAGCAAACGTAGTTCGGGTTAAGAGGAAACCACAGGTTGGTTAAGTGTTTTTTATGAGTGACGTTAAGTTCCCATTCAAGCAGTTAGGGACGATGCTTGTTTGCGGTAGAACGAAAAAGTAACGTACTCTTTTCTGAAAATGAGTTTGAAACACAAATCCCGAAGGATGAAAAAGTTTGAATTTTGTTTGTGAGTTCTAGTGAAGTGAATTGAATTTGTTTGAGATTCACGTTGCACTAAAGACTATGATATAGGAGAGAATGCGTCGCATATCGCCCAAGGGGCATACGCTAAACACTCTAGACAAGTGAGGAGAAACCCCCACTCATAATTTCCCATATACTTAAGGCTCGTGGCACATAACGTTCATCGTCTTTATCAAGTGAGTTGAAATGTTTTGAGATGAGAAGAGAGAAAGGTGCACGAAAAGTCTAAGGGAAACTCGGCCCTAACATTGTCATGCAAAGTGGTCCTAAGGTTAGAATGCGAAAGGAAAATCCTACTGTTAGCATGCAAAAGATGGACCTAAGGTTGAGGTTAAAAGGGA
Source organism: Lathyrus sativus (assembly GCA_963859935.3). Lineage (NCBI taxonomy): Eukaryota > Viridiplantae > Streptophyta > Magnoliopsida > Fabales > Fabaceae > Lathyrus > Lathyrus sativus. The sequence goes on along the minus strand of OZ012740.1, from coordinate 251,770,653 downwards.
CTAACCTAATGTTATCATGCATGGATTAAACTCCTAATGTCTATCCTACTCCAAGCTTAATCGGAAATTAAGTCGGACTAAGAGGCCTTAAGGGAGCATGCAAAGACAAGACAAAAACAAGGAAAGCAAAGCAAAAACAACAGTTACAACGGTGCTTCCTGCACAAAACCGCAGTAAAATCCAGCACACAAGCAAGACATCCTATAACAACACATGTTCAGCATAAAAGCAGGTGTGAAAGGCAGACAACAAGCAAGCAAGCAAAGACAACATGCAAAAATTCAGAATAAGAACAACTGTGAAAAGCAGGGCAGCAAGCATGTGTGAATGCAATTAATCAAGAGCAAGCACCAATCATGAATAAACATCATACAAGTATGGACATGCCTCAACAATCAAACATGATTAATCAACAACATTGCATCAACAAGAAATCAACAAGATCATCATGCTTTTCAATTCAACTCAAACGACCGAATGATCAAACGATTATGCAACAAATGGAATCGGAAGCAAATGCAAACATGCATCATAAATCCAGCAAGATAATCATCAATGATAATCAATTAACATGATATAAGCAAGCAAATCATGTGATCATTACATCAATTAAGCATCACGGACATCTTAAACATTTCACGAAAACTGGAAGTCACGTGTTGAAGAATCCAAATTAAACATTCAAGAATGATGAAATATGTCAAAAAAAAAAACAATCCACATAAATTCATCATATCAATCCATGAAGTTTAGAGGTGAAAAGCAGCCCAAAAACAAGAAAATGCAAGAAAAAGGCAAACTGTCCCAGTGGTAACCCGTTACCACAATCAAGTATCCAGTTACCCCTTTGAAAAATGTCCAGAAACGTGAAAATTAGGCAGGGTAACCGGTTACCTGATAGTGGTAACTGATTACCACTGTGACAGAGGCCAAAAATCAGCTTCCAAAATCACTTTTCAGCAGCCAACGACTTATCCAAACATCCAAATGAACAAGTAATCAATTATGCACGAATTTAACACCAAAAATCAGTGGTCAAACATCAATTAAACATGATTAAGCATTGAGATCACAAATCACAAAGATCAAATCTAAACAAATGGATCAAAATGCAGCAAAAGCCATGGATCTAGATTGTGATTATCCAAATAAGCTCAAAACAGAATTGGATCTAGAATTAACCAACCTTCAAAGCTGAGATTTGCTTTGGTAAGTGTTAATTCATTGCAAATTAACAAATCCAAGCTAGAAACCCAAATAATCTTCAAGATCCAAGAGCTTCCTTATAGTAGAAGTGAAGAACAAGCAAGATCAAGCCAAAATTGATCCAAAAAGAACTTCAAATCTTGCTTCCAACATCATATCCAAATCCAAACGAAAATTGAGTGATGAATTAAAGATAATGGAGATGAACGAAAGAGGTTTAGCTCTAGAATTCAAGGATTCTAATGAAAAATCAACGAACTCAAGTGAAAATAGCTTTAATGGAGGTTTTGGGAGTAAAAAGTTGAGAGAAAGTTGAGAGTAAATTCTCAAGAATGAGTGTGAAATATGAAAATGAAGGTTATTGTGTTGAGGTTTAGAGAAAATTTACTTAAATAGGCTCTTGGTTAGGAATCAAAATGTGGTTTGGAGTGTGGATTAGTGTTTGGAATGGAAATTAGGAGTGGAATTAGGAATGAAGTGTTTGAAGTTTGGAGGGAAATGGTGAAAATGAATCAATTCTATATCCTTCCAATGATGCACATGTTAAATCAAGGGTTGAAAATGATTGAAAAGTTTGCAGTACTGAAAATTCAAATATCTTTGCAAATTTCACCTGAGGTAACCGATTACCAATATGTGGTTACCGATTACCACATTCAAAAATTGCCAATTTTGGTTCCATGTGGAGGGAAACTTGCGTAATCACCCATTGCCATCTGTTCTGATCCCCATTAAACTTCTGAAACTTGTCCTTGGATATTATAACTCTGAGAATGCCTGAGATAACCTGTACACTGTCTCCTGAGCTGAAAATAACCTGCTGAATAAAAATAAAATCGGGCATTCGATTGTTGGGCAAAATAAATGCTGACGCCTCTAACGCTTGTTGTTTAAACTCTTGCAATAAAAGAGAAACCTGAGCCATAGAAACACCTTGATCCCATGTCTCGAGAACCAATGCTATGATATGCGGAAATGCAAAAATGCTGAGAATTATAAGCCAGTTAAGGTTAGAAAAAGAGAGGGCAAATTTTAGGGTGCTACACCTGCCATGCAAATGAGTATGCTAATGCAAAATGCAAACATGTTTATATATTTCAGGGAGATCTCTCCCTTGATTCAAGTTTCACAAATAAACAGACAATAGAGATAGACAAAAAATCAAAAGCTCTGCTCATAAATAAAATGAGAATAACAAGTTAGTACATACAATCCACAGATAAGAAAGATAACTGAATATAAAAGCCAATGATATCAAACAACAAGTATGGTGATGATCAAATACAATAAAGAAAAGAGCTACTGAGACATATCATCAACTGAAGATAACCTTCCCCAACCACTGTGCTCTTTGAACCAAGTCTGGGCTTCCTTAAGAAGCTTCTTTGTGTCTGGATGCTCTGGTCTTGCAATCAACTCCCAGATAAGGACGTCTCTTCTGTGTATAACATCTCTTAGACATTGACAATATTCTTCCCAAGCGTCTTCTCCAAAGACATCTTCAAGCCTAGGCTTCTTCAATTTTGCCTGAATCTTAAGTTCTTCAAAAGCCGATAAGGTCTCTTGCAGTGTCTGCTCACCTGCATATCTGCGAGATAATTCTACCACAACTTCTCTCTCTTTAACCTTGACTTGCGCCTTCAGCTTACCAATCTGATTATGAAACTCGTCTTCCCTAATCTTGTTGGCTGTAACTGTAGCATTCCACTGATAATTGAATTTGGATATCTCCAGATACGCTCTGTCCAAATCCTTCTTTCAATGCTTCAAGAGGCTGCTAGTATTCTTCAGATCTTGGCCAACTTGCTCTCTCATCCTGATTTCATCAAACAACTTCTTCTCCTTCTTGGTCAATACTTCTGTCTCCACCTTGGCCAAGTAGACAGCTTCACTCCGCTCAAGCTTCAGCTGACTGATTTCCTTTTTCAATTCTTCATTCTCTTTGCATAGTTCTTCCTTCTCTGCCCAAAGTTTATTGTATCTTAGGATATCAACCGTGGTAAGCTGCTCAATGACCAAGGGATACAAAGGTTCTTCAACAGAGAAAGGAAATAGTACTTCCTCAACCCTTTTCTAGATCCATTCCACATAAGGATCGTGAGCCCTACAATCACCTTTACCCAAGGAAAACTTCCACTTCTTATGAATTTTACCCCACGCATCGACAACTTTTTCCAAAGTATTAAGGTTAGCTATACCAGTGAAGTACAAAGACTCTTGAACATCTTCGGCTTTTGGCGATTCCCTCAAAGTGTATCCAAATTTCCTGACGGCAAGAGAAAGATTGTAGTTAATTCCCCCTTTCCTTCCCATCAAAGGTACATTAGGGAAGCTACCACAATTGAAAATGATCTCTTTTCCAAGTAGATCTCGGTTAAACCAGACAATATCTTTGGTAGTTAAACCCATCAGTCTTTTTGACCATTCAGAGGAATTCATGGAATCAATGAAGGCCCTGAAACAATGAAGATAACCTATAAACCACTTGTGGAAAAGCGGTGCATAACAAGAAACTATGTTTCCTCTTCTCTTCTCGTTCTTATAATGCACAGAATAATATATATCTCCTAAAAGTGTTGGCACAGGATTCTTTGACACAAAGAGACGAACAACACTCATATCTACAAAGTTCGACGCATTAGGAAATAACACGATACCATAAACACAAAATGCCAATACGACATTAAAAACAACCCAACAACCCTCACTAGCTTATTTCTAAGCTTTCTCCACCAAGAAGGCTAAGGTATATCTTGAGACTCCGCCTTTGCTGACAACGTTATCCACTAACACAGACTTGCTCAAATAAAGAGCGACAACAAGCTTGCTAAAACCTGGGCTCTCCTTAGAGTAAACGAAATGTGCTCTATCATGGACAGGGATTCCTAAGATATGAGCATACTCTTCTAAGGTGGGAACCAACAAATAGTCTGGAAAGGTGAAATAACGCAGAGGTGGGTCATAGAACTGCAACAAGGTGTGAATTGCTCTATACTCATAGTTTGAGACATTGCAGACAAAATCCAGAATCCTCCCATAATCTCTTTTGAACACTTCAAGAATTCCAGGATCGACCATAGCAAACAGATCAAGAATAGACCCCAACTCTGGCGATGGGAACTTGTATACAATGATCTTCTTTCTGTCAGCCTCCATCTCTATAGAAAACCAGATAAACAGAACCAAAGGCGAGACAAGAACCTGAAAGTACATAAACATGCAATGTTAAGATACATAATAATTATGCAGATGTACACAAGGGATCAAGGTATCCAATGCTCAAGATAAGCTGTTGTGCTATTGACTGAACAGAGCCAGAACTCCGCTCTAATAAGACACCTAAAATACCACAACATTGAGGTGGTAAAAAACTAGAATACCCAAGATCGAAGGTCTACACTAACGAGAAAGCCAGAAAACCGGGTTGGTTAAAAGTCAAGGTTTCCTGCAAAACCCATCCTCTCTCACATGTGGGTTATAGTCTTGGACAAGGCAATCCTAGTAGGTCCTCAGTATCACAGACTCTCAGGTCGAGAAACGATGATACGTTCACCATTTCTGGTTTGGCATCATGGTCAATCGAGGAGGTCTCAACTAACTTCCAAATGAACGATCTCTAGAGTCGTAAGCTTTCTGAGTCAATACCCTATCATCTGCACCAGACACATAGGATAAAGTATCTTCAAAGAAAACCTCGTCTGAACATGAATTTCGTGTCAACTATACGTGGCCAAAAACCACGCAAGCCACACTACTCTCTGTCGCTACTGCGAAAATCGGCGCCGGCTGAACAGAAGAGTCGCCACCGTGCGTTATTTATCCCACGGGAGGGAAAGGAAACGCTCAGAGTAAACCTCGCACAACACGGGAAAGGTATGGTCGTCGCAACCAAAACCTGGGTTCGGGAGTCGGTTACGCAAGGGGAAGGTATTAGCACCCCTCACGTCCGTCGTACTCGACGGGATCCACGCTTGTTTTCGGGTATGGATTGTTATTCTATCTAAACTATAGGTCAAGGGTTAAAAAGAAAATAAAATGAAAATAAAAATGACTCGGCAAAGTATCGCACTTTATGCCTACGTATTCCCGTCTGGAACAAGAAATCAGAGTCAACGTAGTTCGCCTACCTACGGGAAAGGAGGGGAAGGTTGCTCGCTAGGATATCGCATCCTATGCCTACGTACTTTCATACAGCATGAAAGATCAGAGCAAACGTAGTTCGGGCCACGTACGACACAAGTTTGTCCTTGATTGATTTTTATTCCTTCTGAAAAAGGTTTTCTTGATTAACAGTCCCGGCGGACAAAAATGACGTTTTGATGAGTTCACATTCTTTTACGGAAGAAGTGTCTTTTATTGTGTTTGAAATCTTTATGTGTTTTTCTGTTTGTTTTGAGAAAGAAAGAGACAGAACTCTAACCTACGGTTGCGAAGGGAAACAAACTAACCTAATGTTATCATGCGTGGGTTAAGACCTAGTGTCTATCATGCTCCTCTCTTGCACAGAGAGAAACAGAGATCCTACGGGATAGGCAGAAACAGAAACAATAACAGATATATACAGTAAAGCAGTAAAATGCATGGATGCAACAGCACAAGCGAGGCAAGGGAGTCCCACTCAACCTCGAACCTAGAAAACAATAGGCGAAAGTGAACAGTCTTCACTTTCAACCCAACAGGGTAAACAGCAAACAATACAGTTCAGAAAACCAATCAATACATCAACAAATGAAATACAACAAAAGAAACAGCATCAGCAGCTCTGAATCAACAACTGGTTTCAAGTAACCTCCAATCAGCTACAGGCTTCAACAAGCATCAATCTCCATCTTCATGGCCTTCAGACAAGGGCTTTGATCATCAGTCTTCCATCTGCAATGGCTTTTCTTCAAGCTCAAACCTCCAGGATGAGGGATTAGTCACAAGAGTGAATTGGGTGTTAAGCAATCAGCTGACTACCAAAGGTGGTGAACAAACTGCTTCTAACACAAGAGACATTTTCTCTCAAGAGTTCTATCTCATAGACACTATCACCAAGCCTTCCAAAGAAAGGGGGTGAGTGTCTTAGAGAGACTCTGAATCACAGAGAAGAATGGATGCAGACAAGGCAATCCATGTTTGAGAAACAAGATTTCTAATCTAGAGCTCTGCCTAGCTCCTAAACCCTAGTCTCCTCATCAACTGATAGCAAGAAACTCCTCCTCAACTCTGACAGTTGATCTTCAATCTTTGAATCTCCAATAGCTTCATCTCCACAAATCTTCAGCTTCCCCAGGGCCCCAGACAAACCCAATACCCATACAAACAATCAATAAACCCCAGAGGGCACACCACACCAGACAGCAGATATACAGACAGTAATAATAGCAGTAGGGGAATCCTAATTTTTCTAAGGGATCTAATAACTACCCACAACCCATATAGTCCCATAACTAATCTATTTAAATCCTAAGTCCTAAGGGGAATGAAATCAAACTCCTAAGTTGTCACCTAAAACCCTAGTTTTGCTCATGATATTCAAGCATTTATTAATCACCTAAAATTAACTCCTAAAAATGGGAACTAAAATATTTCTACAAGCCTAATATCTCATCTAAACAATATAAAAAGAATGACCAAAAAATATCAAAGCATGTGAGAGAACAAAAATCATAAAAATAAGGCATGAAATGAATCTATTTAATATGACATTTATTTAGAAAATATGTAAAAAATATGAAATAAAACTAAAAATGCAATTTTATTTTTCTACAATATTCTAGACATTTCAATGAAAATATGGTAAAAAGAATGGATGAAAATGCATTTTTTATGAATTAGTTATGATTTTATGAAAATTGGTAAAATATTAATGGAATTAAGAAAAATAAAATGAATTAAATGAGGGAGAGGGGTGCATTTAGAAACTCGCCCAGTTCAATCCAGGATGGGCCCTCACAATGGGGGTGCAGATAGCGCCTTCTTCAAGGCCCAACAACAATCAGAATTAGTGAAACAAATAAAACACGCTGGGGGGTGAGAAAAGAAAAGGAATTACGTTGAAATTGGTTTGGGCTTGGTTTAGGGGGGTGGGATTAGCATGATCCAACTCAGGCCCGCCCGTTTCAATTAATGAAACGGTGCGTTTTGGCCAAACTCCAATTCCATCCAAACGCTCAGATTGAATGACAGCCATACGATAGCTCAACAAGTCAAGGGTCCAACATGAAATGGACGGCTCAGATTGTATCTTCCCCAAATAACCTGCAACTTAGGGTTTCACTTCACCATGGCTCCATGCACGAGCATGCTTTACACCAAACTGTTCTCATCCTACACGCCATGAATCCTCATGCTGTGAACATGAAATCTACTCCCCAGCTCTCCCTCTACAATCCTAGGGCATCAACTTATCTTGAAACTCACCACAACAACAAATCCGATTGAATCACATACTGGCCACCATTGAAATGCACTGATATGAACCATCACCATTCTTCCTCAAACTTACCCTAAACTAATCTACACATAATGGAGGTTAATCTGATGAATCAAACTAACATTCTAACGCCTTAATCCAAGAGATTCGAACACTAACAGTTTGTTGCACCTGTCACTAACCATCACCAATCCTTTCCAAAATCATCTAACTTAATCTCCTAACCACCTAGATCAAGTCTACACTAATAAAATCATGTGAAACCAACAGAATCAAGCTAATCGAATGAAAACTTACCTGATGAGAAACCTTGAAAACAGCTATGGAAATGGAAGATATGAAGCTTTTGAGACTTGGATCTTGATTCACCAATTCAATACTCAATTCTGTATGCACAATTTTGGAGGTTCCTTGCTTGAATCATGCAATTCACTTGAACTTGTGATTTTGATGTTGATGAAGGAAACACTCGAAAATGGATGTGAACTACCAAAACCTTGCTTCAATTATGATCTATGATGATGATGGAGTAAAATTGAATTGATCTTGATGAAGATTGATGAAGAATTTGAGAGATTTGGAATGAAACTTTTATGAAAAAGTGTGAGAAATTTGTGGAATTCTTGGTGCAAATGAGGCCAACCCTTGCCAAATTCATCTTTCATGAATATATAGACCCCAATGGTACATTCTAGATCCATCTTGCACATTCCCTTGTTTTCAAACTTTGGCTCATTTTGGATTATGTTTCTTAAAAGGTAAGCAACCATGGATAACTTCATTTTTTCCTTCTAAACTCAAAAAAGTGTGTGAACCATTGTTCTTAGAATTGTTTTTCCATTCAAAATCATATATTGGAAGTCTCCATTTGGACTTGGAAATCTCCCAAACCATTTTTCAATTTGAAATTATTCACTTTATAAGCCTTTTTAGTTCATATTTTGACCAATTATGTAACATCATGCTATGAGCTTCTCCAATAATTTGTGACCTTCTTTCTAGACTTAAAATCCCATTTGGAGCAAGTTTGATGTTGTAAGTTTTTCCATTTGAGGCCTCCTTGTATGAGTTTTGGACATAGGTTAAAATGACCTGTAATTCACAAATGCCCAAAATACCCTTTGCTTGTCAAGACCATAAGTTGAGTTCTCCACATCATATGAAGGCATGCCATACCATTCTAGAAAGCTAAGACAATGAGGAACAATTCTTGTGTTGACCAAGAATTCATTTGAAATCTCCTTGAGGGGAAAAACTAGCTTGGAAGTCAAGTCACTTTCACAGACAAAAATTCAGACACCCCAGATGACCTGTAACTTGTAAGGACCATAACTTGAGTTCCATAAATCTCCTTGAGGTCTTCCACCACTCAAATTAAAGGTCTTGAGATCCTCTACAAGTTTCATGTTGGCCAAGAAGCCATTTGAAGCTATCATTTTGACTTATCTTGCTTGGAAATTTGACCTAAACTAGGGGATTTTACAGAGAAACCCTAATTTAGTAACTCCTCTTCTCCTTGATTTCTCTTGAATTCTCCTTGTCATATCTCCATATCCTTCTTTATATGTTCAATGATGATCCCCACATCTCTCCAATAGACTTGAATGCCCTCTTAAGTCAGTCAATTGACCTAGGGTTGACCTAGGGTTGACCCAGATGAAACCCTAGTTGACTGTCTTCCACTATAGCTCTTGTGCTTTCATCAATGACTTGCTTTCTTCTCCAAATGACTTTATAAGTCTCTCAAGATGTCTAGATGCTCTCCATGCTTTCATTTCACAGCTCACAACCCTCTTGTTGATCCTCAGATACCCTCAGCTAGGAGATAGACCCAAGGCTTGATCTGCTGAACTCTTTGCTTTCAAATTCTTTCCTGATGACTTGAGTAGGATGGAATTAGGATAATAACCTCTTGCTAGGCCTCTAGAGATGAAAATAATGATTGGTCCCCTGTTGAATGACTTGCTATGCTTATGCTATGCAGATGGTTAGTCTATGTACATGACTCTATATGCAAATGCTAATGATAATGAAACATAAATCCAAGGAATAAGGTTGAGCAAATTTTAGGGTGCAACACTCTCCACTCTAATCCTAAGTGTATACTCAAGCCTGGGTAGTGGGCTTATTTCTCATGGAACAACCCACCCAGCAGCACAACAACAACATAATAGGATAACAATAATATTCAACAGTAAAATACGAATGCAATAATATGCAACAAATAATGTACATAAAACCAAATAACTACAAAAAGTAAACACCCAATGAAACAGAAACAAACAAGCGCTAAAATTGACTCGCATAAAGATTATGTATTCCCCAACAGAGTCGCCAGCTGTCGCAACTGTGAAAAACAATCGGCGGAAACAAATAGAAGAGTTTCCACCGAACGTTATTTATCCCAAAGGAGGGAAAGGAAGCGATCAAAGAAAACCTAAAAGAAAGGAGAAGACAAGGTCGTCGCAAATAAATCTTGGGTTCGGGAATCGGTTACACAAAGGGAAGGTATGAGCACCGCCTCACGTTCGTTGTACTCAATGGGATCCATGCTTGTTGTCTAATCAACGAGTGAGTTATTTAAAAGCTACTGTTAAATGGAAATGGGAAAGGGAAAAGAAAAAGGAGACTCAATAGGATATCGTCTCCCTATGCCTATGTATTCCCTCGTACAATAGGAAAGTCAGATTCAACGTCGTTCAGAAAACTACAGGTGACGGGGGGAAGGTTGCTCGCCAAGACTTCGCCGTCTTGTGCCTATGTATCCTTATTTGGTATCAGAAATTAGAGCAAACATAGTTCGGGAAACGAAACCACAAGTTAGTTAAGTGTATTTTATAAGCAACGTTAAGTTCATATTCCAACAATTAGGGTCGATGTCTGTTTTCGATAGAACAGAAAAGTAACGTACTCTTTTCTAAAAATGAGTTTGAAGAACAAATCCCGAAGGATAAAAAGGTTTAAAGTTTGTTTGTGAGTTTTAGTGAAGTGAATTGAATTGCTTTGTGATTCACGTTGCACTAAAGACTATGATATAGGAATGAATGCGTCACATATCGCCCCTAGACGGGACGTACGCTAAACACTCTAGACGAACAAGAGGAGACCCCTCACTCATCATTTCCCATATGCTTAAGGCTCGTGGCATACAATGTTCATCGTCTTTATTAAGTGTGTTAGAATTTTTTTGAGATGAGAAGAGAGAAAGACGCATGGAAGGTCTAAAGGAAAATCGGTCCTAACATTGTCATGCAAAATGGCCCTAAGGTCGGGATGCGAAAGGAAATTTTATCCTAATGTTAGCATGCAAAATATGGACCTAGGGTTGAGGTTAAAAAGGACTAACCTACTTGTTATCATGCATGAATTACACTCCTAATGTCTATCCTACTCCAAGTTTAATCAGAAATTAAGTTGTACTATGAGGCCTTAAGGGAGCATGCAAGAACATAACAAAAACAAGAAAACAAGGCAAAAACAGCAGCTACAACAACACTTCCTACACAAAACAACAATAAAGTCCAGCAAGGAGCACAACAACATTCAACAACTACTAATTCAACACAAAAATCAGGTGTAAAAGGCAGGCAGCAAGCAAGAATAACATACAACAACATGCATTTTCTGAATAAAGTAGTTGTTAGAAACAGGGCAGCAAGCATGTTTCAACACAATCAACATGAACAATCATCAATCATGAACAAGTATCAAGCAAAGATGGACATGCATTAACAGTCAAACACAAGTGTTCAAAAAAACTGCATCATCAAGAGTTCAACAAGAACAACATACTTTTCACTTCAATTAGTCAATTCAAATGATCATGCGACAAACTGAATAGGAAGCAAATACGAACATGCATCATAGGTCCAACAAGATAATCATCAATAATCAACAATTAACATGATACAAATGAGCAAAGCACATGTTCATCACATTAAGCAACAACATAAGCATTTCAAGCGTTTATCAACGGAAACCAAAAGTCGTGCGTCGAAGAATCTCAATCTAACAATCAAGCATGGTGAAACAGGTCAAAAACAGTTCATACAAATGCATCATATCAATCCATGAAGGTTAGAGGTGGAAATAAATCAAAATATGATTGAAAACAACCAAAAAACACATTATGGTCCAGTGTTAATCGATTAACCATTTGCAGTGCTAATGTGGTTAATCGATTAACCACTTGAAATTGGCTGAAAATACACTGGTTAATCGATTAACCAGTTTTGTACTACAACTGGTTAATCGATTAACACTGAACCAGAAGCAGAAAATTCACAATTTAAAAGCACTTCCAGCAATTAATCAATTATGCAATCATCCAAATGATCATGTAATCAATTATGCACGAATTTAACACCAAAAAATAGTGATCAAGCATTAATCAAACTTATCCAAGCATTGAGATCACAAATCACATAGATTAAATCATCAAAATCAATTAAAATTGAAGATCTACATTTTTATTATCCAAATAAGCTCAAAACAGAAGTGGATCTAGAATTAACCAACCTTCAAAGCTGAGAATCACTTTGGTAAGTGTTGTTCTAATGCAAAATGATAGATCCAAGCTAGAAACCCAAGAAAACTTCAAGATCCAAGAGCTTTCTTGCAAGAGAAGTAAAGAATGAGCCAAATTAATCCAAAATTGATCCAAGAATCACTTATAAGCTTACTTCTAAAACCATATCCAAACAAAAATAAAATGATGAATTGAAGTTGTTAAAGATGAATGGTAGAGGTTTAGCTCTAGAATTCAAGGATTCCAATGAAGAATCAAAGAATTCAAGTGAAAGAGCTTTAATGGAGTTTTGGAGTGTGAGGGAATTGAGGAAAAGTTGAGAGAATTTGAGAGAAAATTCTGAAAAATGAAGGGTGAATGAGTGTGAATTCTGAATTATGGTGAGGTTTGGAGTGGATTAGCTTAATTAAGCTTTTGGTTAGGAGCGAAATTATGGTTTGAAGTGAGGTTTTGAAAAATAAATCAAAATTGGGGTGATTCTAGATCCTTCTACTGATGCAAAACCAATTCATAAAAGATCAAAATGGACCCCAAAAGTAGCAGCATTAAAAATGCACGTATCTGGGTAATATTTGCTTTGGTTAAATGATTAACCATTTGGTAGTGCAAATTGGTTAATCGATTAACCCTTCAAAATTTTGAAAAATTGCGCCATTTGGAAGGAAACTTGCATACTCATCCGTTTCCACTCGTTCTGAGCCATGTTAAGCCTCTGAAACTTGCCTTTTGATATTGTATTTGTGAAAATGCCTGAAATAACCTGTGAACTATCTCATGTGCTAAAAATAACATGCTGAATAAAATAAAATCGGGCACTCAATTGCTGAGCAAAATAAATGCCGAAGTCTCTGACGCTCGTTGTTTAAAACCTTGCAATAAAAGAGAACCTTGAGCCATAGAAACACCTTGATCCCATGTCTCAAGAACCCATGCCATGATATGCAAAAATGCAAAATGCATATAAACACAAGTCAGCTACGGACAAAATGAAAGGGAAAATTTTGGGGTGCTACACGGAGCTCTGAATTCCTCATTGCAATATGAGGATATGTAGACACAAGGGTCCCAATCTTCCGTGAGCACTTTCTCTTTCTTTTTCCTTTCTCTTCTCTCTTTTTTTTAGCTAGAACCCTTTAGATAGAGAACCCATCAGAGCCTAGAAGCAAGCGAAATGGTTCCCGTCGGGTACAGCGGATGCATAAGGTGCTAGTACCTTCCTTTCGCATAACCAAATCCCTTTCATGTCTCTCTCCCCCTTGGATTATATCAACATTTTCCCTGTCCTTTTGGACTAAATAAAGTTCGATGGTGACTCTGTTGTATCTTTGAGTGTGCGATTCACTCAGTATAATCCCGCTAGCTTCAACAACATATGGTCCTTCGTAATTTGGAGCCCTCTTTCCCCTGTGATCTGTCTGAGGAGGTAGGATCTTTTTCAGCACCAAGTTACCATTCTGGAAGCATCAAGGATGCACCTTCTGATCGAATGTTTTCTTCATCCTTCACTGGTATAACTACCCATTCAGCTTCATCAAGCTTCACATCCATCATGATCCTCAAAGAAGGAATCTCAACCTCTAATGGTAGGACTTCTTCCATACCGTATACAAGCGAGAATGAAGTTGCCATTGTCAATGTCTGCATCAAAGTATGACATCCATACAAAGAGAAAGGAAATATCTAGTGCCAATCCTTATATGTCACCACCATCTTTTACACAATCCTCTTGATATTTTTATTGGTTGCCTCAACAACACCATTCATCTTTGAATGATATGAAGAAGAATTGTGATGTTCGATCTTGAACCTCTGGCACCACTCCTTCATTATCTTGTTAATTAGATTTGAACCATTATCAATAATGATTCTTTTGGGAATACCATAACGGAAGATGATGTCTTTCTTTATGAAACGGGCAACCACTTGTTTGGTGACATTGGCATAGGAAGTTGCTTCCACCACATGGTGAAATAGTCAATATCAACCAGGATGAATTGATTCCTATTAAAAGCATTCGGCTCAATGCGTCCAATCATATCGATGCCCCATGTAACGCCCCAAAATAATTAGAAAATTTATTTAATTAATTTATTATAAATATTCGTGATTTCAGTGAATCTTGGTGAAATATTTTGACGTCTGGTGATTTGTGTTGGGAGGTATTGTTGATGCTAAAAGGGTGTTGAGGATAGTTAGATGTATATGATTTATTAAAATTATTTTGATAGTAATAATAATGGATAATGTGAATATCTTATTATTATTATTATTATTATTTTAAATAAAAGAAGTAGAACACTAAGAGCAAGATGATAATGTTGGATGGATTAAGTGAGGACGATATTGAGAAGAAATATTAGGGGTCCTAGGGGGTAAAAGGGAAAATAGAGGAGAAAGGAATTCATTTTGGTACGATCATATTTTGGAAGAGAGCTATGAGGAAAAGTAGAAGAAGAGGCTAAGGCTTAGAGAAATTTCATAAAAACTCGAGAGGAAGATCAGACCAAAATATCTAAGGTATGAGGAGTATCATTTGTCATTATAATTGATATAAGGATAGATGTATGTAGGTAGTTGGGGAGTTTGGCGAAACATAATGATATTATGATGAAATTGGGATTTTGAGTTGAATGAGATGGTATGTATGAAACCTATTATGATGTGTTTTTGCTATTGTGTTGATTGTACTGTGAACTATTATAAATTTTGGACTAATTGGTACCGGAATCGCAAGGAGAATTAGGAATGAATTGCTGCAGAATCGCAACTGAGAAGTTGCAGGTTCGCGCAATTTTGCCAGGAAAATTAACCAGTTCACTGGGCGAAGTGATTTTGCCCCAGCCTCGCCAGGCAAAAGTGGGAGCGAGAAGAGGGTGAAAAATGAATGCTCCTGGTTTTTGTATGAAGGAAAGAATTCTCCCTTTCTTCACCTGTCGAAACCCAGGTGAGCGAGCTACTTCCCCCGGCGAACACCAGGCGAGCAGGAGCTGTGTGTTTTCTTTTCTTTTCTTTATTTTATGTTGTCTGGTGTCTTGTTGTCTATATGGTTTGAGTAATTTATGTGTTGTATTTTGATGATGCAACTTTGACGATCCTGTGATGATGATGATTATGGTGTTTTACATCATGCATTCTTAGCATGTTAGAACTTTGTTCCAGTGACGATGTTATGACTTCGGTCCAGTGCTGGCTTCAATCCCATTGTGTGGATTGGGGTGTTTATGACGTGTTTCGGTTCTTGTGTAAAATTGATCCTATTGGTGGGGATCTTTGGAGGGTGATGACCTAGTGTACATTAACATGTTGATTTGGTACCACATGTGTGAGTCCATGTTGTTGCATTTCATGTTATGTGGCATTTCATCTATGTGAATGATTGTTACTATTCATAAGGTGATTTTAAAATAATGTATGATAATATTGTGACTTAAGTGATGCTTTGGTGATGAGTTGTTGATTTGAGGACTTTACGATCGAAGATGTATATATGATACCATGATGTGAAGGTGTGAGTATAATACTTGGCAAATGATAATGGATGGATTTCATGATGATGTTGTTTTTGTATGATGAATGATATCTTAATATATCTTATCTTTATGTCTTGTATAATGATTTGTGATTACTCACCCTGCCTATTTGAATGTTGCTTCCACGTGGGTAACATACAGGTGGTCAAGATTAGCTCTCTTGGTGTGTGAAGATTAGCCTTATAGTATGTTGATTATTTATGTTGATTAGAGGGTCTTGCTCTGATATGTAACATTGGGTCGGGACGTTTGAGTTGAACCTTTATGTTTTAATTTCTTGTCGACATCATGACGCTATGAGTTTCTTGTTTTTTTTTTGTTTTACACGTTTTGAGTTATGAACTATGTTATTTGATTTTTCCGCTGCATAGTACTTGATTGAATTTATGATAACAAAACCCGTGTTATGGAGCAGGACGTTATTATGAAGTTTTATGACGAAATGTGGCACCTTCGCGGTGATGTAATCTGATATAATTGTTTATAATTGTTGTGAATGTTCTTTGGGGTAGAAGGATGTTACATTAGTGGTATCAGAGCATGTCGATTTGTCCGGCCAGATTTTTGTATAATGTCAGTCCATGTTAGTCGACGATTTTGTGTACATTGTCGATGAATTGTCCCTTATAACATTGTTGGTGGTGTGCTGAATGACTAGAAGAAATGATCATGTTATTTCTGACGCGTTGGAGTCATTTGCTCAAGCAATGGCCCAGAATGCACAGAACAATAAAAATGGAGGAGCTCTTGGTGAGTTTCAGGCTTTAGGGAAGTTCCAAAGGAACAACCACCAACTTTCGTAGGAACCCATGATCCAGAGAGTGCACAGAAGTGGCTCAAAGTGATTGAGAAGATCTTCCGAGTGATGGTATGTACTGACGCTCAACAAGTACAGTTTGTTACGCAAATGCTGTGAGAAAAAGCTGAGGATTGGTGGGATAACACGGGTCAGAGGTTGGAGGATGTTGGTACTGCGATAACTTGGGCTGTATTCAAGAGAGAATTTTTGGGAAAGTACTTTCCGAAAGAAGTTCGCGGAAAAAAGGAGATAGAATTCCTTAAACTGAAGCAAGGAAACATGGTTGTGGCAGAGTATGCTGCAAAATTCAAGGCGCTGGTGAAGTTTTGTCTGCATTATAACCATGCTGATGCTGAGATGTCTAAATGTCTCAAGTTTGAGAATGGACTAAGACCAGAGATCAAGCAGGGTATTGGATACCAACAGATTCACATGTATGCTGAGCTGGTGGATAAGAGTAGGATCTATGATGAGGATAGCCGAGCTCGATCTGCTTACTACAAGCATCTTAGTGAGAAGAAAGAGAAAGGAAAGTTTAGAGGAAAGCGTTATGTGACTTCAACTGAAAAGGGGAAGCAAAAGGCTTCAGATGGGAAGAAGACAAGTGGGGGAGTAGCTCCCGCTTCTATTAAGTGTTACACGTGTGCCGAGCAAGGCCACGGTGCTGAGGTTTACAAAAATAATGTGTTGAGGTGTTACAGATGTGGTAAGAGAGGCCATAAAGCTACCGATTGCAAGGATGAAGGTCTGACTTGTTTCAACTATGGTGAACAGGGTCACATCAATACCTAGTGTCAGAAGTCGAAGAAGACTGCTACAGCTGCTTAGACTAATGGCAAAGTGTTTGCTTTGAGTGTGTCGCTTCCGCGAAAATAAGGTGCCGGCAGAACAGAAGAGTCGCCACCTTTCGTTATTTATCCCTCAGAGCGGGAAAGGAAACGATCGGAAAAACCTGACGAAAAAGGGTAAGACAAGGTCGTCGCAACCGTTGTCTGGGTTCGGGAGTCGGTTACGCAAGGGGAAGGTATTAGCACCCCTCACATCCGTCGTACTCGACGGGATCCACGCTTGTTATGTTTGTCTACGGGTGAAAAACAATCTATCTACGGCTGCTAAATCTAAACGGATAGAAATTGACTCGATAGAGCGTCACACTCTATGCCTACGTATTCTCATCAGAGAATGAGAAATCAGAGTCTACGTAGTTCGGGAAACTACGGGGGAAGTATGCTCGCCAATACATCAGTATTGTGCCTACGTATTCTCGTCAGATAAATCAGAGCATGACGTATTTCAGGCTAACTACGGCTAGACAAGGGTGTTCTCGGTCACACGGGGGAGAGAGATTAAGTTGACGATACTAGCGTACGCATTCAAACAGTTAGGTGGACGCTGCTCGACCATCGGAGACTTAGGCGTACCTGTTTGCGGTAGAACGGACGTAGCATGTCGGGTTTTAAGGTATGGGAACCTACGGGAACTAGAACTACGGTCTGGTCTCAAATGCACTCGGGCAAGAGAAAAGGATAACATCAGTCGTCAGCGGGAAAGTCTCGATCGCACAGCAGCGAGAGAACAGATAGGTTAGTTGTTAGTATGCTCGCTAGGATATCGCATCCTATGCCTACATATTCTCATCAAAGAAAAGCAGAGCAGTTGTAGTTCAACTTACAGCTAAAACGGGGACCACAACACAAATCTCATTTTATTAATATTCGGAAGGTTACAATAATAAACTCCTAAAAAACTATACCCATCTATCATGGAAAATCTAATGAAAAATAGTCCCCTAACAAGTGGACCTTTAATTCTACCTCTAAAAAGGCGAAAAAGAAACTCCTAAAAGAAAATATATCCTAAAAAGAAAATATTAAAATACTATCATTTTTTATATTTTTCATTCCACTATATTTTCCATTTTTTCTATTTTTATATTACATATTCTTTTTCTCATATTCTTTTTCTTAAAAAAAATCCAAGCTAATGAAAATAAAAGAAAATAATAAATAATAATAATAATAATAATAATAATAATAAAGAGAAAAACAAAGGGTGGTGCATCAGTTCAGCCAGGGGATGCTTCAGCAAAAATGCAGGAAACTGGGGCCCAGCCCACTAAGCAAATTCAGAAAAGAACATAAAAAGCAGGGGGGTTTATGGCCAAAACGGAGGTGTGAGTCCAGAAAAACGTACAGGGCCCAGCCCAATCAGACCAAACAACAACAAAAAAAACGGAGGGTGAATGTGGGAACGGGGGGTGTTGAACCGAATGGGCCTTAGAGGCCCAATACCCAACCAAGCCACTTGATCCATCCCCTTCAGCAAAACCTAACCCTAATCCCTTCTTGGCAAAACACTGTTCACTCCTCTACGCCGTTCTTCCTTCTCAGCCTCTCTCTCTCTCTCAAACTCTCTCTCTATCAATTCTCAAATCAAAACCTGCACAAGCAATCCCTAACAATATCAATTAAACAAGATGACGGAGGTAAGGATCTTTGAAGGTCCGCGAAGATCTTGATGGATTTATAGACGAAGGTAATGAAACACCGATCGAGCGTTCTTGAGAGAGTTCTTGAAGAAACGACGAACGCGTTGAAGAAGCTTGGTGTTCCCTGATGAAAAACCTTTGAAGATGCTAACGGGTTCTGGAAACTTTAACTGCGTACCTTGAAGGTCCTTACGAGGAGGAGGAAGATCTTGATGGATTTGTAGACGAAGAATCGATGAAGATTCGGCTACATTTTGAGGCTTCTTGGATGATTGATGAACAATGAAGGTCTGGGATCTGGAGAATCGCCATTGATGAAGGTTACCACGAACACGTATGGATCTTGGTGAGGATTCTGGAAAATCATGAAGGACAAGGATGAAGGTTGAAGAAACTTCATCAGTTTCTGGGCGAATCTGGGAGAAGGCGGTTGAAGGTTCTTTTGGAAAATATGATGAACTTGATGCACTCGATGAACTGATGAACATGATGATTGTAGATGAGTTCTGGGAAATCAACGAAGAACGAGCAAAGAACGCCTATGAAATTCGTACGAAAACTGGAAAAAACCTCTAGAACGGTTGAAAATCCTCAAGAACGGATGAAGATCTGGTGGATCCGATGAAGGTTGTTAATGAAGATTGATGATCATGAGCGTTTTTCTGGAAATGTTTGAAGGATCTTGATCGTGATGAACGATGGAGTGATGAGTGTTCTTGCAGTTTCCGGCGAGAACAAGTTATTGATGTTGATGCAAAACGATGAAGAATGGTGATGGATCTTGCGAAGAACACGACGAAGAAGATCAACGGAGAAGATTTCTGGCGTTTTCCGGTGGAGTTCTGGCCGTGCATTGGCAGTTTTGATTTCGCCGGCGGAGTTTCCGGTGTGTTTGCATGCACTCCGGCGAGGTCTCTGGTGAGGGCGTGGTGAGTGGGACAGGTGGCGTTGCTGCATGTGGGGAGCAGCGTGAGTGGGACGCGTGTGGAGGCTGCATGGTGGTGAGTGTGAAGGGTGGACGCCACATGTGGCTACATGCAGAAGGATGTGGAACCTTCTGAGAAGCACACGTGGAAGGACTCTGAGACTAAACATGGCGAAAATGGAGAGAAAAAACGTGGCAATTAAGAGAGAGACCCAGAAACGCACACGCGGCTGCTTTATATGTGGACACTTGGCAGAAAACGGACTGGGCCCAGAAAAAATAGACACCTGGCCCACAAACTATGGACTGATTAATATCTAATGACCCTAATTAAACTAATTAATACTCAATTAAATGTAAAACGAAAACTAAAATAGTAATTAAAGCCTAATTGCAAATTAAGACTACTCTAACCTAATTAGACCTAATAAACTCGAATTAAAATCTAACTAAGACTCTAATTAACATCTAAAAAGGGATTTAACTATCTAATTAAATTCTATTAAATCCTAATTAAATCTAAAAAAGAGGATTAACCTATAAAACTCTATTAGTTTCTAAACTAATGAAAACTCTATTAATTTCTAATTAATTCCACTAATTTCTATACAAACAAAAAATAGAAAAATTCTATTAATTCTATTTTAAAAAACCTATTAAAAGAAATACCCTATTAAAAATCATTTTAAAAAATCTACTTAATATCTAAAACATGATTTATTCTTAAAAAGAAATTAAAACTAAAATCTATTTAAAAACAATTAATATCTATATAAAAAAAAATCTAACTAATACCTAGAAAAATCAATTAACTCCATAAAAATTCTAGAAAATAAGGGGAAAATCTAAAAATACCGAGGAAGCCTATTAAATCGATTAGCGACTGTCGAAATAAACGGTAAAAACCCGGACACCGAGGTGTCCTCAAAAACAACAGCGAGAGCTGAAAACACCGGGACGAGCATCGATTCTCAAAATACGTCCTCGTATTGGCCCGAAATGCCTGAAGCGCGGTCAGAGGGCTGTGATCTCGATAAAGTCAACCTGACTGGAAAAACTGCAATGTACGTGGTATGCAAATGCAAAATGAAATGAGTCGAAACATGAGCCAAATTGCGATAAGTAGTTGGTCAAATTTTGGGGTGCAACAGCTGCCCCTATTCAAACGGCTTGGACCTGAAGGGTTGAAGAGCGAACGACTTTCAAACATTCAAAGGTAGAAGACGGTTGAATACCAAAGAACCCGGAAATTTGCCAACTAGACAAGTACACGGTACTCTGGTGGGAACAAATCTTCGGAAGCTGAAATCATAGATGCACGACAACTAGCTGGAGAAATACTGATCTGAACCTCCGTTAGGATGATTCTCTGATTTATCTGATATCATTGCGTCCTCAAATCATCGAGGGATCACTGGTTACTCGGTAACGGGTGATTTGCTAACCTCACAGGTAAACAATACTCTGATTGGTAGGAACATCTTCGAAACTGGGCATGGCAGTTGCACGACAACTTGCTGGGGAATTGGTCACACGGTGACCGGTGAAAAGTCTGATTTTAAGTCTCCGTCAGGATGATCATCTGATTTTGCTGTAGATATTCGTCCTCAATTCATCAAGGAATCACCGGTTACGCGGTAACTGGTAATACATGGTCAATCATGCCGTCAGGCATTCTGCGTCATTGCCTCAGAATTCCTCGGGACTCGTCAGGTCATTGGGAACTTTTACACAATCAAGATAATCATACCGTCAGGCATTCAAAGGAGTTTTCGGGCGTCAGCCGGACTTCATCAGTAGGTCGAGAACAGAATCCTGGGTCAATCATGAACCAAATAAGGATATACAATCTTTTACCGTCAGGCACTCCGCATCAGCTGAGAGAACTACTTCGTCAATACAGTTGGGCTTCATCAGCAAGTCTTCAAGGGAAGTTTCAACTTCGCTGTTCAGAAACCTGCTGGGGATGACACATCTCCGCTGGGGATTCTGGAGAACTATCAAGTAACTCTGCTTCGGGGATCCAGAAATCATTCTGGGTGAATCATCTCTGCTGAGGAAATCAAGCATCATCTTGAACAAATAACTCCGCCGGGGACTTCAAGAATCATCCTGAACCAATAACTATGCTGGAGATTTCAGGAATCATCCTGAGCAAACACTCTGTCGGGGATTTCAAGCATCAACTTGAGCAACCGATTCTGGCGACTGCACTGGGGATTTTAAGAATCATCTTAAGCAATCAACTTTGTTGGGGAGTTCCAGAATCATCTTGGACCAAACCATTATGAGGAGGAACATCTGCAACACAAGAACAGTGGCGACCTGGCTCATGTTTCGTATGCATGTGCTTCGACAATGACGCAATGCTCCACACGGTGGAAATGCTACGTGTTTTTTGGGCAAATGCTATGCAATCATGCAAAATGCTATGGCCCCATCAGCAAAATAAATGCTGAAGGGAAAATCTTCCGGTCGAGGAGAAAGAACCACTCTGGTGAAAGAAGGAATCATCCTGCCGAGGAGAAGAAGTCACACCAATCTCAATTGGACTCTTCCTGGGGAAACGAACTTCAGTCAACTGCTGCAGGGGAGTAAAGCTCTACGAGAATCTGGACCTGTTCATCTAGGTATCCAAACCACAACTGCTGAGGAAAACAATGTCAATCGCATAAATAAACTGCGCGGTCTTCGCGACTACTTTCCGGGAGAAAACGACTCCGGTGGGGAAGTACAACATCAGCTATTCAACACTCTATTGGGGAAAACCAATCATGGCCCCGACTGCTTCCAAGGACTCGGCTCTCCTGGGGAACTGCAAACTCGGCTGGCGAAGAAGGAATCATCCTGCTTACCGGGGAGAATACGACTCTATGGGAATCTCAATTCCGATGGAGACTTCAGTCTGGCACTATCAACTACTACACACTTCAGTGTATGACTCAGCTGAGGAGATGACGTTCCTTCAGGATACATCTGATTGGGGAGAGAATCTTCTTTGCTTGGGGATACATATCAATGCTCTTGGTCTCGCCTTCAGACTCTGCGGGGAGATGCTACTACACTCTGCCAGGGATATCAATCCTGATCTGCTGAGGATAATCTTGCATACGCCTTACAGAGACTGACCCTTCTGGGTAACACCTGCTGGACTATCAAGTCTGATGAGGAATACATGTGTATCAACACTGCTAGGGATATCAATCCTTAGCTACTCATTGTACAACTCTGATGGAGATGTACCGATCCTATCAAGGAAACACCTCTGGCGGCTGCGGAAGATAACAATCGATCACTGAAATTGAATCTCACTTAACTGAGGAAAACAACCCTGAACGGTCTTTTTAGATCACCCTAAGTCCTTATAGGGTACGAAGCAATCTGTTGAGCAATAACTCTCCTATGCCTGACGTCAAAGTCTACCCGTCTGGAGATTACTCAATGAGGGAATCAACAGCGACCTCTGCTTGAGGAATGAGTCAATGACCTGGACTCGGAGGGGAAAGGAGTCAGACTCGGACTCTGTGGGGATACAACATTGCATCAGTCCCACTGCTGGGGAAATAAACCCAAATCTATCGGTCAGGGAAAGCTTCCGTCTCAACCCCCTTGGGAAAATAGCACATCAGGCTAATCAACGTTCAATGCTTAGGATGGCCATACTCTGCCGAGGATGTCAATCTCGCCCTGCTGAGGATAATCTTGATCCTACTCTGATAAGGGATGAGTGCCATCTCAATTTGCTGCAGTCTCAAACTGCTCAGGGGAAACAATCTCAAACCGTACGTCTCTGCTGAGAAAATAATCCTGACTCAACAACATTAACACAGGGAATACAGAATACCAATCATGGAGCTGTGATCACTCGAGCCTTGTGTCGGGGAATGTGACAACATACGAGTCACTAGGAATCATCGGGCCAAGTACACTTAGGCTTTTTCTGGTTTAGGAATAGGTTTATGGTGATAGGGACCCAAAATGGTTACCAACAAAAGTGGATTTGAAAGGGAAATACTAGACAAGAACTAGCATTCAAGGGTAGACTACCAGACGAGAACTGGTGGCAAAATATGTTAGGCTGTCAGACGAGGGCTGATTTACGGGTTTTGGATATCAGACGGGAATTGATTTCTGGTTTGCCAGACGAGAACTGGGCTTTAAAACTGTGCTGGCTAAACGAGAACTGGTTGAATAGTAGGTTAAAGAAAAGGTGACCAGACAGGGCTGGTTTCTGGTTTGGATTTCAGACGAGAACTGATCTTCGGTTTGCCAGACGAGAACTGGACTTTAAAACGATTCGGTTACAAGGTTCAGCCAAGTAACTGGTTAGGCTGTAGGATAACAATCCAATGGCAGCAAGGCTTCTTCAGAAGGTTCAGGTTTTGGCAGGGTAATGACACGATTCCCCGACACTCAACTCTTGCTAGGGTGAACAAACTCATTTGAACAACTTGCCCCAGTGCAACTCAACTTTCCCCAATTCGACTCTTGGGAGAATTCATTCTGAACAGAAAGCAGCTGGCAACGAGACAATCTTCAGATGGCCTGCCCCAACATCTGTACAACGGAAGGATTCATCCTCAATTAACCAACTCTCATCATGGTTGGTTTCACTATCTTTGAAGTAGCTTGTCCCTGAACGAGCGTTGAGCGACTTAACATGCCCTGATTGAACACTAGAGGGATCTGCCCTCAAATCAAAGGAGTTCTGGATAGCTGCCCCTGATTAGGTCTCGAGAAGATCAACTTTTGATCAACTGCTTCTCGAACAAACTGTCCCATAATCAACCGATACTCCGGGACTTGTCCTCAGACAAACTGATTCTAAACTCTCTGGAAGTCAATGCCCCAAATTCACAGGGTTTCGCAGTATACCAGACTACTAACGATTTAGTCCTGGTTGACTATTCCCTGTTGGAGTTCCTTCGTATCAACTACTGACCTGCAATTAAAATTGTTCATTCACAAATGGTAATTTTAATGCAATGTTCATGCAGATTTTAAAAAATGCACTGTCACTCATTTACGTGTCATGATGGTGAGTGACGAATGAACCAAAGAGTTCAAACGTAGTGCTGATTCGATCAGTGAAAAATACAACAAGGATATGATTAGAAAATCATGCAGGAGTCAGGTTACTCAACCTTATCGTAATGCGCTTTCAGAATAAACCCTGCCTTAATTAGGTCTTTTAAGGGTTGTATCATGGTCGGGTTCACGGTTCGTGAAACAAAGGATATTTGGCTCAAATTATGATTTGTACCCACCCCTTCTACGTGATGATCTCCGATCCTAAAGTTCAGTTAACTTGGCTCGAGCGCTCGCCTCTTCGAGAGGTATGTTGAATAGCGAGAACAACTGGTTAAAGAATTCACAAGGTGTTTCGGAGTGACAGTTACTCCTTTTTCGTTTCGGTGCCTGTATCTACACGACTTTGTCCTTGTTCGAGGATTTTTCTTTTTATATCCTTTCTTTTTCATTCTTTTGATTCCCTAATTTTTTCCTGGACTGACTCTTCAGAGTTCTTTTCGATCTTTCTTTTGAAGTCCAGCGGGATGCCCTGATTTTTGCCTAAGTATTTGCTTTCCAGCTTTTCTCTTTTACTTAGCGGGCTTTCTTATTCCTTTTTTCTTTTTCTTGGAACAAGTCGTGCGACACTGGTGATCTGGATTCATCCGAGAGGTTTGTAACTGTCTCACTCCTGATTGGTGAGGTTTAACAATTGTGGTTGATGAGGTACGACATCTGGGGAGGAATACGATGTGGTTGGTCCTCGAAAGACAACACTCCTCTATAAGACTTGAACGCTCGATCAAGCTAACTGACAACTACCCTGCCCCGGGTTAAGATGTGAGGGTTTAAAAGTCCGAAAGAAACTCCTGCTTCTCAGCTCGAAGTGGTTAACAAGGGATTCTCTTCCTTATCTCTCCGGTGTTTGGGGGATTTGAAACAATACCTGTACATCATAGGCAATGTTTTATCTGAAAGCATACAATCATCGGTTATGAGTATTCAGTTTTGTCATCCTCCCTCCAATCTTTACTAATCATAGTGATAAAGTGGAGTGAATAAAGTGCAAGTGTCAGTGCAATGCAGTAAATGAGTGATAACGACATGATTAATTCAGAAAAATGCATAGTCACTTTATTAACATTATCATTCGAAACAAACAATGTTTAACAACAAGTAGTAACTAACAGAAAAGAAACTACAAATGCAAATGATAAAAAGTATGAGGACTGCCAATGCTGAGGACGTCTTCCCGTCTGGACCACTGGTCTCTGGAAATAGCCCTCTGAATCTGCGAGCTCAGACGGCTGAGAGGTTGTCATGCACAACCAAAACTCCTTCTGGAAGGGAAATGCACCCTTTGTCGATCAACTGTTGCACTTTTGCCTGAAAAGCTTTGCAATCTTCAGTTGAATGCCCTGGAGATCCACCATGGTATCCACAATGAATGTGGGGGTTGTACCCAGTGGGGTAAGGCTCTGGCACGGGCTTAAGAGCTTTAGGTTCCACCAAAGAATTCTGAATCAAATGTGGCAGAGTCTGGCTATACGGCACAGGCACTGGATGGAAAGGAGCATTCCTTCGTTCCAAGTTGTTACGAGGTCGGTTCTGATTCTGACGCTGATTCTGATAACCTCGGCCATGGGCTCGTGGATTTGCAAGAGGAGCGACATAAGGTTCCCGATGTGGTGCCCCAGGCACAATTGTCTGTCGAGACACAGAAGATACTGACTGCTGAGAAGACGGAGAACCAACAGATTTCACCGATTCGTCTCGAGGATACCCAACATCATTCATGATTGCATTGATTTAACTCCTTCTTCAGTTTGAAAGCTATAGAGAGATTCAGTCTCACTAGCCTGACCGCCCGAAACATTCTGGATTCTTCTAGTCTTTACGCCATACTCGATACGCTCTCCTGCCCTTACCAATTCAGAGAAATTTGGTGCCTTTCCAAGCATTCTTTCGAAGTACGGGCTTTGTAAGGAGTTTACGAACATGCCTTTCAACTCTCGGTCTAGAAGCGGTGGTTGCACTCTAGCAGTAAATTCTCTCCATCTCTGAACATACTTCCTGAAAGGCTCGTTGTTCCCTTGAGACAATTCTTGCAGTTGTATGCGACTAGGAGCTTCATCAAGATTGTAGTCATACTGTTTCAGGAAAGCATTGGCTAAATCCACCCATGATCGGATCTGATCACTCTCCAACTGCATATACCAACTCAGAGGTGCCCCAGTCAGACTATCTTGAAAGCAATGAATCATCAGCTTGTCGTCGTGCACAAATGAAGTCATTCTTCGGCAGAACATCACCAAATATTGCTTCGGGCAACTATCTCCTTTGTACTTTTCAAACCTCGGCATTCTGAACTTCGGAGGTAACACTAGGCCAGGAACCAGATACATGTCTGCAGCACTAGGGGTAACAGCATCTTTACCTTTCAAGGCTTTGAATCTTTCATCCAATGCACGAAACCTTCTAGCATACATGGGAGCTAATGGGTCTTCAGTCTTTGCTATCGGGACCTCTCTTCGGGACTTTGGCACAGGGAAGGCAACGCCCTGGTAGTCTGAGATATCAACAGAAGGAGAACGTTCACTTCGGACAACAAACTGCTCACGTAGACCTCGGTCTTCAACAGAAGGCTGTACAAGCTGAGCTGCAGTAAGGTTGTTCACTTGCGGAAAGTCTTCGTCATGCATAGAACCATACAAAGGATTGGACGTCACAGTGAAACCCGACAAGGTATCAACAAACTGGAAGCTGCTCTCTGACATAGCTACCAACAACTGCCAACTGACTTCACTACTTGACTCTGATCAAATCTGCTTCAGCCCCTTGGTCGTCTTCAACACTCACCTTCAGAATCAAAACAACGGCCGGATAAGAGCTCTGACTAGCTGGAGCATGGCATGCAATATGATGCAGGAATGTTCATGCAAATGCAATGCAAGATGCAGCAAACACGGGATCACAGCCCCCACAAAGCTCTGATTGCTGCTGCGCTGCTGACGGGATAAGTCTGCTCTGACGAGAGAAAACCAAGATATCGGGTAGGCTGGAAGTCAAGTTTCCTACAAAAACCCTCCCACTCACGGGTATGGACCTAAACTGACACAAGTTCGGCATCCTATGCGGTCATCAGCGTCACAGATTTTCAAGACTGATGATACGATACCCAGAAGGTGTGGCATCATCATATCCTGAAGAGGCCTCACTTAGCTGAATCCCAAATGATCGGTCCCCGGAGTCGACAATACAACTAACCAACATCCCACTCAACCCAAAGGGTTGAACCGGAAGTCAACCAGAAGAACCTCGTCCGAGTGTGGATTTCGCAGGACACTAGTACATGCAAAGCATGTACGCCCCCACTAATTTCCACTCTAAGTCTATGGTGGCTTCTCACTCATCAGAGCTCCCATCCCACAACAGCACAATAGCAACAGATAATAATATAGTGCGGGAAATGTAAATACATCAGTAAAATACAACACAAAAATAAACACCCACAGACACGCAAACAAGCGCTAGGATTGACTCTCTTAGGGGACGTTGAATCCCACATGCATAAGGAACCATCGCAGTCCTTGACAGCTGGGAACCGTTGAAGTCCCCAGCAGAGTCTCCAGCTTCTGGGGATGACCCAGGCAGCTAGGAAGAGAATCCAAGACAAGACTCGTTTAGAGAACCAGAGTCCCCAGCAGAGTCGCCAGCTGTCGCTTCTGCGAAAATAAGGTGCCGGCAGAACAAAAGAGTCGCCACCTTTCGTTACTTATCCCTCAGAGCAGGAAAGAAACGATCGGAAAAACCTGACGAAAAAGGGTAAGACAAGGTCGTCGCAACCGTTGTCTGGGTTCGGGAGTCGGTTACGCAAGGGGAAGGTATTAGCACCCCTCACGTCCGTCGTACTCGACGGGATCCACACTTGTTATGTTTGTCTACGGGTGAAAAACAATCTATCTACGGCTGCTAAATCTAAATGGATAGAAATTGACTCGATAGAGAGTCGCACTCTATGCCTACGTATTCTCATCAGAGAATGAGAAATCAGAGTCTACGTAGTTCGGGAAACTACGGGGGAAGTATGCTCGCCAATACATCAGTATTGTGCCTACGTATTCTCGTCAGAGAAATCAGAGCATGACGTATTTCAGGCTAACTACGGCTAGACAAGGGTGTTCTCGGTCACACGCGGGAGAGAGATTAAGTTGACGATACTAGCGTACGCATTCTAGCAGTTAGGTGGACGCTGCTCGACCATCGGAGACTTAGGCGTACCTGTTTGCGGTAGAACGGACGTAGCATGTCGGGTTTTAAGGTATGGGAACCTACGGGAACTAGAACTACGGTTTGGTCTCAAATGCACTCGGGCAAGAGAAAAGGATAACATCAGTCGTCAGCGGGAAAGTCTCGATCGCACAGCAGCGAGAGAACAGATAGGTTAGTTGTTAGTATGCTCGCTAGGATATCGCATCCTATGCCTACATATTCTCATCAGAGAAAAGCAGAGCAGCTGTAGTTCAGCTTACAGCTAAAACGGGGACCACAACACAAATCTCATTTTATTAATATTCGGAAGGTTACAATAATAAACTCCTAAAAAACTATACCCATCTATCATGGAAAATCTAATGAAAAATAGTCCCCTAACAAGTGGACCTTTAATTCTACCTCTAAAAAGGCGAAAAAGAAACTCCTAAAAGAAAATATATCCTAAAAAGAAAATATTAAAATACTATCATTTTTTATATTTTTCATTCCACTATATTTTCCATTTTTTCTATTTTTATATTACATATTCTTTTTCTCATATTCTTTTTCTTTAAAAAAATCCAAGCTAATGAAAATAAAAGAAAATAATAAATAATAATAATAATAATAATAATAAAAAAGAGAAAAACAAAGGGGGGTGCATCAGTTCAGCCAGGGGATGCTTCAGCAAAAATGCAGGAAACTGGGGCCCAGCCCACTAAGCAAATTCAGAAAAGAACATAAAAAGCAGGGGGGTTTATGGCCAAAACGGAGGTGTGAGTCCAGAAAAACGTACAGGGCCCAGCCCAATCAGACCAAACAACAACAAAAAAAACGGAGGGTGAATGTGGGAACGGGGGGTGTTGAACCGAATGGGCCTTAGAGGCCCAATACCCAACCAAGCCACTTGATCCATCCCCTTCAGCAAAACCTAACCCTAATCCCTTCTTGGCAAAACACTGTTCACTCCTCTACGCCGTTCTTCCTTCTCAGCCTCTCTCTCTCGAACTCTCTCTCTATCAATTCTCAGATCAAAACCTGCACAAGCAAGCCCTAACAAAATCAATTAAACAAGATGACGGAGGTAAGGATCTTTGAAGGTCCGCGAAGATCTTGATGGATTTGTAGACGAAGGTAATGAAACACCGATCGAGCGTTCTTGAGAGAGTTCTTGAAGAAACGACAAACGCGTTGAAGAAGCTTGGTGTTCCCTGATGAAAAACCTTTGAAAATGATAATGGGTTCTGGAAACTTTAAATGCGTACCTTGAAGGTCCTTACGAGGAGGAGGAAGATCTTGATGGATTTGTAGACGAAGAATCGATGAAGATCCGGCTACATTTTGAGGCTTCTTGGATGATTGATGAACAATGAAGGTCTGGGATCTGAAGAATCGCCATTGATGAAGGTTACCACGAACACGCATGGATCTTGGTGAGGATTCTGGAAAATCATGAAGGACAAGGATGAAGGTTGAAGAAACTTCATCAGTTTCTGGGCGAATCTGGGAGAAGGCGGTTGACGGTTCTTCTGGAAAATATGATGAACTTGATGCACTCGATGAACTGATGAACGTGATGATTGTAGATGAGTTCTGGGAAATCAACGAAGAACGAGCAAAGAACGCCTATGAAATTCGTACGAAAACTGGAAAAAACCTCTAGAACGGTTGAAAATCCTCAAGAACGGATGAAGATCTGATGGATCCGATGAAGGTTGTTAATGAAGATTGATGATCATGAGCGTTTTTCTGGAAATGTTTGAAGGATCTTGATCGTGATGAACGATGGAGTGATGAGTGTTCTTGCGGTTTCCGGCGAGAACAAGTTATTGATGTTGATGCAGAACGATGAAGAACGGTGGTGGATCTTGCGAAGAACACGGCGGAGAAGATGAACGGAGAAGATTTCTGGCGTTTTCCGGTGGAGTTCTGGCCGTGCATTGGCAGTTTTGATTTCTCCAGAGGAGTTTTTGGTGTGTTTGCATGCACTCCGGCGAGGTCTCCGGTGAGGGCGTGATGAGTGGGACAGGTGGCGTTGCTGCATGTGGGGAGCAGCGTGAGTGGGACGCGTGTGGAGGCTGCATGGTGGTGAGTGTGAAGGGTGGACGCCACGTGTGGCTACATGCAGAAGGATGTGGAACCTTCTGAGAAGCACACGTGGAAGGACTCTGAGACTAAACGTGGCGAAAATGGAGAGAAAAAACGTGGCAATTAAGAGAGAGACCTAGAAACGCACACGCGGCTGCTTTATATGTGGACACTTGGCAGAAAACGGACTGGGCCCAGAAAAAATAGACACCTGGCCCACAAACTATGGACTGATTAATATCTAATGACCCTAATTAAACTAATTAATACTCAATTAAATGTAAAACGAAAACTAAAACAGTAATTAAAGCCTAATTGCAAATTAAGACTACTCTAACCTAATTAGACCTAATAAACTCTAATTAAAATCTAACTAAGACTCTAATTAACATCTAAAAAGGGATTTAACTATCTAATTAAATTCTATTAAATCCTAATTAAATCTAAAAAAAGAGGATTAACCTATAAAACTCTATTAGTTTCTAAACTAATGAAAACTCTATTAATTTCTAATTAATTCCACTAATTTCTATACAAACAAAAAATAGAAAAATTCTATTAATTCTATTTTAAAAAACCTATTAAAAGAAATACCCTATTAAAAATCATTTTAAAAAATCTACTTAATATCTAAAACATGATTTATTCTTAAAAAGAAATTAAAACTAAAATCTATTTAAAAACAATTAATATCTATATAAAAAAAATCTAACTAATACCTAGAAAAATCAATTAACTCCATAAAAATTCTAGAAAATAAGGGGAAAAATCTAAAAATACCGAGGAAGCCTATTAAATCGATTAGCGACTGTCGAAATAAACGGTAAAAACCCGGACACCGAGGTGTCCTCAAAAACAACAGCGAGAGCTGAAAACACCGGGACGAGCACCGATTCTCAAAATACGTCCTCGTATTGGCCCAAAATGCCTGAAGCGCGGTCAGAGGGCTGTGATCCCGATAAAGTCAACCTGACTGGAAAAAATGAAATGTACATGGTATGCAAATGCAAAATGAAATCAGTCGAAACATGAGCCAAATTGCGATAAGTAGTTGGTCAAATTTTGGGGTGCAACAGAGTGGTTCATAATTTCCTAAGAAGGATAACTTGATTCGAGGTACTTGTTTTATTAACAGTGCTGAGTTGATCACTACTATTGATACTGGTGCTACTCATTCATTTATTTCGCTTGAATGTACTGCTAGATTGAGTTTGAAATTGTCTGGTATGAATGGTAGTATGGTTATAGAAACTCCTGCTAATGGTTCTGTCACTACTACTTTCGTGTGTTCGAGATGTCCTTTGACGATATTTAGAAAGAGTTTCATGATGGATTTGGTGTGTTTACCCTTACACCAAATCAATTTAATACTGGGAATGAACTGGTTGGAGTTCAACTATGATCAAATCAACTGCTATAATAAGACCGTGGAGTTTCCTGAGTTTGGTGATAATGAAGAGTTTATGTTCTTGTTTACTAAGCAAGTAGACAAACTTCTAGAAGATGAAGCTTTGATGTTTGCGCTGTTTGCATTGTTGTAAGTTGATCGTGAAGCTACGAATGTCAAATTACCTATTGTTTGTAAATTTCCAAAGATGTTTCCGAATGACATAAGTGATTTACCTCCAGAGCGTGAGGTAGACTTTGCAGTGGACTTGATACCAGGAACGAATTTGGTGTCAATGGCTCCTTATCGGATGTCAACTTCTGAGTTAAGCAAATTGAAGAAACAATTGGAAGAATTACTTGAGAAGAAGTTTGTTCGACCGAGTGTTTCTCAGTGGGATGCTCATGTGTTGTTAGTTAAGAAGAAATATGGTAATATGAGGTTGTGTGTTGATTATCGGTAGTTGAACAAAGTGACTATCAAGAATAAATAACTACTTCTGAGAATTAACAATTTGATGGATCAGTTAATAGGTGCTTGTGTGTTTAGCAAGATTGATCTAAAGTCTAGTTATCATCAGATTCGTGTTAAACCTGATGGTATTCTGAAGACAACTTTCAAGACAAGGTATATTCACTATGTATACACTGTGATGCTATTTGGTGTATCCAATGCACCTGGTGTGTTCATGGAATATATGAATGGATTTTCCATGAGTATTTAGATAAGTTTGTAGTGGTTTTCATTGATGATATTCTGATATACTCTAAATCTGAAGAAGAGCATGCTGAGCATTTGAGGACTGTGTTGCAAGTATTAAAAGAGAAGAAGTTACATGCAAAATTGTCAAAGTGTGAGTTTTGGTTGAAAGAAGTTAGTTTTCTTGGCCATGTGATTTCAAGTGGTGGAATTATTGTGGGTCCTTCTAAGATTGATGTTGTATTGTAGTGGGAGACCCCGAAGTCTGCTACTGAGATACAAATTTTCTGAGGTTGGCAGGTTACTATCACAAGTTCATAAAAGGTTTTTCTAGATTGACTTTACCGTTGACTCAGTTGACTTGAAAGGGTCAAGCTTATGTGTGGGAAGTTGCTTGTGAAGAGAGCTTTGTGGAATTGAAGAAGAGATTGACGATCGCTCTGGTATTGATTTTGCCTAATCCGAATGAATCTTTTATGGAGTATTGTGATGCATTGAAGATGGGTCTTGGTGGAGTGTTGATGCAAAATGGACAAAGACAATTGAGATTCCATGAAAGGAACTATCCTATGCATGACTTAGAGTTGGCAAATGTGGTGTTCGTGTTGAAGTGATCATAAGAGTTAGAAGTACTTATTCGATCCGAAAGAGTTGGATATCAAGAAGAGGAGGTGGTTAGAGTTATTGAAGGATTATGATTTTGATTTGAGCTACCATCCGGGTAAAGCAAATGTAGTGGGTGATGCACTGAGCAGGAAGTCATTTCATATATCGATGCTTATGGTGAGAGAATTGGAATTAATCAAACAATTCTGAGATTTGCGTTTAGTATGTGAAAAGACTCCTAACAGTGTGAAGTTAGGTATGTTGAAACTGACTATTGTTATTCTAGAAGAAATCAGAGTGGGCCAGTAATCTGATTTGATGTTGGTTGATCAGTCGATCTTAATTAACCAAGGTAGCAAAGGTGAATTCCGAGTTGATGAGAATGGTGTGATGAGGTTCAGAGATAGAGTGTGTGTTCCAGATGTACTAGATATTAAGAAGGGTATTCTAGAGGAAGGGCATCGAAGTAGGTTGAGTATTCATCTCGGTTCTACGAAGTACCAAGATTTACAGAAATTGTTTTGGTCGCCATGTATGAAGAAGGATGTTGCTGAGTTTGTATATGCGTGTTTGACTTGTCAGAAGTCGAAGATCGAACATCAGAAGCCTTTGGGTATGATGCAACCGTTGAATATTCTAGAATGGAAATGAGATAATATTTCCACGGATTTTGTGTCGGGATTGTCGAAGACTACGAAGGGGAATGATTCAATTTGGGTGATTATGGATAGATTAACTAAATTGGCTCATTTCTTACCGATGAAGATTAATCATTCTATGCAGAAGTTAGTTGAGATGTACATTGGGGAAATTATGAAGTTTCATAGGATACCTTCGAGTATTGTATCGGATAAAGATCCGAGATTTACGTCGAGGTTCTGGAAAAGTTTACAAGATGCTTTGGGTACTAAGTTGAGGATGAGTTCTGCATATCATCCGCAGACAGATGGTAAAACAGAGAGGATTATCCAGTCTTTGGAAGATTTATTAAGGGCTTGTGTGTTGGATCAAGGAGGGTCTTGGGATAGCCATTTATCGTTAATTGAGTTCACCTACAACAACAATTTTCATGCTAGTATTTGGATGACACCGTATGAAGCTTTATATGGAAGGAGGTACAAAACTCCATTGTGTTGGTATGAGTCAGGCGAGAGTGTTGTACTTGGACCTGAGATTGCGTAGGAGGCGACCAAAAAGATTAAGATGATCCAAGAGAGGATGAGAGCTTCGTAGAGTCGTCAGAAGAGTTATCATGATAAGAGAAGGAAGGCACTTGATTTCCAAGAGGGAGATCACGTGTTTTTAAGGGTTAGACCGGTGACTTGTGCAGGTCAAGCTTTAAAGTCTAGGAAGCTCACTCCATGTTTTGTTGGTCCGTATCAGATTATGCAGAGGATAGGGGAGGTAGCCTATTAGATTGCTTTACCGCCGTCGCTTGCAAATTTACACGATGTGTTTCATGTGTCTCAATTGAGGAAATACATTCAAGATTTGTCACATGTGATCCAAATGGATGACGTACAAGTGAGAGATAACCTGACTGTTGAAGCATTACTTGTACGGATTGATGGATGAGAAATGAAACAACTACAGGGTAAAGACATAACTTTGGTGAAGGTGTTATGGGGTGGACCAACTGATGAGAGTTGGACTTGGGAATATGAAGATCAGATGAAGGAGTCATATCCGACTCTGTTTCCATCAGGTAATTTTTTAGGACGAAAATTCTTTAAGTGGGGGAGAGTTGTAACGCCCTAAAATAATTAGAATATTTATTTGATTTATTTATTATAAATATTTGTGATTTCAGTGAATCTTGGTGAAATACCTTGACGTCTGATGATTTGTGTTAGGAGGTATTGTTGATGTTAAGAGGGTGTTGAGGATAATTATAAGTATACGATTTATTAGAATTATTTTGATAGTAATAATAGTGGATAATGTGAATATCTTATTATTATTATTATTATTTTAAATAAAAGAAGTAGAACGCTAAGAGCAAGATGGTAATGTTGGGTAGATTAAGTGAGGAGGAAGTTGAGAAGACATATTAGGGGTCCTAGGGGGTAAAAGGGAAAATAGAGGAGAAGGGAATTCATTTTGGTATGATCGTATTTTGGAAGAGAGCTCTGAGGAAAAGGAGAAGAAGAGGCTAAGGCTTAGAGCAATTTCGAAAGAACTCAAAAGGAAGATCAGAACCGAAATATCTAAGGTATGGGGAGTAGAATTTGTCATTATAATTGATATAAAGGTAGATGTATGTAGGTAGTTGGGGAGTTTGGGGAAACATGATGAGATTATGATGAAATTGGGGTTTTAAGTTGAATGAGATGGTATGCATGAAACCTATTATGATGTGTTGTTGCTATTGTGTTGATTGTATTGTGAACTATGAGAAATTTTGGACTAATTGGTACCATAATTGGAAGGAGAATTGGGACTGAATTAGTGCAGAATCATAACTGAAAAGTTGCAGGTTCGCGCTATTTCGCTAGGCGAATTAACCGGTTCACTGGGCGAAGCAATCTCGCCCCAGCCTCGCCTGACGAAAGTGGGAGCGAGAAGAGAATGAAAAAGGAGTGCTCCTGGTTTTTGTATGAAGGAGGGAATTCACCCTTGCTTCACTGGGCGAAACCAAGCAAGCGAGCTGCTTCGTCGGGCGAACACCAGGCGAGCAAGAGTTGTGTGTTTTCTTTTCTTTTCTTTATTTTATGTTGTCTGGTGTCTTGTTGTCTATATGGTTTGAGTAATTGATGTGTTGTATTTTGATGATTATAACATGATGATTTGTGATGTATAATAATGATGTAATACTATTATGTTTTGATGAATTTTCATGAATGGTGATGCAACTTTGACGATCCTGTGATGATGATGATTATGACATTTTGCATCATGCGTTAGCATGTTAGGATTTCGGTCCAGTGACGATGTTAGGACTTCAGTCTAGTGGTGGCTTCAATCCCATTGTGTGGATTGAGGTGTTTATGACGTGCTCTGGTTCTTGTGTAGAATTAATCTTATTGGTGGGGATCTTTGGAGGGTGATGGCTCAGTGTCCATCAACATGTTGATTAGGTACCACATGCATAAGTCTATGTTGTTGCATTTCATGTTATGTGGCAGTGCATCTATGTGAGTGATTGTTATTATTCATGAGGTGATTTTATAATGACGTGTGATAATATTGTGACTTAAGTGATGCTTTGGTGATGATTTATTGATTTGATGACTTTACGATTGAAGATGTATATATGATACTATAATGTGAAGGTGTGAGTGTAATACTTGGCAAATGATAATGCATGGATTTCATAATGATGTTGTTTTTGTATGATGAATGCTATCTTAATATATCTTATCTGTATATCTTGTATAATGATTTGTGATTACTCACCCTGTCTGTTTGAATGTTGTCTCCACGTGGGTAACGTGCAGATGATCCGGATTAGCTCTCTTGGTGTGTGAATATTAGGCTTGTAGTATGTTGATTATTTCTGTTGATTAGAGGGTCTTGCTCTGATATGTAACATCGGGTCAAGACGTTTGTGTCGAACTTGTATGTTTTGATTTCTTGTCGACATCATGACGCTATGAGTTTTTTTGTTTTTTTACACGTTTTGAGTTATGAATTATGTTATATTTTGATTTTTCCGCTGCATAGTGCTTGATCGAATTTATGATGACAAAACCCGTGTTATGGAGCAGGACGTTATTATGAAGTTTTATGACGAAATGTGGCACCCTTGTGGTGATGTACTCTCATATAACTGTTTATAATTGTCATGAATGTTATTTGGGGTAGAAGCATGTTACACCCCACATAGAGAAAGGCCAAGGAGAGGTCAAGACATTCAAAGGGACAAGTGGCACATGCATTTTGTCTGGATAAATCTAGCATTTGTGACATTTCCTTGCATATTGGCAGCAATCAGACTCCACGGTCATCCAATTATACCCCGCTCTCAGTATCTTCTTGGCCATTGCATGTCCACTGGCATGGGTTCCAAAAGGCCCTTCATGAACTTCTTACATCAACATTTCTGCTTCGTGTCTATCCACGCACCTGAGCAGGACCATGTCGAAGTTCCTTTTGTACAACACATCCTCATTTAGGAAGAAGTTTCCAGCCAACCTCAGAGTCTTCTTATCCTTACTGGCAGTGCTTGAAAATCCAATTGTTATTGGTATCATTTAATTTGGTTGTTACCAATCATTCCAAAGCCCAATGGTTACTAGCATTGTTTAAATCCAATTGTTATGGGTATCATGATTTGGTTGTTACCAATCGTTGTAAGTCCAGTGGTTACTGACATTGTTTGAAAACTAATTGTTATTGGTTTGAGGATTCGGTTGTTACCAACTTCCCCAGTTAAGTCCAGTGGTTACTGGCATTGTTGAAAAATCCAATTGTTATTGGTATATAGCTCGGTTGTCACTAATTGCCCAATGAAGTCCAGTGGTTATTGGCATTGTTCAAAAATCCAATTGTTATTGGTACTCTGAGTTGATTGTCACCAATTTCCCCCGTTTAAGTCCAGTGATCACTAACATTGTTTGAAAACCAATCATTATTGATATCATTATTTGGTGGTCACCATGCGCCTTGAGGTCTAGTTGTGACTAGCATCCCCAAGAAGTCTAGTAGTTACTAGCACCGCTTAAACCATTTGTTATTAGTAGGAGGTTCTGGTTATCACCAGTATCCCCGGTGGAGCCTTGGTTTTCCCATTCGAGTCTCGGAGATCTAGTGGTTACTAGTATCCCGGGTGCGTCTGGTCTTGTTTCTAGTCTTTTCCTAAAGATTCCGTTCGAACTCTTCGTTGTAGGAAGTTCTTCATTTGGCTTATCCCCGGTGAGGATCATGTCTCTGGTCTTTCATTTCTCTGTTGGAAGTATGCTTTTCCCCAGTGGAGTTCCCCTTTGTCCCTAGTGAAGATTTCGTCTTCCCCGATGGAGTTTGTGTCCCTGTGTGAAAGATCCCCTTGAATTATCATCATGAGTCATGTATGAGATATTGCTTGTTATGCCTTGGACCTTTCCTCAGTGTGTCGGGTCCCTTGTGAGTAGTCACTCGTTGTCTTGCCGTTCTTTTATTTTTGCTCGTGTGTCAGCATTTTGTCTTGCGCTCAAGCATCATAAAGCATCATTTAGAATTCATGGCATTTTCACATTCGTCCTTTTGCATACCATTGTGTCTAAGGGACAAATTTTTTTGTTTGCTATATTTAAATACCTTTCACTATGATTCTATGGAGATTGTTATCTCTCATTGCCATTTGGTGAAGATATTTAAATAGGGGCATCTGTTGTACCCCAAATTTTGACCCTTAGATCTTCATCATCATTTTAGGAGCATCATCATATGTTTATCTAACCATAACCTATTTCAAGTTTGTCTTTGTCAAGATACAGATGAATCAGGGTTCCATACAGTCAGGAATCGAGGTTTCGAAGGTTTAATCAGTCAATGTCTTTGATTGATTATTCATGAAACAAGTCTCCACATCATTAATAATACTATATTGGATCAAGTATGAATCCAATTTGAGGTTGTCACCCAAAGATCAAAAACAGTGCAGTTCGGAACCCCCGATTAGGGTTTTTGATCAGGAATAGTCAACTGTGGTTTGAATTTTGACTTAAATGGTATTCCAATGATGGAATCATGGTCCATGAAGCTTATATGACTTATTGAATTCCACCCATGAATTTTCAAGACCTCAAAGGACCCAGAACACCAACAGTCGATTCGGGGGTTTTCGATCGATCGGTTCGTTTGACTGAAAAGTCAACTCATTGACCAAAAGGGTTTTGACCCTAAATTTGAAAGCAAATATGTTCCTAATGTGATATTACATCTTTTCATGAAGATTTGTGACCATTGGATCAAGGATTGAGAAGTAATCAAAAAAGTCGGGAATTAGGGTTTTGAAAGGGACAAGACTATAACTTCCTAACCACACATCCAAATGAGGTGGTTCAAAGCTTGTTGGAAATTTCTTGGAAAGCTCTACAAAAGTGTAAAGGTGACCTATGTGCAAAAAATGAATGGATTTGGAGTTATGATCAAAATCATCACAAGAGAGGAAAAACACATTGAAATTCCAAGTTCTTAGCACTTTTAAGTCATGTTTTCAGCCAACTTCAAGAGGTTTTTTGACCTAGTTCCACTTGGAATTTCAAAATCCTAAAAACATGAAAGTTGTATAGAATAATGAGGACTTTCCAAAGAGTACAAGGACTCCTCCAGAGCACTTATGAGCTGAGAGTTTTGAAGGAGACAACTTGGCTCCTCACACTTGAAATGCACCATGTCCAAACTCAGCACAAACTTACTTTCCAACTATCCACTTGATTTCTAACCATGGATTGACATCTGATATGATGTTTAAGAGTGTATAATGAACTAAGTCAGAGGAACTTACAAGCATGGCCAAGGTTTTGTCCAAAAAGATCATTGTTTAATAAGGAAAAGTACAATAGTACAAAAGTACCTCTATAGTCACTTCATAACAGCTCAAGGATAGCTGGTTTTTGGAGCCTAATGACCATTGAAAACATGCACAATCTTCAGAAAGCATCACCTTTATATTTTGCTAAGATTTTCCATCCAAAATCCAACTTGCAAACCAAAATGCCAAGCCTGCCCTCATTCTTGCCTTGCTTATAAATAGAGGTTTCCTCTATGCACAAACACACACCAGAGCACTCTAAATCCCAAGAGAAAACCAATCTCTCTTTCTTGCATAACCTTTAATTGAAAGTGAAGTAAACCATAAAAAAACTATCTTGCACAAATTTCACATCAGCATCCTCTCCAACCATTCAATCACCCTAAAAACCATCCACACAATCTCAAAATCACTCTTATAAGGTGTTCCAACCATTAGCTTGGCCAAAAATACCACAATACCAAAAGTCAACCTCTCACACCCTAAATGTTGACTTTTCTGCACAAGATGATGAAACACACTGCCTAGACCAGTTTGGATCTCTTTGACACTTTGAACACCACATATTTATGTTGTACCAACTGTCTAAATCATTGAAAAACAGATGGAACATCATTTGCTAGAACTTTCATCAAGGATCACTCATTACTTCAAGAAGAAGTAATTTTAAAGCTTGCATCAAAGGGGGATATCTTGCTCAATCAAAGCTGCTAACTCACTTTGGAGGTCTACAAGAGGTATGTGATCTCTAGCTTTTGCCTTTTCTCATACATATGCACTGTTTAGAAATGTTGATCACATGCTGAACTTGACTTATGCTTGCTTGTATGAGTTATAACTCCCATGTTAAAGTATTTCTTTGTGTTTGGCATTGTTATGTCAAAGATTGCATTTGTGCCTGCTTGAACTTGTTTTTATAAGATTTATTTGTGTTTGCTTACATTAAAGTTGTGACCATCATATGAAATATGTATTGGATTAATTGCTGGATGTTTTAACATTGTCATGTTTAAAGCTTGCAACTGTTCTGTTGGAACTATTTTTGAGTTGTTTAACTTGTGTTTGCCTATATTGGAGTTGTAAATCTCATTTGAAGTATGCTTTGAATTGATGTTGGCATTGTTATGTCAAAGAATTTGCTGCTACTTCTACTAAATGTGGTGCTAGAAG
The DNA here is from genome assembly GCA_963859935.3 of Lathyrus sativus. NCBI lineage: Eukaryota > Viridiplantae > Streptophyta > Magnoliopsida > Fabales > Fabaceae > Lathyrus > Lathyrus sativus. Next base: position 251,729,091 of record OZ012740.1, on the reverse strand, counting down.
TTTTGTTGTAAGAAAACCTGATTAATCATGTTTAGGAATACAAGTTGGTGGGACTGCTGTCTAGATCAATTTGAGTGTTATGTGTGTGTTTTGTCTTTGTGAAGGCACTGTTATTGGAACTCATTATGAATGCTGTTGAAACATGACACATATAAACTTGATGTCTTGATCTGTTTTGATTTGAATCTTTAAAAAAAAACCTCAATTGTTAGAGTGTATGCCTAGCTGAAGTTCAAGTTTAAAGAATATTGGTGATGTTGTGAATGATGATTGGATCATTTGAAGTAGATACTTTATAACTGTTTTTGGAAAAACACCATTTTCAAGTCATTGAGTCTTTGTTGCAACTCATATGTCATATTCTGGTTTAATTTGAATTTGGATATGCTTGCTATCTGAAATCAATTGACAACTTATTTAGAGCATGTGCAGACCTTTGATTAGTTAAAAACATGTTTGTTTTGAACCATGACTTTGAAATTGCATCTTCAAAGCCTCATCTGCATTTTGTAACGCCCCGATTCTGAATTCCCATTAATTGTTGAGTCTTTTAATTTATTTATTTGATGTTTGTTTTAAATTGAGAAATTATATATTGCTATGTGGTGTTTGCTTATTTTATCTATTTTTACCGATTCAGAGAGTTTTCGGGGAATTAGAGTAAAAAGGGCATTTTAGACATTTAGCAATTTAGTGTGAGAATTGATTGGTAAGTGTTGGAAAGAATTTGAGAGGAAAGAAATAGAGATAGAAATAGAATAAGAGAGGAAAAGAAAGAAAGATAGTAACATAAGAAGAAAAACAAGAGAAAGAAAAGAGGAGAAGAGAAAGAGAAGAGAAAGTGGAGAGGAAAACCTAGAATCATCAAGGGATCATCACCAAAGCTTGCAATCGATCGGTAAGGGTGTGAAACTCTATCATCTCTTTAATGTGTATGATTGTATGTGTATGTGTTTGGATTGTGTAGGGTTTCTACTCTTTTTCCACTTAGGTTAGAAGTTGGTTTTGTGAGTAGAATGAGGTTTTAATCGGTTAGAACTCGGATTAGACGATGTAGTTTAGTCGGGTGATGGTTGGGTTGTGCCACTGAGACTGGTTTGGATTTAATCGGTTGATTTTGTGGAGTTTGGGCTCTTGAGACAGCCATGGGGGTTCTGTCTTCGCAGGCTCGCCAGGCGAAAGGCAGCGAAGCTTCGCCAGGCGAAGCCCAGCGAGCTGTAGCGAAGCAAGTCAGAAGCTAATACCTTGTATTCGCTGGCAAGTTCGCCAGGCGAGGTTAGTTGGCGAAGGTTCGCCAGGCGAGTGTGTAGCGAGCCTCAGCGAGTAATTCCAGAATTACTCCCAGTGGACTTCGCTGGGAAGTTCGCCAGGCGAAGGCCAGCGAGCATTCGCTGCGTGGCTTCGCCAGGCGAAGGTTGGCGAACCTGGCAGTGTTATTTGTTTTGCTGTTTTGTTCATAGCATGATGTTTGGTTGATTCAATTATGATTAATGCCTATATGAATGATCGATGTGTGAACTATTTTGACATGTCGTGCTGTGGGTGGCCGAAAGGCGTGAATCCTAGATTGTAGAGTAAATGGTGAATCTTGAATATTTGATAATCTTGTGTATTTGCTCGAATTGAATAGAAACGCATTGATAGGCTGATATGTGTGTAAACCATGTGTGGAATGGTGCATAATGTGAATGCATGATAGATATATGCGATGTATGTGATAAATGCAATGAGTATGTTTGTGAGCATAGTATGCATTTTTGTGTTGAATGATCCCTCGGAGGATTTGCAGAACCTCGTATGATACGATGGTTATATTAGATTCCTTGGAGAATCGGTTGCATTGTGTGATTCCTTGGAGAATCGGTTGCATTGTGTGATTCCTCGGAGAATCGGTCATAACATGTAATCCCGTGGAGGATTGGCTAGAGTATTTGATTCCGTGGAGAATCTGCTGAGTACTTGATCCCGTGGAGGATCTGCTGAATATTCGATTCCGTGGAGAATCTGATGAATATTTGATTCCATGGAGAATCTGCTGAGTACTTGATCTCGTGGAGGATCTGCTGAATACTCGATTCCTTAGTGAATCTGTTGAAATGAGTCGGTACCGCATTTGCATCTGCATAGAGTCGTGTGTCGGTCTCTATGAGTTGCATGAGTCATCTGTGTATGATGCATTAGTTGTATGAATGTAACTGTGTATGTTATATATGATTGTTTGGAGGAACATCTAGTGAATGTTCATGAGTATGTGTAGAGGCGTGATTAATTGTATATGCTTAATGTGGTGGGAACATAATTTGAGTATAACTTGTACAAAAATGAGTATATGTATATATACAATTTTATGCATTAACTGTTATGATGTTGTTTCTCACCCTTCTGCTGTTTTATAATGCTCTATGAGGCATTGCAGAGTAGGAAGCTGGAGGTTCTTTTTGTGAAGCGATGTCTTCATTCTTTTGGTCAATGGCTCTGATATGTAACATCTGGGTAGTTAGGAAGCCTTTGGCTCTTTTGAAGCTATTTTGTTTTGATTCTTTTGTGATACATGTGTGTATGTATCTGTTGTGGATATGTTGTAAATCATGAATTAACTGATGGTTGTATATACTTTTATGAATGTGATCGATTCAATATTTGGATGTTCCGCTTTTATTCTAAATATTGAGATGTGGGTTACCCATTGTTGCATATCTATTTCGAGCAGGTATCGTATGTGTTTAATTTCATGATAATGTGATGCGCCTCTTATATACCATGTTTTAATTAAACTCTGATGAAATAAATTTTCTAAGTGCCTAATTGATTTATTTGATTAATTTGGGGGTATAGAAAGGGGGTGTTACACATTTACCATCGTGTTTTAATCCATGTGCATTGTTTTTAAAAATTAATTTTACCATCGTGTTCCTCATTAAAATTCAAGCAGGTTAGAGTGAAATTTTGTTAAATTTGATGATGATTTGACCAAGTTTGGATTTGAATCGTTTTCATGTTTGCTTGCTTGAAGTTGCCTTGAGTTTTCCCAGAATATTTGGCCTGGAAAGGTTATATATTATTGGGGTGGCTTGATACAATGGATGTATCGCCAGCCCAGTGGTTATGCATGCGTATTCATGTGCTTTCTATCCTTGTCATCCTGAGTTTGATCCCTGCGGGATAACTCTTTTGATTATTTTTTTTGTTATCATTTGTTTTATCTTTAAACTCTTCCTTCCACTATTTTTCACATGCGCGCTTTGGTTTGTGTGGTGAGGTTTTTAACCTATGATCCCTAAGTCACGGGTTCAACCCTTGGTGTGGACACTCCCTTCTTTTTTAATACTAGTTTTTCATGATTTTCTTCAAAATTTCAAATCAAAATAACTTATTCGCTTTTTCTCATTTTTGAGTGACTCTTTTTTCATTGTACTCCTAATCTTGCCTATTTTCATATGATGATTAAAGAATTCAAGGATCCACATCCTAGAAACACTTTATGTCATTTGAAGGTCTTGCATCTGTTTTAGGGTTTTTACCCTCCTCTCTTTCAATCATCTTCAAAACTCTTTTTATTCAATTTCATGAGATTGATTTGCACTTGTTGTGTACATATTTGTTAACTAATTTGTATGTTTTTTTTGCTTGAATCAAAACTTATTTGCATTCAAATCTTTACTTGTAAGCATTTATTTGGTTAACATTGTAATTTTTGTTTGAGAATCATACTACCTCTAGATGTTGTAACCTCTTGAGTACCCTTTTTTGTGATCCCCCATCTATCTAGAAGTCTTGTTAGAACTCTAATATGATAAGATTTGTTTCATTTGTGGTTGTTACCTTGAACATGTATGCTTTCTTCATGAAACTCTAAACTTGATTTGTTGTAACACTTCTTGTATGCCTACTTGTACTTGATTGTCATCAATGTATGATTGTTGATCTTATGTTGTTACATTTGACATCCTTTGATCCTTATATATGCTTGCCTCAAGTTGTTACTTTCTTGCACATAAACTTGTTGGAATTACATATGGTTATTACCTCATTCTTCTTCATCTTTGTTAAGATGCTTCAAAATTAATATATCTTCTATGATTGGTCTTGTAAGAACCTCTACTATATGCCTCCTTCTAGATATTGTAATATCTTTGTGTATTTTTTGGTTGTAACCATTTGACTTGATTGTAATATTTGCTTGATGTTGTTACATGCTTGCATATCTCTTATTGGTTGTCACCATGCTCTTTTATATGTTCATCATGTTTGAATGAATGCGTATGTATGCTTTTAGCTTTGTTAAGTTATTCTCCAAGTGATGGAACTTGTTAGTTCTCATCAAGTTGCCTCATCTTTTCCCTTTTCCAAAGGAAAGTCTCTCTATTGACCCTTGGGTCATAGATAGCTCATTACCCTCCCTTTGACTTTGTTAAGTCACCTTGATTCCTAACTTAGTTAAGTTAGAACCCATATCCATTAGAATTTTGCTTTTAAGTCTATAAGACCTACCCCTTGTTAGGAGTATCTTTCAACTAGAACTTTAAGATATATTTTGTCAACTCTATGTAAGAATCATTATCCTGATTACTTACTCCCTTCTTGGCTTTTGTCATAGTCAATTCCTTTGAGTGTTTCAACTTAGAATAGAGAGTTTTGTTAAAATATATACAAGCATTGTTATGTTTGTTCCCCCTTTGAACCTTGATCATAATCAAGTGTTCATCTATCCCTAGTGAGGTGAACTGCGGTTGCTCTGATTCTATCCTAGTTAGGATACATAGGCAGAGGATGTGATATCTTTGTGAGCAAACCTAGAAACTATCCTTAGATCTTTACCTAGAACTTTACCTTATACCCCTATCCAAGCCATAGCAAACATTTATCAAGCATAGAATACAAACATACAAAAGGTTCCTATAGAGTACTACAAATGTTTAGGATGCGAAATACCTACCCTAGGCATAACCAACCCCCGATCCCCGATCTCTTAGCGTTGTTGTTACATCGCGTAAAAGGGTGTTTCTTTCTTTAACCTTTCCTTTGGATAAATCAAAGTCCGGTTGTGAATTTTAAGAATTAAGATTCAAGTTAATCAATAGCTTGGTATCACGATTCTCACCGCAACAGAAATGGCGACTTCACTACGGACTAACTTAAACGTGAGGGTTTAGCCTATTTTGTTTGATTGTATGCTATATTTGTGAATATTTGCTTACATGTATATTTGTCAATATATTAGTTTGTATGTTGTGGACATTGGGTGCCTTGAGTGGTGAGATAAATCCTAACCCGGATTTGAATGACACGTGAGATAGGATTGTGATAGGATCAATAGTTGGGCTATTGGGAGTAGTCCCAATATGTCTAACATATGATGTAATCACGCTCAGTGGAGACCTCTTTGAGATGGTTAGTAATGCATGAGTAGTCGTGTGTTCACTAATTGTTTCAACATGAGAGTCTGCGAAGCTGAGGACTTTTAGTAACACTTTAACCCCACTTGGCCTTTTTAGGACGTAGCACGGAAACTGTTAGGGAGTAGCCCCTCAATAGTTGTCACGTAATGCTACACTCAGACGAATTTATCTTGAGAATATTGTTGACTCACGTAAGTAGTTGCGTTAGTTGGCAATATCCAAAGGATTTATTATGACTCTGGGAACTTTGATAGAACCCGTTCGGCAGGTACAAAATAACTCATAGTACAGATCCTTGGGGATGGGTAGACCTTTTGACTCCATGCTTTGACCTTAAGCCTAGGGAGCCTTGTGTGTGCATGTGCATTATATTTGTGAATGCTTGCCTTTGTGTTGTGTGTGCATCATCTCATCATAGCATTTCATGATTGCGACTGGTTTTGTAAGACTTAGTTGACCTCTTTGTAGATATATCATGGATATTGGAACAAGAAACACCAAGAGATACATTTTCAAGAAACCTGATACGTCCGAGTTGAGAAAGCTAGGAACTATGAATTTGGAAAACGATATGGAAATATTTTGAGCCTAGTCAGGATAGGGATGGAGGAAGGGATCCTCAGTACTTTGGTTCAATTCTATGATCCATTGTATCATTGCTTCACTTTTCCCGACTATCAGTTGATGCCGACTTTGGAAGAGTATGCCTATTATGTAGGAGTCCCTGTGAAGGATCAGAAACCATACAGTGGATTGGAAAACTTAAATTCACCGAAAGAAATAGCAGATGTTCTTCACCTTGAAGCATCTGAAATTAAAGCTCATCGTGCAACCAAAAAAGGAGTAGCAGGTTTCCATTCAGATTTCTTAGTCAAGAAAGCTGCCTATCTTGTCAAAGAAGGGAGCATGGATGTGTTTGAAGCAGTATTAGCTCTGTTAATCTATGGACTAGTATTGTTTCCCGAGGTAGAGGAATTCATTAATTTCCCTTCCATTACCATATTTTTAAGTGGCATCCTTATGCCTACCTTGTTAGGAGATATTTATCATTCAATTCATCATCGGACACTTCAAATAAAAGGAGCTTTCCTCTGTTGTGCACCTCTGTTGTATAAATGGTTCGTCAACCATTTGCCAAAAACTGACGCTTTCAAGGAAAATCCCAATGGTTAGAGATGGTCTCAAAGGATAATCTCTTTAACACAAGCTAATATTCATTGGTACGATCTCACATACGGCCGGGGAGTTTATTTTGATCATTGTGGAAGCTTCCCAAATATACCGCTCATTGGAGTAAGAGGAGGGATCAATTACAATCCAGCTTTGACTCGACGACAATTTGGTTTTCCAATCAAGGATAAACCCAACAATGTGCTCTTATCCGACTTCTTTTATCTCAACACTGAGGTAGCAGAAAATACAAGAAACAATACAATTGATGCTTGGGAGAACATCCAGAAAAAGACTAAAGCAGACCTAGGGAAAAGAAATTGCATAGCTTTAGAACCATTCACTTAATGGGTCCAGTCTAGAGCGAAAGATTTGAAGATGCCGTATCTCCCAGAAAAGAACACGCAGATTATCATCGCGTCGTCATCCTCTGCCATTCCTATTGAGAAGATGGAAGAGTACCAAGAGCTACTTGTAAGAGCGCAACTTGAGAGAGACATTTGGGAAGGAAAGTATCATTCGCTTTCTTCCTAAACAACAAGGCTCATCATAGAGGTGCAAGAAAAAGATGAGTTGATAGATTGGCTCGAGCGACGAGTGATTGATAGGGAAGCAACCAAGGAGAATTTATTTTTCTCCAGTATCAAGCCCACTCAAAGCATTCATGAATACTCAAGTATCCCTCCAACCTCTGAAGCCTGGAAAGGAATAATGGATAAATTAGTAATGGAAAATGCAATTCTAAAGAAGTTGAAAAGGCCCCGCGTCTGAAGTCATTAGTTTAGACTATGGAATATAGTCTCTTGATGTAACTTAGACTTCTTGTATTGTATCTCAAAAGTTGTAACTTTGACCAATAATGAATGAAATAAGGGTTTGGCGCAATTGATCTTCTGAGTTTTGTAAAACCAGTTCGCATTTACATTACATCTTTGAATTTTACTAACCATTCAAGGAAATTCAAAAAACTTCTTTGCAGACATCAACATGGAATGACGAAGCAGGTTCCCGTTTCCAGACTTAAGGTTGGGAAATCTCAGGATCTTGGTAGGCCTTGTTAGGAATCCTGTTGCTTTCATTGCAAAGTATGGAGATCTTCTGCCATTACTTAACACTCGAGTTAACGAGGACATATTGCAGGCACTCGTCGAGTTTTACGATCCAATATATCATTTCTTCATCTTCCAAGACTTCCAATTGCTTCCAACTATAGAAGAATATTCTGCTTACCTAAAGCTTCCTCTGACCTTCACAGCTTCTTATGGAAACCAAGAAGAAGAGACATTGCTAAGGCGCTGCACATCAGGCCCACTCAATTGCCTGCTGATTTGGTAGCTAGGAGTGGTTTCCGTGGAATGGAGGCGAGACCATTTATGGAGATGGCTGAATTTCACTACGACAATAAGAGTTTGGGCATCTTTGAGGCAATCTTGGTGTTCTTAACCTATGGCTTGTATCTCTTTCCATGCTGTAATGAATTCATCAGTGAGGAGGCCATCCAACTCTTCATCATCAAAAATCTCGTGAATACATTGCTAGTAGACACCTACATTGTCATCCACCGCTGGAATCTATATGATCTTGGGCTGTTTGCATGCTATACAACTTTGCTTAGCAAGTGGTTTGGTTCTCACTTGCCCAAGACTCATGTTCTGTGGAACCTCCCCAACAAGGAAGCATGGGTTGAAAAATTAATAACTCTCAAACACTATGATGTCAATTTGTATGATACAAAAATCAGTGGCGTAGCCATGATCCAAACATGCGGAGACTTCCCGAATATACCTCTCATTGGTACAAAAGGAGTTATTAGCTACAACCCAATCCTTGCTTGCCGCCAGCATGGATATACAACCGGGCCAGAGCCAGAGATGCTAAAAGCCTGCTTTTGTGAAAAAGGTAGCAATGAAGAGCTTGAAACCCAAGCTAGCCGTGCTTGGTAGTGTCCTCACATGCAGGGGATAACCGCGGAAGAAAATGTGAGTTGTTTAACTATGAGGGCTTATCTACTTTGGTCAAAGGACATAGCTTTATAGATGTTCTACACTCGTGGCTATGAGATCACAATGGAGCCTGAAGTTCCTATACTCAGGGAAGAGTTGAAGTACGCTTTATTCAAAGAAAAGCGTGAAAACAAAGAACTATGCGAGATTATTCTCCAGAATTAAGCTCATCCCAGGTCTCAAGAAGGAGAAGGATCGTCTAGTTAGAACGATCAATACTTCACCATTTCCTGCTTTCTTTAAGATTGTAATCTTATGTTATGTTTGCTTTTGCTGTAAGAAAGGTCTTGCTTGTTAGAAAGGGCCATCTATTGTAATGGATTTTAAATTTATCAATGAAAATTTGCTTTTAAAGCACGTTGTTATGTGTGTTCCTAATTTTGTTTGTAAACAAAATTTGCTTTTTCCTTAAATGGTTGGTTTCTGCATCTACATGTGCATTCACATACCATTCTGCATTGGTCTTGCATTGGGTTCCGCAGCTCATCTGTTTTTCTTGTCTGCCAGATAGGGAGAGTCACACTGAGTTCTCACGGATACAACACCCGAGCCCAAGCTCAAAGAAGGATGGCTGAGAATGATCAGAGAATTGACCAAATTGACAATGACATCGAAGGCATTAAAGGCAATGTCAGTCAGATCATGGAGGTTCTTAATGTGATAAAAGCGAAGATGGATACGCAGGTTACCATGGTTTCTGAAGTCCCTACAGCAGTAACAAACCTTCCAATAGCTCCAATTTCAACGACAGAATTTCCATTTGGCATATCCATGGATTTCCTACCGCTGTTCAGCAATCCTCAACCGTTCAGCCTACAACCGCAAGTTGTTCCAATATTGAATCCTCTGCTCACCCAGGCGGGAGGTCTTACGCATGCTCAACCTATTTCCAACAGCCAATCTTTGATATACCAGATGGTCCAGTTTGTTAGCGAGACACCCTTAATCCGCATTGAAAGAAGAACTGTACCAGCATATGTCATGAGAATAGAAGAAGAGTCTGATAAGAAACCTTGGTTTCATGACATCAACAACTTTCTCCAATATCAGAAGTATCCAATTGACGCATCCATAATTGACAAAAGAGCCATACGAAGATTGTCATCCAAGTTCTTCATCAGCAATGGCATCCTGTACAAAAGAAACCATGACATGGTTCTACTCAGATGTGTTGATGAAAAAGAAGCAGGTATACTAATAACTGAAGTGCACGAAGGGACTTTCGGCACCCATGCTGGGGGCCATGCCATGGCGAAAAAGATTTTAAGGGCTGGTTATTTTTGGTTGACCTTAGAGATGGATTGCATCCTCTTTGCTCGAAAATGCCAAAAATGTCAAGTCTATGCCGACAAGGTGCATGTTCCTCCACATCCTCTCAACGTGATGACATCACCATGGCCATTTGCCATGTGGGGCATAAACATGATTGGGGAAATAGAACCAAAAGCTTCCAACGACCATTGTGTTGTCCTCGTCGCAATTGATTATTTCACCAAATGGGTAGAAGCAGTGTCATATGCAAATGTAACAAAACAAGTAGTCGCCCGATTCATCAAGAAGAAGATCATCTCCTGGTACGGCATTCCATGCCAAATCATCACTAACAGTGGGTCTAACCTGAACAACAACAAAAATGAAAGAACTTTGTGATGACTTCAAAATCAAGCATAACAATTCATCTCCGTACAGATCCTAAAGGAATGGTGTTGTCGAAGCTGCGAACAAGAATATCAAGAAAATCGTACAGAAGATGGTTGTAACCTATAAAGATTGGCATGAGATGTTACCATTTGCTTTACATGGATACAAAACATCAGTGCGAACTTTGACAGGGGCAACCCTTTTCTCTTTAGTCTATGGAATAGACACAGTGCTACTCGTCGAGGTCAAGATACCTTCTTTGAAAATCTCAATGGAAGTCGAGTGGATAAAATAAAGGTTCGATTCATTAAATCTCATCGACGAAAAAAGGATGACTGCCATGTGTCATAGCCAGATTTATCAACAAAGGATGATAAGAGCATTCGACAAGAAGGTTCGTCTCAAAGAATATAAGGAAGGAGAGCTTGTATTCAGAAGAACCCTATCAACACAGAAGGACATGCGTGGCAAATGGATGCCCAATTATGACGGCCCTTTCTTCATGAATATTGTTTTCTCTGGAGGATCTCTAATTCTTGAGACAATGGATGGTGAACAACTCAAGTACCCTATCAACTCAAATGCAGTGAGAAAGTACTACGCTTAAATGGAAAACCTAGAAAGGTGGCTCAAGCCCAAATATCTTCAGCAAGTCGGAAGTCCGAAGCACAAAACCGGCAAATGTAGGGGAAAAGTCCCGTCGACGGTGTTAAAGAAGGTCATTCTCGTCAGAGGCGACGAAGCGGACGAACTACTAAGTTAGTAGGACCAGATCATTGTGGGATTCTGTAACCCCTTTTGTTTGCCATTTTTCAAAATTGTATTATTCCCGAGACTTTACCCTTTGTAAAGTTCTTGTCTCTTAATGAAATCAGATTTTTGACCAATCATTGTTATGATATATTGTTTTTATTATGCAAATTTCACTTATTTGTTAATAATGACTTTTGAAAAGCAAAGTGTTTTTGAAATTTTAAATTTTGGTTTAAGAAAACTAATTTAACAAAGCACATTAAAACTCTAGAGGTAACATGACAGTGGTACGCTACTCTCAGAGCAATAAAGGCTTGCTGCCACCTCCGACCAAGGACGTGCCCAACAGCGGCTCCTGCTACTAAGCCAAGATTGCTCCTCCACAAGTTTGCATGAGTATTGATTACGTCGGAAAATTGTTATATTCCCCGAAAGAAGCACTATCCAGTTTGTAACATCAGGACTCAGCGTGTTGGGTTTCCCTCTTTTGTGTTCCTTGCTTTGCTTTTTCCTTCTCCCTCGTGGGTCGGTCTGCATTGTGCATTTTGCTTTTGCCATTGAGATCCTTTGGTCGTCACCACCCTCTTTGATTCGTTTGCTACAGGTTCGCTTTGCGGATGTTACCCGAACTTTATCGTAATCTTGAGATAATTTATTTCCATCTTGGGAGGCTAGTTGTGACTAGAAATATCTGACATTACCAAGAAGATTCATGATTATTAGTGTTTATCTTTGAAATCAGGTCGTAACCAATCTTTGAAATCCAGTAGTTAATGGCATCGTTTAAATCCAATCGTTATTGGTACCTATATTTTGGTCGTAACCAATTGTTCTAAGTCCAGTAGTTACTGGCATTGCCTAAATCCAATTGTTATGGTATTTGGTTCGGTTGTTATCGTTTCCCCTATGTAAGTCTAGTAGTTACTAGTATTGCATTGAAATCCAATGATTATTGGTATTTGAGTTGGTCGTTACCAAGTTCCCCAATTTAAGTCCAGTGGTTACTGGCATTGCTTGTCAAATCCAATTGTTATTGGTACCTATATTTGGTTGTTAGCAATCTTTGTAAGTCCAATGGTTACTGGCATTGCTTAAAAATCCAATTGTTATTGGTATTGTTTAATTTGGTTGTTACCAATCATTCTAAAGCCCAGTGGTTACTGGCATTGTTTAAATCCAATTGTTATGGGTATCATGATTTGGTTGTTACCAATCATTGTAAGTCCAGTGGTTACTGGCATTGTTTGAAAACCAATTATTATTGGTTTGAGGATTCGGTTGTTACCAAATTCCCCAGTTAAGTCCAGTGGTTACTGGCATTGTTGAAAAATCCAATTGTTATTGGTATATAGCTCGGCTGTCATCGATTTCTCATTGAGGTCCAGTGGTTACTGGCATTTTTCGAAAATCCAATTGTTATTGGTACTCTGAGTTGGTTGTCACCAATTTCCCCCCGTTTAAGTTCAGTGATCACTGACATTGTTTGAAAACCAATCATTATTGATATCATTATTTTGGTGGTCACCATGCGCCTTGAGGTCTAGTTATGACTAGCATCCCCAAGAGGTCTAGTAGTTACTAGCACCGCTTAAACCATTTGTTATTAGTAGGAGGTTCTGGTTGTCACCAGTATCCCCGGCGGAGCCTTGGTTTTCCCATTCGAGTCTCGGAGATCTAGTGGTTACTAGTATCCCCGGTGCGTCTGGTCTTGTTTCTAGTCTTTTCCTGAAGATCTCGTTCGAACTCTTCGTTGTAGGAAGTTCTTCATTTGGCTTATCCCCAGTGAGGATCGTGTCTCTGGTCTTTCGTTTCTCTGTTGGAAGTATGCTTTTCCCCAGTGGAGTTCCCCTTTGTCCCTAGTGAAGATTTCGTCTTCCCCGGTGGAGTTTGTGTCCCTATATGAAAGATCCCCTTGAATTATCATCATTAGTCATGTATGAGCTATTGCTTGTTATGTTTTGGACCTTTCCTCAGTGTGTCGGGTCCCCTGTGAGTAGTCACTCGTTGTCTTGCCGTTCTTTTATTTTTGCTCGTGTGTCAGCATTTTGTCTTGCGCTCAAGCATCATAAAGCATCATTTAGAATTCATGGAATTTTCGCATTCGTCCTTTTACATACCATTGTGTCTAAGGGACAAAATTTTTTGTTTGCTATATTTAAATACCTTTCACTATAATTCTATGGAGATTGTTATCTCTCATTGCCATTTGGTAAAGATATTTAAATAGGGGCATCTGTTGTACCCCAAATTTTGACCCTTAGATCTTCATCATCATTCTAGGAGCATCATCATTTGTTTATCTAACCATAACCTATTTCAAGTTTGTCTTTGTCAAGATACAGATGAATCAGGGTTCCATAAAGTCAGGAATCGAGGTTTCGAAGGTTTAATCAGTCAATGTATTGGATTGATTATTCATGAAACAAGTCTCCACATCATTAATAATACTATATTGGATCAAGTATGAATCCAATTTGAGGTTGTCACCCAAAGATCAAAAACAGTGCAGTCCGGAACCCCCGATTAGGGTTTTTGATCAGGAATAGTCAACTGTGGTTTGACTTTTGACTTAAATGGTATTCCAATGATGGAATCATGGTCCATGAAGCTTATATAACTTATTGAATTCTACCCATGAATTTTCAAGACCTCAAAGGACCCAGAACACCAACAGTCGATTCAGGGGTTTTCGATCGATCGGTTCGTTTGACTGAAAAGTCAACTCATTGACCAAAAGGGTTTTGACCCTAAATTTGAAAGCAAATATGTTCCTAATGTGATATTACATCTTTTCATGAAGATTTGTGACCATTGGATCAAGGATTGAGAAGTAATCAAAAAAGTCGGGAATTAGGGTTTTGAAAGGGACAAGACTATAACTTCCTAACCACACATCCAAATGAGGTGGTTCAAAGCTTGTTGGAAATTTCTTGGAAAGCCCTACAAAAGTGTAAACGTGACCTATGTGCAAAAAATGAATGGATTTGGAGTTATGATCAAAATCATCACAAGAGAGGAAAAACACATTGAAATTCCAAGTTCTTAGCACTTTTAAGTCATGTTTTCAGCCAACTTCAAGAGGTTTTTTGACCTAGTTCCACTTGGAATTTCAAAATCCTAAAAACATGAAAGTTGTAGAGAATAATGAGGACTTTCCAAAGAGTACAAGGACTTCTCCATAGCACTTATGAGCAGAGAGTTTTGAAGGAGACAACTTGGCTCCTCACACTTGAAATGCACCATGTCCAAACTCAGCACAAACTTACTTTCCAACTATCCACTTGATTTATAACCATGGATTGACATCTGATATGATGTTTAAGAGTGTATAATGAACTAAGTCATAGGAACTTACAAGCATGGCCAAGGTTTTGTCCAAAAAGATCATTGTTTAATAAGGAAAAGTACAATAGTACAAAAGTACCTCTATAGTCACTTCATAACAGCTCAAGGATAGCTGGTTTTTGGAGGCTAATGACCCTTGAAAACATGCACAATCTTAAGAAAGCATCACCTTTAGATTTTGCTAAGATTTTCCATCCAAAATCCAACTTGCAAACCAAAATGCCAAGTCTTCCCTCATTCTTGCCTTGCTTATAAATAGAGGTTCCTCTATGCACAAACACACACCAGAGCACTCTAAATCCCAATAGAAAACCAAGCTCTCTTATCTTGCATAACCTTTACTTGAAAGTGAAGTAAACCATTAAAAAACTGTCTTGCACAAATTTCACACCAGCATCCTCTCCAACCATTCAATCACCCTAAAAACCATCCATACAATCTCAAAATCACTCTTAGAAGGTGTTCCAACCATTAGCTGGCCAAAAATACCACAATACCAAAAGTCAACCTCTCACACCCTAAATGTTGACTTTTTTGCACAAGGTGATGAAACACACTGCCTAGACCAGTTTGGATCTCTTTGACACCTTGAACACCATATATTTATGTTGTACCAACTGTCCAAATCATTGAAAAATAGATGGAACATCATTTTCTAGAACTGTCATCAAGGATCACTCATTACTTCAAGAAGAAGTAATTTCAAAGCTTGCATCAAAGGGGGATATCTTGCTCAATCAAAGTTGCTAGCTCACTTTGGAGGTCTACAAGAGGTATGTGATCTCTAGCTTTTTCCTTTTCTCATACATATGCACTGTTTAAAAATGTTGATCACATGCTGAACTTGACTTATGCTTGCTTGTATGAGTTATAACTCCCATGTTAAAGTATTTCTTTGTGTTTGGCATTGTTATGTCAAAGATTGCATTTGTGCCTGCTTGAACTTGTTTTTATAAGATTTATTTGTGTTTGCTTACATTAAAGTTGTGACCATCATATGAAATATGTATTGGATTGACTGCTGGATGTTTTAGCATTGTCATGTTTAAAGCTTGCAATTGTTCTGTTGGAACTATTTTTGAGTTGAGTTGTTTAACTTGTTGTAAGTGCTTTTGATTGGCTGCATTTTATGGCAAAACATTAATGTGTGAGAAAATTTCATAACTGATGTTAGGACATACATGAAGAGTGGTATGCAAGGAAAGCTAAGAGTAAGTGAAGCTGAATGTCATGACTAAATGTTATGACATTGATCGTATGACATCAGGGCGCGCAGGTTTGTTTTTCTGTTATTAGCTCAGGCTATACTTCAGGAAACAATCCAGGAAGCATAGTTATTTTAGGCAACATAACAGACATTGTTGAGGATAACATAGAAGGCTTCTGACCTAATAATAAGTGTGCAGCTTCATGAAGAAAGGTTTAACTTGGGTAAACCTAAATTCTCTACCAAGGCCCAAAGCAGGTCTGCTATTATAAATATCAGAAGGATCATTCCTAATGGGTAGACCTGGGAGAGAGAGAGAGAGAGAGAGCAGAGAGACTGCAGAAGGTATTTTGTGAGTGAAGAGTGTTTCTCTTCACGTGTGTCTAGGAATCTCCTTGTGTGACAAGAAATTGTAGGGTGTATGATTGCTCTGGTTTATTTTGTATGAAATGGTGTGTTCATTGAGCCACTCAAAGCTATTAAGCAAGAGTGTGTGTCACTTAATCAAAGTTATGAAGCAAGATCAAGGTGTGTTTGAAGTGTATCTTCATATCTTTATGTAATTGTGTTTTGATATCACTGAGGTGATTGAGGGGGAGTGAGTGGGTATAATCAGGTCTAGAGTGTCTCTAGGAAGAAGTGTCATTGGGTAGGTTTTAAGTGAGGAGTGCAAACTGGGTTGTTTGACTCTGAATTAATTATGCTAATAGTGAATTTCCTCCCTGGCTTGGTAGCCCCCAAATGTAAGTGTTGTTGACACTGAACTGAGTGAACAATTACTGTGTTACTTACTGCTTCTCTTTACAGCTTTTTAATTATTCCAATAGTCTGTGTTACAGTGGATGTTATAACATCCGTGATAACATCCATCGTGTGCTTGCCTACATTGGAGTTGTAACTCTCATTTGAAGTATGCTTTGACTTGATGTTGGCATTGTTATGTCAAAGAATTTGCTGCTGCTTCTGCTAAATGTGGTGCTAGAAGTTTTGTTGTAAGAAAAACTGATTAATCATGTTTAGGAATACAAGTTGGTGGGACTGCTGTCTAGATCAATTTGAGTGTTGTGTGTGTGTTTTGTCTTTGTGAAGGCACTGTTGCTGGAACTCATTATGAATGTTTTTGAGACATGATACATTTAAACTTGCTGTCTTAATCTATTTTGATTTGAATCTTTAAAAAACCCTCAATTGTTAGAGTGTATGCCTTGCTGAAGTTCAAGTTTAAAGAATATTGGTGATGTTGTGAATGATGATTGGATCATTTGAAGTAGATACTTTATAACTGTTTTTGGAAAAACACCATTTTCAAGTCATTGAGTCTTTCTTGCAACTCATATGTCATATGCTGGTTTAATTTGAATTTGGATCTGCTTGCTATCTGAAATTAATTGACAAATTATTTAGAGCATGTGCAGACCTTTGATTAGTTAAAAACATGTTTGTTATGAACCATGACTTTGAAATTGCATCTTCAAACCCTCATCTGCATTTACCATCGTTTTTTAATCCATGTGCATTATTTTGAAAAATTGATGTTACCATCGTGTTCCTCATTAAAATGCAAGCAGGTTAGAGTCAAATTTTGTTAAATTTGATGATGATTTGATCAAGTTTGGATTTGAATCACTTTCATGTTTGCTTTCCTGAAGTTGCCTTGAGTTTGCCCATAATATTTGGCCTTGAAAGGTTATATATTATTGGGGTGGCTTGATACAATGGATGTATCACCACCCCATTGGTTATGCCTGCGTATTCATGTGCTTTCTATCCTTGCCATCCTGAGTTCGATCCCTGCAGGACAACTCTTTTGATTATTTTTTATTTTTATCATTTGTTTTACATTTAAACTCTTCCTTCCACTATTTTTCACATGCGCGCTTTGGTTGGTGTGGTGAGATTTTTAACCTATGATCCCTAAGTCACGGGTTCAACCTTTGGTGTGGACACTCCCTTCTTTTTTAATACTAGTTTTTTCATGATTTTCTTCAAAATTTCAAATCAACATAACTTATTCATTTTCTTCTCATTTTTGAGTGACTCTTTGTTCATTGTGCTCCTAATCTTTCCTATTTTCATATGATGATTAAAGAATTCAAGGATCCACATCCTAGAAACACTTTATGTCATTTGAAGATCTTGCATAGGTTTTAGGGTTTTTACCCTCCTCTCTTTCAATCATTTTCAAAACTTTTTTGATTCAATTTCATGAGATTGATTTGCACTTGTTGTGTACATATCTGTTAAGTCATTTGTGTGTTTTTTTTCTTGAACCAAAACTTATTTTCATTCAAATCCTTGCTAGTAAGCATTTATTTGGTTAACATTGTAATTTTTGTTTGAGAATCATACTACCTCTAGATGTTGTAACTTCTTGAGTACCTTTTTTTTTATCCCCCGTCTATCTATAAGTCTTTATAGAACTCTAATATGATAGAATTTGTTTCATTTGTGGTTGTTACCTTGAATATGTATGCTTTCTTCATGAAACTTTGAACTCGATTTGTTGTAACACTTCTTGTATGCCTACTTGTACTTGATTGTCATCAATGTGTGATTTTTGATCTTATGTTGTTACATTTGACATCCTTTGATCCTTATATATGGTTGCCTCAAGTTGTTACTTGCTTGCACATAAACTTGTTGGAATTACATATGGTTGTTACCTCATTCTTCTTCATCTTTGTTAAGATGCTTTAAAATTAATATACCTTCTATGCTTGGTCTTGTAAGAACCTCTAATATATTCCTCCTTCTAGATATTGTAATATCTTTGTAAATTTTTTAGTTGTAACTATTTGACTTGATTGTAATCTTTGCTTGATGTTGTAACATGCTTGCATATCTCTTCTTGGTTGTCACCATGCTCTTTTATATGTTCATCATGTTTGAATGAATGCTTATGTATGCTTTTAGCTTTGTTAAGTTATTTCCCAAGTGATGTAACTTGTTATTTCTCATCAAGTTGCCTCATCTTTTCCCTTTTCCAAAGAAAATTCTCTCTATTGACCCTTGGGTCATATATAGCTCATTACCCTCCCTTTGACTTTGTTAAGTCACCTTGATTCCTAACTTAGTTAGGTTAGAACCCATATCCATTAGACTTTTGCTTTTAAGTCTAGAAGACCTACCCCTTGTTAGGAGTATCTTTCAACTAGAACTTTAAGATAGAGTTTTTCAACCCTATGTAAGAATCATTGTCATCATTACTTACTCCTCTCTTGGCTTTTGTCAAAGTCAAATCCTTTGAGTGTTTCAACTTAGAATAGAGAGTTTCATTAAACTCTATACAAGCATTGTTATGTTTGTTCCCCTTTGAACCTTGATCATAATCAAGTGTTCATCTATCCCTAGTGAGGTGAACTACGGTTGCTCTGATTCTATCCTAGTTAGGATACATAGGCAGAGGATGCGATATCTTTGCGAGCAAACTTAGAAACTAGCCTTAGATCTTTACCTAGAACTTAACCTTGTACCCCTATCCCAAGCCATAACAAACATTTAGCAAGCATAGCATACAAACATACAAAAGGTTCATGTAGAGTAGTACATATGTTTAGGATGTGAAATACCTACCCTAGGCATAACCAACCCCCGATCCCTGATCTCTTAGCGTTGTTGTTACATCGTGCAAAAGATTTTTTCTTTCTTTAACCTTTCCTTTGGATAAATCAAAGTCCGGTTGTGAATTTTAAGAATTAAGATTCAAGTTAATCAATAGCTTAGTATCACGATTCTCATCGCAACAGTAATTATCGGTCAATTGGTGGGCAAGATATTTTGACAAGACACTGGCCTTGATTGCTTTCTAGGTAAATATTGAATATCATATGATGTCAGAACCATCTACCACCGAGAAATCCTTCCAATTTGAGCTTGCTTCTCAAAAACATATTTGACCGGGTCCATCTTTGATACCAACAAGGTTGTGTGTGTTAGCATGTACTGCCTCAAGCGCTTGGCTTCCCATGCAAGTGCACATCATGTTTTCTCCAGCATCGAATACCTTGACTCGTAATTAGTAAATTTCTTACTCAGGTAGTAGATTGCATGCTCTTTCCTACCTGTCTCATCGTGTTAACCGAGTACATAACCTATAGAATTCTCAAGAATCGTCAAATACATTATCAATGGTCTTCCAGATACTAGAGGCATGAGGATCAGAGGCTTCTGCAAATATTCTTTTATTCGGTCGAAGGCCTTCTGGAAATCATCGTTCCACTTGATAGCCTGATCTTTTTGCAATAGCTTGAATATTGGTTAACTAGTGGCTATAAGATGATAGATGAATCTAGCTATGTAGTTTAATCTCCCTAAGAAACCAGGAACCTTTTTTTCTATTCTAGGCTCAAGTATTTCTTGTATTGCTTTCACTTTAGCAGGATCAACCTCGATACCTCGCTCACTAACGATAAAGCCCAACAACTTGCTAGATCTCACCCTAAAGGTGCACTTGTTTGGATTCAATCTCAGCTTGAATTTCCTCAGTCTGTCAAACAATTTCTGGAGATGAACCAAGTGATCTTCTTTAGTCTGGGATTTTGCAATCATATCATCTATGTATACTTCAATCTCTTTATGAATCATATCATGAAAGAGAGTCACCATCATGCGCTGATATGTTACCCTAACATTCTTCAGTCTAAAGGGCATCACCTTGTAACAGAAGGTCCCCCACAGGGTAATAAACATCGTTTTCGCCATGTCCCCTGGGGCCATTTTGATTTGGTTATACCCAGAGACCCATGAAGGAATACATTGAGAACTGCGCTGTATTATCCACTAGCACATCAATATGGGGAAGGGGAAATCATCTTTAAGGGTGGCTCTGTTCAGATCCCTTAATCGACACACATTCGAACCTTACAATCTTTCTTAGGCATAGGTACAATGTTTGCAACCCATGGGGATAGTTGGTGACAACCAAGAAACCTGCGTCCAGTTGCTTCTGCACTTCTTCCTTGATCTTTACAACCATATCTAGTATAGTCCTTCTGAGATTTTTCTTGACCAGAGGATATTCCTCTTTGAGAGGCAATATGTATACCACAATATATGTATCAAGTCCAGGCATATCTTGGTAAGACCAAGCGAAGACGTCAACATATTCTTGCCGCATTCCCGTCAGCCTCCTCTTCACACCTTCATCTAAGGCAACCCCTATCTTGACCTCTCTCTTTACTTCCTCGGTGCCAAGATTGATCACTTCTATAATCTCTTGATGCGGCTGAATGACCCTTTTTTCCTGCCTCAATAACCTGGATAACTTCTCAGGGAGTTCACAATCTTCCTCACCTTCTTCTTCGGCTTGGCAGATTGGATTATAAAAGTCATAATGAGCCATAGTAGTACTATTATCAATAGAATACAGAAGGGTGATCCTGTATGATTGATGGTTCATGCTTTATTTTAGAATGAGGATGTTAAAACAAAACAAAAAGAAACATTGCCATTTTTAATGAAAAAAATAAAACAGAAATGAAAGACAGGGAACAAAATATTTGAATGTGAAAAACGTCCTTTATTCATGATAATTATTGCATATGCAACGCTGAGGCCCTACAATGAATCACTACGTCTTGGGAAGAATATAGGACTTATCACATGAGTTTAAACATAGGAAATTACTCTTCAGCGAGAGTGACTTGGATAATTTCTTCTACTAACCAGTTTGTAAGCTTCTATCTGAGGACACACGTGCAGATCTAGTTGTCCATGTCATAATCATTGTATGCATCATCACCTACTGCATGTATCTGACTGTCATAAATGATATCGGCACTTGAGAACCTGATGGGAGTTGAGGGACCCTGAGCCTTCCAGGATGCCTGAGTTGGCTTGCACCCAAGCCCAAAATTATCTTGCTCCACGGGAAAATCCAATACCTAGCCCCATCCTGCCGAACCTCTAGCTTCAACCACTACCTTGGATTCTTTCAAAGATGCCATTGAAATCTCTGGCCTTTTATCCTCTACAAGGGGAGTCTCCTTGACTTATATAGCCTCTAATGCTTGACAGAGAGTTTCATGAATTTCTCCCTTAACTTCCATGTACTTGAAGGATGCCAAATGACTCACTATGATATCTTCTTCACCATATACGATAACAAACTTACCATCAACCACAAATTTGATTTTATGATGAAGAGTAGAAGACACAACGCCAACTGAGCGAATCCATGGGCGCCCAAGCAGACAACTATAGGCAGGCTGGATATCCATAATAGAGAATCTTGTGTTGAAAATTTGAGGACCCAATTGAATAGGCAACTCAACCTCGCCAAACACCTACCTCTTAGATCCATTAAAGCCTCTGACCACAAGGTCACTGGGTTTGAGTACTACCCCCTATGTATTCAACTTCATTAATGCCTTCTTGGGTAGCACGTTCAGCGATGAATCGGTATCGACTAGAACATGTGACAACATGGCGCCAGTACATTCTACTAAAATATGCAGAGCCCTATTGTGGTTTCTCCCTTCAGGGGTCAAATCGAAGTCGATAAATCACAATCAATGACTGGAATTCACATTTGCCATAACCCCTTCGAGTTGATTAACAATGATTTCTTGTGGTACGAAGGCAATATTCAAAATTTTTAGCAGAGCATTCCGGTGAGCCTTAGAACATAACA
Organism: Lathyrus sativus; assembly: GCA_963859935.3. Lineage (NCBI taxonomy): Eukaryota > Viridiplantae > Streptophyta > Magnoliopsida > Fabales > Fabaceae > Lathyrus > Lathyrus sativus. The sequence continues at coordinate 251,706,942 of OZ012740.1, read as the reverse complement.
ACAATGATAAAGTTGAAATCTTCGAAGGCATCTGGTTGAGCTGGTCAACCACCTTGTAATCGATTTTCTTTATGATCTGTATTAACTCCTCTACATCCTTGTCGAATGAGGCATTAGAGGTTAGATTTTGCACAATCTCTTCTACCACTGCTTCTTTACCATTGGCCTTAGCCAAAGCATTAGCATTCACATTTGAAGAGCCCTATAGAGGTGAGAAATTCCGTCCATTTATGGTGATTCTTCTAGGACCACCAATGTTATCAACCTTTCCAGCATCTGAATCATCTTTCAAAGGAGCCTCAATCTCTTGCCTGCGACTTTAATAATAGACGTTTGCACCATAATGCCATGGTACAACCTTGGTACTTTCATATAGAATTGGTCCAGGCACGGTAATCACAACAGGGGCCTGCCTTGAAGGCACAGAGATTCTAGCTGGGGTAAATGATATTGTAATTACGGCAACACCTTCACCACTAACACTCTTGTTCTCTGAAACTCTGTAAAATTGAATCAGCCCCTTGACAATCAACTTTTGAATACCATTCTTCAGGTCAATAAAGCCATTAGTCTGAACATCACATTTTTCACAATTATCCACACAATCGGGAAACATGTCACTCATCATCAACTGCCTTTTTACAAAAGGCAAAGGCACCTTCAACATATTCACATCATTAATTAAATTCAACTCCTCTGCTTCTTCAACAACATTTATCATTGCTCTGTGTTAAGGGCCAATTTGTGCATACTTTAAATTATATTTTGTGGCCCTTTCCAATGGTTTCCTTGATATTTTAGTAATAAACCTTTTAGTTTTAGTGCAAATATGCATGTTTCTGATTTTATTGTAAATATGGTGAATTATGATTGTAACGCCCGTTCATTTTAATTAAATTATTTATGAATTGTTGGTGTGCCTTTATGTGGGAGTGTGTCTGAGAGCGTTGGTGGGTGTCCTTAAAGTATAGGAAACCATTTAATAAATCATTGAGTTTGATAATAATATAATATAATTAATAATGATGATAATTTAATAACTAGTAGTAATATGATATTATTATTATTATTATTATTATTATTATTATTATTATTATTATTATTATTATTATTATTATTATTATTAGTGGATGGAATGAGAGAGGAAGTTATTTGGAGAAGTTGTGGGAGAAAGAGTAAAAGAACGATAAACTGCTCAGAAAACCAAATTGGAAGGGAAAGGCTGAGAAAAGAGGAAAAAGGACGTGGTTGTGGAGAAAGGAAGAACAGAAGAATTAACCGCCGGAGAGAATTGAAGGTTGTTGCAGAAGAGTCACCGGGAGAGCAAACCGGAACCGGAAGTTTAGAGTTGGCCTCAATTCCGAGGTAAGGGTGGGGTTCAATTCTATAACTGTGGGTATGATCAATTTCATGTAGAGAATTGAATCATAAGGATTAATGTTCCTGTAGATCGATAAATATTAAGGGGTAATGTTCCCGTAAGTTGAAGAAATATTAAGGATTAATGTTCCCGTAGGAATATTCCCGTGGAAATGTTCCCGTAGTAATGTTCCCGTAGTAATATTCCCGTGGTAATGTTCTCGTAGTAATGTTCCCGTAGGTTGAGCAATATTAAGGGTAAATGTTCCCGTAGGTTGAGAAATATTAAGGTAATATTAAGGGTAAATGTTCCCGTAGGTTGAGAAATATTAAGGGTTAATGTTTGTCTACGCCTGCATCAGTGTTTATGTCCTTAGTTTATGTAGTAATGTTGGGAATCGGCGCCGACACGCGCTAATTTCCCCTTTGTTGAGAAAAGGTTGTTATTATGCTATTACTCGATCGACTTCAGGTAGGGAATCGAATCATAGATATAGTTCCCGTTACTCGATAAATGTTAGGGACGAGGTTTTTCTGTGTAGGAATGAATGTGTTATATCGTCAGTGTTGTACGATGTTGTATGGTTGCCCTTAATGAGGCAAGATTAGTTGCCCCGTAGTTAACGAACCTTTTCAGGAACTATAATTAATTTAGTGAGAAAAAGTTATAATGTTGTTCTTACGATAATGTGCTGAATTCTTAATTGTCGAAAGTATGTTGTTATTGTTCCCCTACATGAACAGATTGAAATGATGAATACTTGATGCATATGGAGTTGTTATGTCACTGTTGAGAAAATGTTATTATAATATTCTCCTTGGATTATGTGGGTAAGTTGTAGTTCTATTACCTGTATGAAGGTATATGAAAATGCTGTTGAGTTCTCAATTGTAGAGACGAGGTTGTTTTTAATTGTTCTCTGCGAAAATGTGTTAGAGTCTTATTCGTAGGAACGATACTGTTGGTAGTTCTCTGATATGAACAGATTGAAGTGGTGAGTACATGATGTATGCGAAATGTGATGTTTTTGTTATGGATAATTGGTTGTAGGCGTGATGCCTTGTTGCACGGTTGTTGCACAGTTGTTGTTGTTGTGTTATAGTCCATAATAGTTGCATCTCATAGCATATCATTTGGCCTGGATTGGCGACGGTTGTGTCTTTAATGACAAAATAAAATGATTGTGGAGAGTTGTCTCCCGAATTATTATGGAGTGTTGTCTCCCGAATTATTGTGGAGAGTTGTCTCCCGAATTATTGTGGAGTGTTGTCTCCCGAATTATTGTGGAGTGTTGTCTCCCGAATTATTGTGGAGAGTTGTCTCCCAAATTATTGTGGAGAGTTGTCTCCCGAATTATTGTGGAGTGTTGGCTCCCAAAATGGTACCACATGCATATGCACAGTTGAGTTGCATTGTTGAGTCGCATTGTTGAGTTGCGTTGTTGAGTTGTTTTGATGAGTTGTTGAGATATGATGATAATTGTTGTGGTTATGAATAAAGGGTGGTTGTAGTTTAATTATTACTAATATTTATGCGAACTGCTGGAATTATAATGTTGTGATAATATTCTGACATGAATTTTATCATGCCTTATGTTATATTGTCGATATCTCACCCTTTACGTTGTATGTTACCTCCGTTGGTGGTAATTTGCAGGTAATCCGGAATAAGTGTAGCTTTCCGTTTAAGGTTGTTGGTCGCTCTGATACGTAGCACTCTTGGGGGGATGAACGATTGATGTTATTGCTTTTATTTAATTTCCTTGTTTCTGAATTTTATCAAGTATTTTTCATTAAATTGGTGGCTGCTGTTAAGTGCCAAATGTTGGTTAGATGCAATATACCGAGGAATTAGTAGTGCTGATTTTTATGGTTGAAACTCGTTGTTTATGTTGAATTGATGCAAGATAATTACTTGCTGAATTTTCAATGAAATATAGTTGTTGAATTTTAATGGAGTTTTGTTGCAAGTTTCATGGTCTTGCTTTAATCATGCTAAATGTTGGAAATGTTTTATATTCCGCTGCAAATTAATAAGATGCCTTGTAATCAAAATGTTAATCAAGTTATTGTTGTATGTTCATCCAAGCTTCTGTGATATGTACCATTACTAAATGCATGTTATCTAATGGAATTGTGAAATGTATGTTTCTGTGAGTTGAAATTGTAACGCCCAGAATTTGCTGGTGTGACGGTCGTCACACCTTCATTGCGATCGTCATGACCGTCACGGTCGTGACAGCCCCTTACGACCGTCATGTTTACAAATTTTGTTGCACTCTGATTCTGTTTTCCTTAATTATCCGTCGGGTTAGACTGGGGTGTTACATTAGTGGTATCAGAGCAGGTCGGTCCGTCCGACCAAGTTGTTTAATGTTGTGTATTCCCTGGTATGCGACATGTGTGTGAAAACAATGTCGGTACATGTTTTGTTGTGGAACCTTTGTCTGCAGGAGTGAGAATGAGTCAAGTGGGGGAGAAGCTTGTGCTTCTCCAGGATGCTGCAAGTGAGGAGTTGTGGCTCAGCGTGTGGTTGAACGCTCTTATAGTTTGGTAAAGATGGTTTATACCCCATCATGATTTTCGGCTGTCTATTGGCAAATTGAGGAACTGATCGCCCTTAATCTCTTGTTGATAGTAGTTGGGATTGTGTTGGATGGGATAGACGTGTCTTGCAAGCTTAGATGGCGTGAGCAGTGAATTGTCTTGAGTTAAGCTAAGTGCTTAAGGATTGTTTTGATGAGTCAGTGTAGGATGATGCCGAAATGTTTAATTTTGATGGAAACTGTGAGTGTTGATGAAAGTGGAGAAGTTGGTGGTTTACCAGTTAATTGTGATTGCCCGGAAACTCTCCTGACAAGATAGTGATATACAGCCAGGACGTGAAGTGGAGTTGTGACCGACTTAGATACAGAAACTAGTCCAAGAGTGAGAGCTCCGTATTTTATGTTTGTTTGGATGGTCAATGGATTAAACTGATTAAGTAGTGTTGAGACTTGGGTCTGGCGTGTGTGCTAAGGCAACAGAGTGTGAGGTTTAGTATATAAAAGGTGGGCAGTGACTTCTGATGATTATTAAAGAAAGTAAGATGTGGAATGCAATATTGGTATAATTAGACCTTTAAATATTCCAAGAGTTGAAGATGTGTCGAATGACCTTCTAGGTGTGAAATTGTTGTCGTACGTCGAATTCCGAGATCGCAGCCTTTTTACGGAATCAATGTTTTTACGGACGAAAGTTGGAATAGATTACGCCGTTGTGTCGGGTAATGTTAGGTCGTGATCGAATATGCTATTTTATCGAATTTGATTGATTTTTGTAAATTTTTGCATTTTTGGAGATTTGAGGATTTAAGATTCGGATTGGAATTGGAAGTCGTAGATTTCACGTTTGACGGTTCTAAATCACTAATATATGTTTGGTATGAATGAGTATATGGTTGTTTCGAAGAAAATGATTGCATCGGTCGGATTTTCGGGCAAAAATGCTCAAACCCGTATCAGTCTTTATGCAGAAAAATTCTGTTTTGGAGAAACTTCGAAAATTCATATCTCTTGATCCGTAAGTCGGTTTTAGTCTCCGTTCAAAGTGTTGGAAAGCTAACGAGATGCTCTTTCTAGGAAAAATTGTTTTGAGGCCTGTACCTGGTTCAATTATAGCAGAAAATTGAAAATGTATTGTGTGTTGATTTTTTCCGAACCCGACAGGACCATTTGTTGTGTTTATGATGCCTTGTTGATATGTTAAGTGAAACTTCAGCGAGTTTTGGTTATGCTTTAAGAGAACTTGAAGTACATAAGAGGAATCATCTGATAAGTGATTTAGAGTTGGTTGCTGTTGTGGTTGTGCCGGAGTTGGAAGCTTCAATTAGTTAGTTTGAGATTTGATATGTTTGGTGACCTCAAAAGCTTAAGGTATTTATTTGGTTTGGAAGAGTTGAGTATAAGGCAGAGAAAATAATTGGGACTCCGGAATGGATTATGGTTTCGGATTGAATTACCACTCGGGAAATCGAAACGTGGTAGCTTATGCATTGACTTGGAAATCCTTGCATATGCCGATGATGGTGGTGAAAAGAGTTAGGACTGATTGAGCAATTTTGTGGTATGAGTTGGTTTGTGAAGAGACTTCTTATGGAGTTAAGCTTAGTATGTTGGACCTTACTAGTGGTATTCTTGACGAGATTCGATAAGGTCAGAACTCTGGTTTGAGTTGGTAGATTGGTTGAATTTGAGGAACTAAAGTCGAAGGGATGATTTTCAGATTAATGGAAATAGTATCATGAGATGTCGTGATAGAGTTTGCGTTCTAGATATTATTAAGTGGAATGAGAGTATTGAGGTAGATGGAGTATCCACCCCGGTGCTATGAAGATGTAACCGGATTTGAGGAAATTATTTTGAGGGCCATAGTTGAAGAGATAAGTGGTTGAGTTTGTATGTGCTGATTAGACTTGTTGGAAGTCGAAGAATAAACACCAGAGACCGTTGAGTCTGATGCAACCGTTGAATATTCCAGAGTGGAGATTGGATAGTATTCCCATGGATTTTGTGTTGGGTTTTCCGGAGAATTTGAGGGATATGATTTTACTTGGGTGATTTTGGATAGAATGACTAATTGGCTCTTTTCCTAACAAGTGAGATTAATCATTCTATGTTGAAGCTAGCGGAGATTGTGCAAGAGACGACTCAAAAGATCCAAAGGATCCAAGAAAGACGTGTTTTGAGAGTTACGATAGTAACTGGTGTTGGTCAAGCTTGAGGTCTCGGAAGCACACTTTGTTTTGTGATCTGTACCAGAGTGGCGCAACGGAAGCGTGGGAAAAATAGCAGGTTAGACTATTTTACCGCTGTCACTCGTGGGAATGTACATGATGTGGTATGTGCCTAAGTTGAAGAAGTACATTGATTCGGATGGATGGTGTACAAGTGAAAGGTAATTTGACTGTTGAGGTGTTGCTAGTTCAGGTGGATGAACGAGAAGCAACTTCGAGGTGAAGAGATTGCTTTGGTGAAAGTGGTATGGTTGGGAGCTGTTTGATTGAGGTAATTTCGAGGACGAAATTCTTTTAAGTAGGGGAGAGTTGTAACGCCCGTTCATTTTAATTAAATTATTTATGAATTGTTGGTGTGCCTTTATGTGGGAGTGTGTCTGAGAGCGTTGATGGGTGTCCTTAAAGTATAGGAAACCATTTAATAAATCATTGAGTTTGATAATAATATAATATAATTAATAATGATGATAATTTAATAACTAGTAGTAATATTATATTATTATTATTATTATTATTATTATTATTATTATTATTATTATTATTATTATTATTATTATTATTATTATTATTATTATTATTATTAGTGGATGGAATGAGAGAGGAAGTTATTTGGAGAAGTTGTGGGAGAAAGAGCAAAAGAACGATAAACTGCTCAGAAAACCAAATTGGAAGGGAAAGGCTGAGAAAAGATGAAAAAGGACGTGGTTGTGGAGAAAGGAAGAACAGAAGAATTAACCGCCGGAGAGAATTGAAGGTTGTTGCAGAAGAGTCACCGGGAGAGCAAACCGGAACCGGAAGTTTAGAGTTGGCCTCAATTCCGAGGTAAGGGTGGAGTTCAATTCTATAACTGTGGGTATGATCAATTTCATGTAGAGAATTGAATCATAAGGATTAATGTTCCTATAGATCGATAAATATTAAGGGGTAACGTTCCCGTAAGTTGAAGAAATATTAAGGATTAATGTTCCCGTAGGAATATTCCCGTGGAAATGTTCCCGTAGTAATGTTCCCGTAGTAATATTCCCGTGGTAATGTTCCCGTAGTAATGTTCCCGTAGGTTGAGCAATATTAAGGGTAAATGTTCCCGTAGGTTGAGAAATATTAAGGGAATATTAAGGGTAAATGTTCCCGTAGGTTGAGAAATATTAAGGGTTAATGTTTGTCTACGCCTGCATCAGTGTTTATGTCCTTAGTTTATGTAGTAATGTTGGGAATCGGCGCCGACACGCGCTAATTTCCCCTTTGTTGAGAAAAGGTTGTTATTATGCTATTACTTGATCGACTTCAGGTAGGGAATCGAATCATAGATATAGTTCCCGTTACTCGATAAATGTTAGGGACGAGGTTTTTCTGTGTAGGAATGAATGTGTTATATCGTCAGTGTTGTACGATGTTGTATGGTTGCCCTTAATGAGGCAAGATTAGTTGCCCCGTAGTTAACGAACCTTTTCAGGAACTATAATTAATTTAGTGAGAAAAAGTTATAATGTTGTTCTTACGATAATGTGCTGAATTCTTAATTGTCGAAAGTATGTTGTTATTGTTCCCCTACATGAACAGATTGAAATGATGAATACTTGATGCATATGGAGTTGTTATGTCACTGTTGAGAAAATGTTATTATAATATTCTCCTTGGATTATGTGGGTAAGTTGTAGTTCTATTACCTGTATGAAGGTATATGAAAATGCTGTTGAGTTCTCAATTGTAGAGACGAGGTTGTTTTTAATTGTTCTCTGCGAAAATGTGTTAGAGTCTTATTCGTAGGAACGATACTGTTGGTAGTTCTCTGATATGAACAGATTGAAGTGGTGAGTACATGATGTATGCGAAATGTGATGTTTTTGTTATGGATAATTGGTTGTAGGCGTGATGCCTTGTTGCACGGTTGTTGCACAGTTGTTGTTGTTGTGTTATAGTCCATAATAGTTGCATCTCATAGCATATCATTTGGCCTGGATTGGCGACGGTTGTGTCTTTAATGACAAAATAAAATGATTGTGGAGAGTTGTCTCCCGAATTATTATGGAGTGTTGTCTCCCGAATTATTGTGGAGAGTTGTCTCCCGAATTATTGTGGAGTGTTGTCTCCCGAATTATTGTGGAGTGTTGTCTCCCGAATTATTGTGGAGAGTTGTCTCCCAAATTATTGTGGAGAGTTGTCTCCCGAATTATTGTGGAGTGTTGGCTCCCAAAATGGTACCACATGCATATGCACAGTTGAGTTGCATTGTTGAGTCGCATTGTTGAGTTGCGTTGTTGAGTTATTTTGATGAGTTGCTGAGATATGATGATAATTGTTGAGGTTATGAATAAAGGGTGGTTGCAGTTTAATTATTACTAATATTTATGCGAACTGCTGGAATTATAATGCTGTGATAATATTCTGACATGACTTTATCATGACTTATGTTATATTGTTGATATCGCACCCTTTACGTTGTATGTTACCTCCGTTGGTGGTAATTTGCAGGTAATCCGGAATAAGTGTAGCTTTCCGTTTAAGGTTGTTGGTCGCTCTGATACGTAGCACCCTTGGGGGGATGAACGATTGATGTTATTGCTTTTATTTAATTTCCTTGTTTTTGAATTTTATCAAGTATTTTTCATTAAATTGGTGGCTACTGTTAAGTGCCAAATGTTGGTTGGATGCACTATACCGAGGAATTTGTAGTGCTGATTTTTACGGTTGAAACTCGTTGTTTATGTTGAATTGATGCAAGATAATTACTTGCTGAATTTTCAATGAAATATAGTTGTTGAATTTTAATGGAGTTTTGTTGCAAGTTTCATGGTCTTGCTTTAATCATGCTAAATGTTGGAAATGTTTTATATTCCGCTGCAAATTAATAAGATGCCTTGTAGTCAAAATGTTAATCAAGTTATTGTTGTATGTTCATCCAAGCTTCTGTGCTATGTATCATTACTAAATGCATGCTATCTAATGGAATTGTGAAATGTATGTTTCTGTGAGTTGAAATTGTAACGTCCAGAATTTGCTAATGTGACGGTCGTCACACCTTCATTATGATCGTCATGACCGTCACGGTCGTGACAGCCCCTTACGACCGTCATGTTTACAAAATTTGTTACACTCTGATTCTGTTTTCCTTAATTATCCGTCGGGTTAGATTGGGGTGTTACAATGATCACTTTGATGCTTTTTGACAGGTCTTCTTGCTTATATATTGTCACACCCTAATTTTGATCCTAAGATTCCATTTCTTTGTGCGTCGTCTTGCCTGCGTGTTTTATTATCACTAACCAGCCTGTGCAGATGTATTAATTTTAAGTGGAGATAATACTCATTTTCTCAATCAAATACTTCAAGACATAACTAAGGGATTCATATTCAAGTGGTCTTAAGGTTTTCTACTGGTCATTTTTCTTCAAAATTTCTCAGAAGCTTCATTAGGGTTTTCCTCCTATGGGTATTGAGCATGGTCATTTGAGAACCGGTTAAGGTCTTGTGGTGAGTTGCAAGTTGTATCTTTATTTTCCAAGATAGGGTTTTTATGCTAAATTCATCAGCGATTGTGTGGGAAATAAAGGTCAAGTAAGATTTGTTCTTATTTTATGAGATTAAATCATCACTTAAGTTATCTTATCTTAAGAGAAAAGTTCTTGCGTTCTTGTTGATAGTTTATGATCTATAAGTTTGAAGTGGTAAAGTTTGGATAAATTTTGAACCAAATTTTTATTATAAATTCTCAAAGTGATTTTCAAGACTCATGATTTCAAGACTCATCATTAGTTTCATCACGAGTTCAAATGTGAAGGTCATGTTTTAATTCAAAATATAAGCATGATTTACAATTTAGATTCATAATTCAAGAACTAAGATACTATTCCAAATTTAAAGGAGAATAAGCTTCATCAAGGTGTTCAAATTTCAAAATTTTAAGCATAAAGTCTAACATTTCTTTCCACGTGTAAGAAAATTCAAAGACCTCATATGTCAAGTGCAAACCACTCATTATAAAATTTCATTCCAAATCTAAGATACCATGCCAAAGCTACAAAGTTACAAAGTCATCATGTTTTACAATAAAGAATCCTAAGCATTTATTACATGAAACTCCAAACCAAAATTATAAGCCGAGGAATATTTTTAGGTACCATTTGATATGACAAAGCTGAGAATCCTTTTCTCAGATGGCATTAGGTAGTAGAGGAAAACTTTTGTCACACACCTAAATCCAGCCTCCTCGCTTGGTGTATGATTAAACCACTTCAGTAAAAGAAAATGCCTCGCCGGTAGCAGAAGGTACAGGGGTCGGATCGCTAAAAAAAGAGAGCAAACCAAGAAATATTTGAACAAGACCTTGTCCAAGAATAAATCACTAGTTGCAGTACACAAAGGAAATCATCCATGGAAGAATCGCGGATGCAAATGCTTTGTCAATTGAAAGATGTGACGGTGCTAATGGTGTACAAAACTTAGAGTTGTGGATGGTTCTTTGCCACTTCGGTATCGCAAAACGGGACAATAGTAAAACCTGCAATCAAAGTGGAACAAAATTATGATAGAAATCACACGTAATGGTCACCAAAGCTAATTCAAATTCATTCCAAAAATAATCTTCATCCATGATCACGAATGGTAAAACAAGGAAACAAGTCACAAGCATACACGGAAATGCATTTATCATATTTTCAAGACAGGTTTCAAACCTGATCCAAACGGAATCAATTTCTTTCCGAAAGCAGTCCAAACATTTCACACAAAAAAGGAAAATTTTTATCATCAAACAATCTGCAGCATTCAGTTTAAGTCCATAAATGGGAAACGCATCGCAATACATAGGGGGTCAGGAAGTTGAGAAAAACTCAAGCACTCATCAGAATATACACATAGCACATACACATTTTTGAAGAACAATACAATTCTACTCAGCATACATATCACAAATACATTCAGAACAACTCATGCTTAAAAAATGAACATCACGCCACAGTAAGCAAAGACGAAGAAAAACACAACATTCAAATATACAACATCACGACAGAGAAGTAGCTGCAGGGCGGGCACAAAGGCAACACGCACCTCATACACCAGAACATCATCACAATACATAGGCAACAGACATTAACCAACAAATTGCGACATAGATTAAGTGGAAAACAAAGATAAAGAAGAAGAGCTGTAGGGAATTCAGGTACTGATACCGTATTGGAGATTGCTGGAATTTTTGCTCAATTTGCGCCTTCGAGGTACTGATCACGACTCTGTAGGTTGGTTCACCACTTTCATTTACCTTGTTTTCATTGCTAGATGACCGTAATAGCATAGGCAATCAGCGTGAGAATCGATTTTTGTTGAGCCTCCATTCGAATTCATAACGTTTAGGGTGAAGGAGAGAACCATGGACGAGAGCGATCGCGAGAAAATATGGTGGAGATTGGGTTGTGCGTGATCGAGAGTGAGAAGAAGAAAGGAGCTCGCAAGAAGGAGTAGACCTGCGGACTTGGTGTTTTTTTGTTCTCAGCGGATGCAGATGATAATGGAGGCAGCAAAAGAAGAATGAGAGGGAGAAGAGGGTTGAAGTGAGAGAGGAAATGGGTGGAGCGAGGTGTGACTTGCTGAAGCATAGAAACTTTTTTTTTTATTTCGTTAAACTCGGACGGGCTATAAGATGACAGGCCCAAACCCTTTTTTTTTTTAATTATTATTATTAGAAAATTTTACCTCATACCCCATCATTTATTTTTCTACCCCTACATTATATGTTTTTTTACCAAAATATTCTCATATAAATAATTGTAAAATTTTTTTGATTTAATTATTTGATCCAGAATTTAATAAATAAATCTATCTTTAAAAACTACTTTATTAATATTCTCAATAAACATGACAAGTATTATCTATATCTATTATATAATCTTATAATGTTTTCATCAAAGATTTACCGTTAAAATTTTTTTTTTAATTAATTAACTAATGAGATATAAATTTGATTAGTGAGAAGATAATTTTGTGGAAAAAATAGAATAAAGTTATAAAATTAGTGGGGGTTATAAAGAACTTTAACTGTTTTATGAATTATATTTATTAATTTATTTTTGAATTAAGTAACTTTAAGATTTGCATTATATGTCTAATTTATTTACTCTTTTTAAATTTAATATTACTATATGTCCTATTATTGTGGGGTTAGAGAGATGTTATGAATGGAGAGATGTTAATTGTTTGTATGATATAAGTAGAGAGGGTTGAATGAAGAGAAATTTGAGAAATAAACATGTTAAATATTTTAATTTAATTATTATTTAATTAATAATAATAATAATATTTAATTATTAATAATAAAATATTAATTAATAGAATGAAGAGAAAAGTTATGCTCAGTAGTTACTATGGTAAACATATTATTTATAGGTGACTGCATTTTTAAAAAAATTCAGGACACATAATGTAGGGGTAGGGGAATAAATGATGGGGTATAGAGTAAATTTTTTTTATTATTATTATTATTATTATTATTTTCTTTTTTTTATGAAATGGGCCAAGAGACATGAGCCCACATGGATATTTTTCTTATAGTAATCCCTAATTCACCCCACACCAATCCTAACTGATTTCTAATTTATTTTAACTTACTTTAATTTATTTTGATTTCTTTTAATGTTAATTTAGTTCAATATTAGGATTAATTTTAATAATAATTGTTAATCTCGATTTTGACCTTGATCTCGATGAATTTTGACTAATCCTTAAACTTAAATCTATGTTTAATTTTTGATTAGCTTGATATTAGATTTTTGATTGATTAATTATGAATTTTATTCGACTTTAATTTTGATTGGATACTGAATTCTAGTTTATATCTAGGTAGAATTTGATGCTAATTCTAATATTAACTCAGATATTGATTTCGATGACCAACTGATTATCTCCTGATACATTCGTGTTAATGACACATAATGGTCTATGATACTTTTGCAAATTTTTATTTGTTGCAACTCACTTGTTCGCTTATGGCATTCTGATTCAATTTCCCCTTCAAGAAGTTGAGTTAAGTTTAGGATTTAGTCTTTAGCCCAGTATGACAATGTTAGCGTAATCTTCTCCCTTTATCATGACATTAGGTCATAGAATTAGGCTAGTTCCCCTTAAGATTGATTTCAACTCTAGGTAACTTATAAATTAAATCCAATTTCTCGCACAAGAGAATTAAACATAAGTCATCTATGTAGTTGAGATATAATTCACCTACCCCATAACATAGTCGAGAAATATGTAGAATCTTTTCTACTTGAAAGAGGTATGTGACATACTCGTCAATTATAGATCCGAGTTAGAGACATTCTCTCAATGCAAAGCAAAGGTCGTCTTTCCGCATGTTTTTGGTTGTTAGTTCGAGTATTCTCCTTAAGATGACAACTAATCTCTTCTCCTAAAAACCAACCAACAAACTTTGTTTACCCTTAGTGAGGGGAACTATGAATACTCTGATTCCATTTCCGTTAGGATACGTAGGTGTCATACCCTAAAGTTGTTCTACCCTTTTTCAAATATTTTTGCATTTCGATTTTATTTTCAGTGTTGCATTGCCTGCATAGTATCATGTCTTTCACCCTAAATCGGAGTCAGAGAACTGGTTAGCCAGAATGAATATTCGGATACGAAAATGGACTGGTCGAATTATTGCCCAAAGACATCTGATCAATTCGACATAATGTTGTATTTCTCCGAGTTATTTATTCTGCGTTAATCATTTTCTGTGCGACCGATTTATTATTTTTAGCTAATTCTTTTTATTTGTTATTAAATTGTTTAGCATATTTAATTTAAAATTGCCCATACTAGTTTTTTTTTACTTTTTATCACATTTTATTCAATATATTGCAAGTTTCTTTTAATATTAATTCCATTTATTTAATTAGAATTTCTAAAAAGGACATTGTCGGCATTTCTATTTTATTAGTTAAAAATTAGAAAAGTGTATATTTAGCCACTTGTCCACTCACAATTGGGTGATTTTCAAAATTTTGTAATTCTGCCCAATAAAGACGTGACACGTGGCATGTTTTATTTTCTTTGTTTTTCCTTTATCTATTTTCATATAATAAATAATTTATAATAAATATATTTTCATTTATATTAGTTTTGTTTTAATATATTAATTAATTAATTGATTAAAGAAAAGAAGTAGAAAGAGAGGGGGAACGAGGGGATAAATAGGGGGGGGGGGGGGGGGCAGACGGAAACCCTAGAGGAGGATTTTCTCACCATCTTTGTCTTCCTCATCTCTCCCAAATCCCGCTGCCACCTTCCATCACCATCATCAACTCCAACCCTTTCCCCTTCTTCCCCCTTTCGTCAACATCACAAACCCTCATCGTCTTCTCCTTTCTCTCAATCATCATCATCCCTTGCCATTTTCTACGAACCCTTCTTCTTCCCCAAGATTAATCTACTGCAAAATCCTTCCTCTCTCCGTTTTTATAACATTTTTGTCTCCCCTTAATCAAACCCTAACCGCCGCCGTAAACCCTTGGTCTTCGTCCCCAAACCGCAAACCCTTGGTCTTCTTCCCCAAACCGCAAACCCTTGGTCTTCTGTTGAAGTTAGTAGTTGTGATGTTGGAGTTTGTTTGAAGTCCCACATTACTTAGGTTCCCAGGTTGTTAGGTGTATAAATATGTGAGGACAACCTCATCTTAAGAGCTAGCTTTTGGGGTTGAAATCCAAGCATATTTAACATGGTATCAGAGCCTATCAATCGGACCTTGGGCAGGGTGTGTTAGGAAGATCCTAAAGTCCCACATTGGTTGGAGATAGAACATTGAAATAGTTTATATAGAGTGGCACCCCTAACCTTACCAACCGGTTTTGTAAGATAGTGTTAGGCCAAACTCTAACATGGTATCAGAGTCGGGATAAAGACTGCAATGTGGGCATTTGCCAAGCCCACTCTAGGCGTGAGGGTGGGTGTTGAAATTAGTAGTTGTGATGTTGGAGTTTGTTTGAAGTGCCACATTACTTAGGTTTCCAGGTTGTTAGGTGTATAAATATGTGAGAACAACCTCATCTTAAGAGCTAGCTTTTGGGGTTGAAATCCAAGCATATTTAACATCTTCATCCCCTAAACCGCAAACCCTTTCATCACCACAGAAATTCCCCAAATTCAACGACAGTACAATCTCTTTGCTACAAACAACTCAAGGTTCACATAGTTGTTTTGGCGACGACATTCACGGTTATTGAAACAGCCTCGACATCGCTGTTATGCACTGCTTGAGGCAAGGATTCGGTTTCCGACATATGCCTTGTATCTGGTTCGAGTTCTCTCCCAAATCCCGCTGCCACCTTCCATCACCATCATCAACTCCAACCCTTTCCCCTTCTTCCCCCTTTCGTCAATATCACAAACCCTCGCCGTCTTCTCCTTTCTCTCAATCATCATCATCCCTTGCCATTTTCTACGGACCCTTCTTCTTCCCCAAGATTAATCCACCGCAAAATCCTTCCTCTCTCCGTTTTTATAACCTTTCTGTCTCCCCTCAATCAAACCCTAACCGCCACCGCAAACCCTTGGTCTTCTTCCCCAAACCGTAAACCCTTGGTCTTCGTCCCCTAAACCGCAAACCCTTTCATCACCACTGAAATTCCCCAAATTCAACGACAGTATAATCTCTTTGCTGCAAACAACTTAAGGTTCACATAGTTGTTTTGGCAACGACATTCACGAATATTGAAACAGCCTCGACATCGCTGTTAGTGCACTGCTTGAGGCGAGGATTCGGTTTCCGACATATGCCTTGTATCTGGTTCGATTTCTCCCTTCACCGCTTTACCATCCACCGTCGACTTCGTGTTACAAGCTATAACTATTGTGGTTCAAATCAACGACAGCCAAGCTTATAACAGCAAACAGCCATAAGTTGTGATTCAGATCAATAAACAACGACATCATAAACTCCCCTCGTTTTGATTTTCAACTACAGTAATAAGATAACATCCCGGCTAGTTCATTTTTTTCAGCTCAGCAATGATGACGAAGCATCAACGAGATTCTTAACAACCGCGCGACAAACAAACTTTGGGACACTCATCTGTGGTTGGTTCCGTTTTCGATTTTGATTCGTTTTTGTTTTAATGGTTGATAATATTCATTGCCGTTTATAGTCGATTTCAGTTTTGTTTGATTTTGCAAAGTCATTATGTGTTAGTTTGTTTGAACATTCATCTTTGTGATTTTGGTTTGAACAAGTCTGGGCAAGGAAATACATTTGAATCCAAGGCCGTTTATTTCCGTTTTTTCTTAACTCAGGAACTGTTGTGTGAAGTTTTTACGTTCATGTATGCATTTGGTTTTGAGCAGGGTTTGGAGTTCGTTTAAGTATATTTTGCTCAGACATACCACATGAAATTGTTAAATAGCGTTGATTGTTCATCTCTGTTTTTTTTAGTATGTGTATATTTACATTGTTATAGCTGCAGGTTTGATACTTGTTTACAGGTCAAAGGAATCGTGTAGCTATTTTGAGCATTAAATTGACTCAATATTAGGAATTAAATTTGCGGGATTTGACATTGACTAATGGTTAGTCATGACATGAAGTTGTTGTTCAATGCTTGGTCTTTGAGTTTATGCTTCTTTTTTTTTTCCGCTTGTATTTAATGTTGTGAACAAGGATTCAGTTAGCTGGTGTTTTTTTTGGGCTCATATTTCCAATTCATGGCATTTACTGTGAGTTTATGGTTTTTTGGTTTGTTGCAAATTACATCATGATTCATGTCAATTTGTGCTTTCGATTGCGCTTATAAATGTCGGATGGAATATGAGCTATATGAATGTTGTTCGGGATTGTGACTGTTTGTGAATTAAGCTCACATTAAATTAAAATGCTAGTAGTCTTTTCCAATTGTCTTGTTGTTATTAGACTTTTAAGCAATCAATCAGTTGTTCATAAGACCAACTTAAAACAAATTGTTTTTCTCTAATGATGATTAGTTTAGAATTTCCAAGTTTATTCTATTTGCTTTATAAACTAATCAAATTATATATATATATATATATATATATATATATATATATATATATATATATATATATATATATATATATATATATATATATATATATATATATATATATATATATATATATATATATATATATATATATATATATATATATATATATATATATATATATATATATATATATATATTGTATTAATTAGATAATTAGAAAAGTTTCTCATTTTGCTTTGTTTCTAATAATCTTAATCCGATTAAAGTGATTTATCAGGCCATATCCAATTTTTTTTTTAATAAATCACAGAAAAATGAAGTCTAGCATTTCTTGGGGTTTTTAAATGACCACTATTGAGGCGTACGCCTTGAGTAGTGGCATTCAACTTTTCGTTTCCAAAATACATCTTTAAATATTTAGACAAAGAAATGACATTGGAGTCTAGCACTCCACATGATACTTTCGATGTCTATTCAAATAATATTTCACAAATTAATCAAATGAAAAAGGTGTTGTTGGGATCTAGCGTCTCGATAATGCCTCGATTAATTGGTTGTGAGGTTGATGTCTCATTTATCAAATAGTCGTCATTTCTCTTAAAATACTTACCAAATATAATCTCACATTCTCGCCTCATGCAAACGAACTATTCTCGCATCCTAATTCGATTCAAATTCATAACTAAACATTTTCTCAATCAAAACTTCAAAAGAAGGTTCTTGGAATCTAGCATTCCTTGGATCTTCGAATGAATAATTCTTGAGGCACGCCCCTTGGGTTGTTATTCATTCAATCTTTCGACTCCCAAAACCAAATCATTTTCAAACACCCTCCATAAGTCGAGTGCTCGTCTGCATCACACACACTTTTACATTCCATCGAGGTTTCGATATTAGGAGCACACTCAGGGACTAATATTGTTTCTCGCAACCTAACCCTTGACTCTTCGTCAAGCCGGTTCCATTTTCAATCAAATCCTCGACTCGTCGTCGAGCCATTTTCAAACCAACTTCATTTTTTCCTTGCAGTCCACCTCTTTCGCAATCGTATTCGATTCAATCTTTTATAAACGCTTTTCTTAGTCAAACTTACGAAAGAAGGATATTCTTGGAGTTTAGCATTCCTTGAATTTTCAAATGAGTAACTCTCGAGGCACGCCCCTTGAGTTGTTATTAGTTCACTCTTTCGAATTCAAAACGTTTAACATTTATCTTCAACCTATTCAATCAACTTCCGAAAGAACTGAGTTCTTGGAATCTCGCATTCCTTGAATTTTTGAATGATAGCTCTCGAGGCACGCCCTTTGGGTTTCTTATCATTCAATCTTTCATTTCTCAACTCAACTTCAAACCAATTTAACCCCTCGTCTTTTCATGGTCGTCTCCACGAACTATGAACGCTCTGATTCTTCATTCTCGTCTGAATGTAAGATACGTAGGCACAAGATTGCGATGATCTTTGCGAGCACAACTCTATCCATCTTCCGTTTCCCCAACATTTCACGTAGCCGAACTACAAGCGCTATGATTTCTCATTCTCGTCCGAATGAGCATACGTAGGCACAAGGGCCCCAATCCTTGGCGAGCACCCTATCTTCTAACCACCCCATTTCCCCTATATGTCTTTATTCCCTTAACCTACCAATTAGCATTTATCATTGAGAAGAAAACAAGCAAGCATAGATAACGCTCATCACAAAATACCCTAAGAGGTTTCCGTTGAGTACAACGGACGTGAGGGGTGCTAATACCTTCCCCTTGCGTAACCGACTCCCAAACCCGGAACGTGGTTGCAACAGCCCTGTTCATATCCTTTCGTTTTAAGAGGTTTTCTCGATATTTTCCTCTCCCGTTTATTCGGGATAAATAAAGTTCGGCGGCGACTCTGTCGAACCGCAATTCTGTGCCTTTCGCGCGAGGGTCGTGTTTCTGAATTATCTTTATGATTTTTCGAGGTGCGATAATATGCATGAGATGTGATGTCTTGGCGAGCATACTTAGAAATAAAACCTTAGGTTTCCCTTTACCTTTTCACCCTTTAGTAGACAAAATAATAAATAACACAATAAAATAAGAGGTTCTTGTAGAGTACTATAGTCATAAAGGTAGAAAAGAGTAATGCAAGATTATTTGTTAGGTGTAGTAAAAATATGTAAAGAAATTTTGATGTGACTGTGAGTTTATACGTGTGAGAGAGATTAGAGAGGGTTTTCATGTCCAATGATTTTTTGTGAAGAAAATTTGGGTTAGTTGATTTGTAAACTGTTAATATCAATACAAATAAATCAAATCATAATAATAATAGTAATGAGCAAATTTAAAAAGAAAAACCATCAGATAATTATCTTCATATGGTTGAAAAAAACTAAAATAAAGTAAAATAAAATAATTGTAAAAATTTGAGACTTTTTAAACTCTCCAAAATTTTTGTGTGCAAAACCCTATGTAATTGTGTCAGTGAGAGTGTCTAAAAAATTATGAGAAGAAAAGACTCTATTTATAAGAAACATTAGAGTTAATTAAAAAAGGAAGAAATCAATTTGATCAATAAAAATAATCAAAAGCTCAATCAATTTACCTTAAATAAAATACGAAAATTAATAAGTAAATAATAAAAAAATTTGTGATTTTTTATGAAAATAGGAAAGTTAGAATAAAAATAAAAGAGAAAAACACAAAAAGTGAAAAAGGTGAGATTCGAACTCGCAATCTCTCACACTCACAATTCCTTACACATGATCTCTTCCCAATTGTGTCATTTTATTCATTTGAGATAACGTGGCACTAGAAACCATATAAAGCGTGGGTAAAATTTGGGGTACGACACTAATTATCCTAAATATTTAGACAAAAATGTAAAAATAACCGGAACTCAAATAAATAAAAGTTAGACGCCAAGTGCTTGCAAAAATAAATTGAGTACACCAAAATGATCAGCGCGAAATATATGACACAGAAAAATACAGCATTTGGTTAGATTTTAAAATAATTTTTGACTCGTTAAAATGCTCAAACTATCAAAATGCAACAAAAAATGTTTGAAAAATTAAAACGAACACGTCGGGTTAAACTACGCGAAACATAGATCAATATAATTGATGTCTGCAAGCTCGATTTTAAAATTTCTCGTTCACCGACTTTACACACCGTTGAGATTCAGTTTAACCGGTCTGTCTGTAACTCCGAGAAATTATTTATGTGACCTTTTAGGCACTATGCGAGATAAAATGCGTGCTATGCAAAGTAAAAATAAAGTTGGATGAATGAAAAATTTTAAAATTAAAATGCCCGAACAAAATCATATCTGAATAACCACACTTGACTTGAAACCGAAATTTATGCCCTTTAGTGCATATTGATCCTCTTGAGAAATCATGATGAAGACGACCTTGATATCTGATGAGCCTCGGTAAAGAAGATAATCATGATATTGGGAACTCAGTCTTTATCTCAACTCGAGTGCGATAGCCAAATAAATCACCTTCGAATAGGGAAAACTCAAATCATAGAAAAATGCTTTGATCCCATGTCTTTAGAAGCTCAATGAATTCAAGGTTATGCCCTAATGAAAAATGTACATGAACGTGAAACACAAGCCAGTTGCGCTTAGAAATAAGAGTGAAAATTTTGGGGTACAACAACTTCCCCTATTCAATCAACTTAAACCTGAAGGCATGAAGAGTGACACATTTCCAAGCATTCAAGGTGGAAGGAGATTGAATACTAAAAGAACCATAAAATTTGCACTCTGCAGGGGGGAGTCGACCCCTCTGAGGAATACAACTAAAAAACCTGTTGATTGAAATTGAGCAATAGAAACCATATACTCAACGTAAACAGGGGTTGGAGAATTAATACGGACGAAGTGTTGATAAAAAGAAATTAACACGGACGAGTGATAACTACACCGGGGATAAGTGTCGTACCTCGAAAAATACGATCCTCGCGATGGACGCGGAAAATACTGTTCGAAACAGAGTCGCCACCGAACTTTATTCATTCCAAGGAAGGAATAGGAAAATATCGATAAAACCTTTAGAGAGATAAGAACATGGTCATCGCAACCAATATTCTAGGTTCGGGAGTCGGTTACGCAGAGGGAAGGTATTAGCACCCTCTACGTCTGTTGTACTCAACGGGAACCTCTTGATCGATTCGAGAGTAAAGTTAACTACGCTTGTTTGTTTTCTTCTAAGGTTTCTCATATAGGGGGAATGGATGGTTTTAAGATAGGGTGCTCGCCAAGGATTGGGGCCCTTGTGCCTACGTATCTTCACTTGTAAGAAGTGGAAAATCAGAGCATTCGTAGTTCGGAAGACTACGGGAAAAAGAGGGGATTGTGCTCGCCAAGATCGTCGCAATCTTGTGCCTACGTATCTTACATTCAAGAGGGAATGAAGAATCAGAGCAGCCGTAGTTCGGCTAACTACGGTAAAAGAGTTTGGAAACGAACGAGTGTTTAGGTCGCATTCTAACTGCTAAACATTGGCTTGTCTGCTCGCTAGGGGAGGCTGAAGCACTAGTTTGTTATGCACGGAAGAAAGGACCAAACGATGTTCTTTCGGAAAGTGTTTGGGCTAGAAATCGCACGAGGGCGAGGAATTAGGTTTATCGTATTAGATTTTTTGGTTTGGGAAAGAGAATGGATTTTAATAGGTTTAAGGTTTCAATTGCACGGGGGAAAGAAATAGGAGTTTGGTTAGGTAATTTGATGGAGAATGACGACTATTCGATAAACGAGACGTCGGTCTCGCAATCAATTTAATCGGGGCATTATTGGAATGCTAGATTCTAATGACACCTTTTTCATTCGAATAATTACAAAATATGTGTTTGAGAAGGTTTCAATCGCACGAGGGCGAGAAAAGAGAGTTGGATTGAATATTTGAAGAGAGAATGACGACTACTCGATAAATGAGACGTCAGCCTCGCAATCAATTAATCGGGGTATCGTTAGAATGTTAGATCCCAACAACACCTTTTTCATTCAATTAATTAAGAAATTGTGTTTTAATGGACAATGACGGAATTTGTCCAAATAGTTAGGGCATGTATTTTATAGACGAAAGGTCGAGTAATCCACAACCTAAAGCGTACGCCCCAAGAGTGGTTACTCAAGAATTCAAGGAATGCGAGACTCCAAGAACTTAATTCTTTCGTAATTTAATCGAGAAAATAGTTTGGATTCGACGTATGGTTTAGAAGCATACGAGGGTTTATACTCGATCACACGGAGGTGGGGAACGAGGTTAGATAGGTTGAAAATTTGGGAGGAATGACGACTATTCGATAAGCAAGACGTCAGTCTCGTGACCAATTAGTCGGGATATCGCTGGAATGCTAGATCCCAACGACATCTTTTTTCATTCCCTTAATTACAAAATATATTTGTTGGATGGTAAATACTTGTCCAAGTAATTAGAAGAGGTGTCTTAGGAACGAAAGTTTGAGTGACACACTATACAAGGCGTACACCTCAATAGTAGTCACTCTCGAATTCGAGGAATGCGCGACTCCAAGAATTTGGTACTTTCATAATTTAATTTAAGAAAATGATTTGGATTTAGCGTACTCGGACTAGGCGCGCTAGATATTCTAGAAAATAAGATCGGAAAGGTCACAACTCAAGGTGTGCACCTCGAGAGTGGTTGCTTAAAAATCCAAGGAAGGCGAGATCCAAGAATTTAATTGTTTTGAAATTTGTTTGAGAAAAATAGTCTAATTTAATTAAGAAAACTAATTTTAATTTTCATATATAAAAATAAATTAATCAATTGTTTATAAAAAGATTTTGAGAAAAGTTAGTCATATTTAATTGTTTTGAAAAAAGTTTAATATCTTAGAAAAAAAATATTTTAACTTTATTAATAAAGTAGTTTTGTTTAAGTTTAATATTTAAAATATTATTTGGTAATAATTTTGAAATGTATTTTATTTTAAAAGAATGAATATTTGGAATTTATTATAAAAATATCTAATTAGTAAAAATTGATTTTAAAAAAAAAAATATCTTTTAGAAATATTAATTGAGTGGAAAAAACAATTTGGAAACCGAAAGACGGAACAAACACAACTCAAGGGCGTGCGCCTCGAGAGCGGTTGTCCAAGGGCTCAAAGGGTGCTAAACCCCAAAAGCCCACTACTTTCGTTATTTATTTAAAAATATTTTGATAAAATAAAAAAAAATGAAATAAAGTAATTAATATTTAATCAAGATTAAGAAAATTTTACATTAGAGCAAAAGTCAACACTACATATTTTAATTATCTAAAATTAATATAAGTTTAATTGTCAATTAATTTAGTAATAAGAAAATAAAATAAAATAAAAACCTAACTTTAAGGTAATATTATCCTTATTCATTAATTATTCTAACATAAAACATACTACTGAACAATCCAAGACCTCAACCTAAGTCTCATGAGACCTAGGCCTGCCGTCTGCCCTATAATCAAGAAAAGAACCAAGTGCGGGACTGCAACCGATGAAAGCTTGTTGTTGTTACCGTATCTATATTGTCGGAGTCTTCCTGCTCTTTAGAAAGTTACAGCGACCTCGTGGTCTGAATACTACAACGGCAGCAGGACACGTACGGACTCTGCAACGCGAATCAAGCACATAATAACATAGCCTCTCCAATGTCCACTGATGTCTTAAGTGAGATGTGCCCTCATGTTGGTGTCGGTGTCGTAAGCGTGCGAGAAACAGAACCAATGTTGTTGCTGAAACTGAGCTACAACTGCTGGTGTTTGCTGTGTCATTCACTCGTCGATGTTGTTGCAACTTTGTTCATTATCTTGCCCTGTAGCTATTGAAGTTACATCTCCGAACTTCGACCTGCAGATTGAGAAGTTTGCTGAGCTTGTTTTTTTGAATGCTTCAATGTTGTTGTTGTAATTCGTCGTGAGTCTGCCACAAGTGACAGTATATGCTGCTGGATGATTTGGAAATTTTTTGTCGAAAGAAAAATAGCTCCGTTGAGTATGCAATCACGACAGCAGCACGAACATCAAACTGGCAGCAACACATCCGGTGGTTGAACAACAACCATGGAAAGAAACTTCTAGCTTCAAATCATTCCGAAACGACTTCAACGTCCAGCCTGATTTCAACAGAAACATCTATGACGCTTTATTTTCGCACATCCAACCCTGTTACACACTTCTTCGAGACGCTCCGCGGAACTGTCACACAGAAACAAAATCGCGCAGCTGAATATTTAGCAAGAAACAAGTGAATACACTATGTTCCATTTTAAACTTCGAGTTGCCTTGAGGATGAAAGGGGAGAGTCTATCAAAGCAGTGTTGTTGTGTTGAGTGCCATATGGCGTTGAACGCGTTGTTACGAACCCGAGCTACCGAGGTTGTTTTCGTTACCGACACCAGAGCTGCTACATACGAGACGAAACGATATGTTTCAGTTTACACAACCAACTCGAAACCGGAACCTGGCCACGTCAAGAATAGTCTGAAAACAGAGACATTAAACACCAACAATGACCATACGAGAAACAATGAAATGTGTGTATTTTTGATCGAGTGTGATTGCTGCGAGTTGCTGTTGCTATGACACAGAGCTGACGTGTTGCGAAACCGAGTGACAAATATTGTTGTTGCTAAGGATGTTGTTGCAAGAGTAAGCTTCGAGTGTAAGACAATAATCGTTATAGAGATCCTGGTGAGCTGCTGTTGAACTTGTTGTCGGTTCACAAAAAAAATCACAACAGTAGTTTGTTAGAAACGGTAGCGGAACATGATGGTGAATAAAAGTTGTCGTCGACTTTTAGAACAATACTTTTGTAGAACCAATGTGTAGCGATGAGTTGAGGATTGCACCATCCTAACAGCGGCAGTGTCCGAAAGTCTCGTTCAAACCGAATCTCCAACCTGAAACTCAACTTTCCAAAATGACATCAAGCACAAAACATAAATTGTAAGGGTGATACTGAATGACATTTCTATAATCTCTTGTTTTTCTTCTTCAAGCACACTTGAAAGGGAAGACTCCAAGCAAGTTCTTTGCGAGACGTTGTTGCTACTATGAAGCTCGCGGCGGCGGATGTGGGTGGATGATGCTTGTGTTGCATCGAAAGGGAAAGGAGAGTTGAAATCGGAGAGGATAGTTTGGTGGTGGGCGACTGTTGGGAAGAAGAAGAGGATTCGGAGGGAGAAAAGGAAAAGTAGAAAGAGGAAGGCAATCAGAAGGTTTGATGATGGGGGATTTCCGGCAGTGGTATGGTGAAGTTAGAGAAATGAACATAAACAAGGAGGCGGCCAATTTAGGGTTCGGTGAACAGTAATTTCCTCCAAATTAGGGTTCTCCATTCTCCCCTTTTATGCAGATTGTGACCCTCTCTTTATCTGGGCCTCCAATGGATGGGCCGGTCAATTCAATTCTGATCTTTCTTCCATTATCCTTCTCTTTTTTTTTTCCTTTTCATTATCCTTAATTAATAACTAAATCCTAATGACTAATATTAAATAAGAGAAACAAATTCACTAATAACCATATAACTATTACTAACTATAAACTAAAACAAAATAATATTATTTACTTATTATTAAATAACCAACAATTTTCTCAAATCTTAAATATTAATAATATTAATAATATAACAAAACTAATATTTACAAAACTTTTAAAATAACCAAAATTAATATTATGTACCTATATATTTAAAACATAAACTAAAATATCGCTAATTAAAAAAAAATTTAGAAAAGAAAAATTATGAAAACACGATAAATAAATAAAGCAACTTTAGGCCACGTGTCACAAATTTAATGGCCTAAAAGGCGAAAAAGTTTATTTTGCTGAATAAATACGCTATGTTGTACAAGCGATGCAAATTGAAAATAAAAAGTCGGGCGAATGAAAATTTTGAAAAAGGTAGGACAAATTTGGGGTATGACAATAAGCACAAACGAGTGTTGAGGGTAACAATGAAAGTCTACGATCAATACGGACGAGTATTGGTGAAATTGAAACAAACACGAATGAGTGTAAAATCTAAGATCAATATGGATGAGTATTAATGAGACTGAAACAAACATGGACGAGTGTTGAAAGATCACAACGAGTGTCTGAAAATCTAAGACCAATACGAACTAGTGTGGAAGAGCACGACGAGTGTCTAAAAATCTAAGATCAATACGGATAAGTATTGATGGAATTGAAACAGATACGGATGAGTGTTGACACGAAGCACAAACGAGTGTTGAAAGATCACGACGAGTGTCTAAAAATCTAGGATCAATACGGACGAGTATTGATGAAACTGAAATAAACACGGACGTGTGTTGAAGATCATGACAAGTGTCTAAAAATATAAGATCAATATGGACGAGTATTGATGAAATTGAAATAAACACGGACAAGTGTTAAAAGAGCACGACGAGTGTCTAAAATCTAAGATCAATACGGAAGAGTATTGAGGAAACTGAATCAAACACGGACAAGTGTTGAAGAAACATGGACGGGTGTTAAATGAACACAGACGAGTGCCTATGACTAATACAGATGAATTATTGATAAATCGGAAACAAACATGAATGAGTATCAAATATATCAAGATTTACTCATCTAACACCCTAACGATGAGTGAAAGAGCCAAGAATTAATCGCTAAACGACTATGACGGGATGATGGAATCCTAGATAGATGACTTTGTTAGGGAACAATGATCAAAGAGTAAGACTGACAGATCTATTACTTTAAGGATTGGTTAGAACACCTGCTTGAGGATAAAGTTAGACGACCTCTCCTGAGTTACACCACTTTCTACTAGGGAAAGGTTTAGAAAAAAAGAGGGTATCAAACCTGGCTTATTCTTCGAATGCATGTTTGCAATCTTTCATGGCGTAATGCTCCATATGAATCAAAATTCGACAAATTATGAGGATGCAATGCAATGATGCTTATGATATGCAAAAGGAAACTCCACCGAGAGAAGTGTTGCAAAACTGAAATCGACTCCATTGGGAAAGACAAACTGAACTGTCTTCGGGGTCATAACCAACTTAAACTTCCACTTTACGGGAATGTACATGCGGTATACGACTGCTAGGGAAATGACACCAGGATTCAGATCTTCCAACATTCGGCAGGAAAGATACCACTTCGTTAGAAGACTGCTGTCACACCCTCATTTTCACCTTTAGCCTTTCATACCCTACGTTCGTCATATCATACATCTTTCTATTGCATATTGAGCATGTGGGTTCACAAGGAAAGGATTGGGTCGGTCCTTTGTTTTCCATTTCAAATAAGAGAAATTGCCTATCATGGGCTACATGGAAGAAAAGATTTATCATTTAAGGTTTGGTTCAAGTTAGAAAGTATACTCATGTAGATTCCTTCAAGGAGAAGTTACTTGAAAAATATTAGGATATTCAAGATCAATATTCCTAATGAACATGAAGTGCAAGGCCTAATTTAAGATTTCTTCATCCAACTTTGATTCAAATTCTATGTTCAAGTGGAATTCAAATTTGCAAGGCATAAGTCAAGATCACAAGTTCATAATTCAAGACTTAATTCATTTCAAATTCAATGGCATAAGGGAGATACACCATTCCAAATTCAAAAGTCATGAATTCAATATTAGATTCAAGAATATTACAAAGGGAAATTTCATGACATTGCAAGAATTTCACATGTGTTACAAAGTTGCCAACTCTAAGTGATGCTTAGAAAATTAAGCTACTCTAATCTTAATTCAAGTTTCTAATCAACTTCATACTATGGTACCCTTCATTTTCATGCCTCATCAAGTCTCCATGCTCCATATTAAATCTTCACATGAGCCTACAAACATCCAAGGAAAACAATCAAGGTTTAATGCAATATTGGAACATTTCAAAATCAAGACCATTTATGCTTATCCATGGGCAATTTCAAGACATTTTCAAGTTATTCCAAAACAGCCCCATACATGCCCCATTCATATCTCAAGCTAGAAATAACTCATAACCAAACAACTCATGTCACAAAACCTAAGGAACCAATTCCTGATCCAATGTGAACACAAAAAGGGAACACAAAAAATTTGTCACACTCATATTGCCACCTCACAATTCAAAAGGGAGGTATTTGATGCATCACAAAATCAGCACATACTCAAATTCAAAATTTGACAGGAAGCATACTTGGGATCACTTTTAATAAGACAAAATCCAGCAATAGTGCAGCAAAATATAGCAAAGCACACATGAAAATGGAAAGAAAGAGAGTGACATCAAAGAAAGTGGCATTGGACATTTCCAAGTAAAAATATGAAGTTTTGAAAGGAGGGAAAACCCTAATGTTTTGGGGATAAGAAGGACAATAGCAGTAGAAAGAGGGAGATTAAGACAATGGACACATAGAGAGAAAAATCAGAAAAAAGGCATTGAGAGAAAAAAGGAGAGAAACCCTAACGTTTTGCGTATTTTATTTTTAAATGATGTTTGTGTTGTATGTCGTAATATTGGTCTCAAGAGTGACCAAGAAATTTTGTAGAAAACAAAGAAAGAAATGAAAAACATAGTTTAGTTTTCATAGTGAGGTGAGTTGAAAAATACTCACTTTCACTGTCATGTTCGCACTGCGAACATCCCCTTCGCCTAGCGAACAAGACTTTGTGGTACTAAAACTGCCATTAAATAGCCCGCTTCCCCTTGTTTTTAGCCAGCGAACTATTCGCTGGCACCTTCGCACTGCAAACTTTGGCTCCTTTTGCCTCTGTTTACGTTCGCTAGGAAGTTCGCACAGCGAACTTCTTACTGTTTTTTCTGGGCAGCTTCGCTGCAAGGTTCGCACAGCGAACTTTAGTGCCTTTCGCTTCTGTTTATGAATAGTGCACGTTCGACGGGAAGTTCGCACAACAAGCTTCTTGTTGTTTTTTGGGTAACTTCGCCGCAAGGTTCACACAACGAACTTCCCTTAGTTTTGTTATTTTTTCCCAAAAAAATTGTTTTTTTTCTTCATGTTTTGTGTTTTTTCAAGCTGACTAACCCGATGTGGTTGTATGGCCTTTGTATGTGGGTATTGTAGGTCATTTTTGACTTTTTGGTTCCAAAAAATATTTTCAAAAATAAACTCTCGATTTTATCGAGCCATTTTCACCCTTGTAAGTCGATTGCCTTGTGCGTCACCATCGACCTTGTTCGCATTACTTCACATATTGTTACAAACAATAAAATCCTTGATCCAACATCAAGTGGTACTTTTCTTATAAAAATCCAAAATACAATAAAGATACAATTAGGGTTATACACCATGAGCTTTAAGGTGGTGGAGAAGGAATGAGAATGGAACCCTCATACACTCGTTCAGAATGTTTTGAATACAAGGCGCTCGACTTGGTTATTCGAAACATTCATCTCTATCCAAAGTCTTTAGTGTGATCCTAATCAAAAAACAACTCCTTCTCAAAAACCTAAAAAATGACATCAACTCATCAAACTTCTTTTCGCCTTAGTGCATTAATCCGAAAACCCTTTTTCAAGGTATAAAATCAACCAACAAATAACCATTTCACAAGCCTCTAAACTACGGAGCTCTGATTCTTCACTTCTTTTAAGTGAGGATACGTAGGCACAAGGGCCATAATCCTTGGCGAGCACTCTAAATAAAAACCAACCTCTCTTTCCCTTTAAGCAAGCAAACTTTTAGATTAAAACACTCATTCCAGCTAAACAACCTAGAAGGTTCCATCGTGTACGATGAATGTGAGGGGGTGCTAATACTTTCCCCTCACATAACCGACTCCTGAACCCTAAAACTTGGTTGCGATGACCATGCTCTTTTCCTAAAGGTTTTATCGCTATTTCCCTTTCCCTCCTTGGGATAAATAAAATTCGGTGGTGACTCTGTGTCATTTTTTGCGTAGCGACAACTGCCAATGGCGACTTGGTTTTAACCTGCTGAAACTACCAAGAACCCCCAGGCCTTGAACTGGGAGACTGATGACCCTGCTTGGGAAGTATTATCAGAACCAACTTTGCTGGGGAAAATACAAAATCATGAGACTCCGGTGGGGAAACTACACTTCCTGATCTTGATGGGGAACACATATACCATTACTCTATGGGGAGAGAAATTCTACTGGGGAAGGGAGGCCAAATGAGCCTCTTGCAGGGGATGCAAACATGCTCGGAGGGCACAAACAAACCATTCCTACCCTGTCTGGAGACAAGAACTCTTGCTGGAGAAAAACAACTAGATCTAACCATGGCTGGCGAAAGAAAACTTCTGGACTTTCGCTGGGGAGAACAAACAGAAATTTCATAACACTCTGCTGAGGACGGTAAAACCTTGGTGATCTCTGTCGGGGAGAGAAACTTTATTGGGGATACCATGCGTTAGCTATCGACATGGAGGTTGTAATGTGACAAATTGTGCCCCGGTACGACCACTATGTCAAATAAGACCTTTAGCAGCGCTTTTTTTGGCCTTTAGCAGCGCTTAAAAGCGATGCCTAAAGTGGCGCTGCTAAAGGTAAAGGCAACGCTTTTTTTTTATGGATAAAGCACTGCTATAGGTCCCCTTTAGCATCACTTTTCCCCCCATTTAACAGCGCTTTTTAAAAGCGCTGCCTAATCCCCCATCCCCCCCTTTAGTAGCGCTTCTGAAAAGCGCTGCCCATTCCACCCCCTTTAGCAGCGCTTTTCAAAAGCGCTGCCTATTCCCCCTCCCCCCACCTTTTAGCAGCGCTTATGAAAAGTGTTGCCTATTCCCCCCCTTTAGCAGCGCTTTTCTAAAAGCGCTTTCTTTTCTCCCCCCTTCCCCACCCTTTAGCAGCGCTTTTACTTAAAAGTGTTGTCTATTCTTCAAGTTTATAAGAATTTTTTTTTAAATAATCACTTTTTTTTCTTCAATAAACTTGCTTATAACAATTACAGTTACTTTACATATAATCATTGTAATTCACATAAACTTGCTTATATATAATTCAACACAAGCTGATCCTCAGAACAACTTCATAAATACAGTCAATTTACATATAATTACAAAATCGATAACTTTACAAATACATACTACTTCAATATTATTATCCCGCATCAATATTTGACGATACATATACCTTATACAATTCTCAACTCAAGAACATATTGACACCATTCCTCCTTAATTTCTTCCAATTCTGCTTTCGAGTAAGTACCACACTTGAATTCATCAAAGTACTACATAATATAACAAAACATGCATGATTTAGTTTTAAAACTAATTACTCAGATGAAATATCGGTTAATTATTAAAATAAATCATATAACTTATGAATTTATCCATACCATGATTAGAATATCTATTTGACCCGAGCGAATAATTTCCTTCATAAAGCACAATACAAAATATCCGCAATCAATCCTATTGCGCTGACGAGGACACTGTAAATGGAAAAAAGAAACGATCATTTATCAGGATATATAGTTTAAATAGTTTTATCAAGTAGAATCACTATAACAGTAAAAAATGTGAAAATATACCTGCACTCTGATCCAACTAATGTTGTTAGCCTTCCTTTTTGGCACTTTTGCTTCTCTTTGCGATCAAAATATTTGTATAGCTCTAACATAATATAAAATAATATTTAGAACAGTCTCACATAATAAATAAAGATAATTATTCAGAACAATATATCTCATCACTTACGTATCAACCAAAGTCTTCATATCAGGATATTTTGTTTGATCACCATCCAATGAATCCAGATAGTACACTATTTCTTTCATCGGATTAATCGCGACCAACAACCAGTGTCCACTGTAAAATAAGACAAAATTTTAGACGGAAATGCTATATAGAATGGAAAAAAACGAATAATTATAATAAATGAATTTAGAATGAAATCTAACCCATGGCCAGTATTATATGGCAAAAAGTACAACTTCTCTGTATTTGCGGCCATAAATGATTTGACAAAGTAGTCTCTGACTATATCTGGAGTGTGATCGATTGATCGTGCGTTGATACAGCTAGCAGATAAGAATGTGAATCTTGAAGTCAAATCATGCGGGACCAACATCTTGTCATACAATAACCTTAAATAAAAACATAATCAACATTAGAATATTCATTTAAATGAGCAAATCAATTGTTCAATTATTTAATTAAAATTGATCGGAGTATTACCTGATGTAGGAATGCATAACACCGATGCCCAATTCAGAATGTTGGAAAATCTGGTCCAAATCCTCCTTGGCAATTGTTTCGGCATATTCTAAACCGAAAATACCTTCCTGCATATGTATTTGATGGATGCCACCCTCAACCACATCTGTTGTTCCTACATATGTTTCAAGGCACAACCTAAATCAAGGAACAAATGCTTTTTTTGGCTCGGCCTTTTTTTTGTTGGGCACCTTGCTAGATTCAGGCATCTTACCTTTGCTGACTTGTTGCAACTGTTGATCATGAACCTAAAAGTCATATAAATTCGATAATTAATGTATAATAAGATTGTCATGTAACTGTAATAGTACCTATTTTTTGATGCAGCTGAATTGGTTTCCCGCACAATAATTCCCTTATCTTTTGATTTGGATTTTATAGGAGTTTAAGATCATCATGTAAATAAGTAAATGTAAATGTAAGAATAACTTTCATGTATGGGTCGTAAAATATTTGAATACTTCATAATGGTGTTCAACCTACCTCATCATCTATGAAAATGAGATGTGACGACCATGCAACATACGATCCTATTGCGTCTCCTACCACTGTTGCGTCCGAAACATCATCTAGTATAGGCAACAATGCACCCCCTTCTAACGCAATATCAACCGATACTTTCAAAAATCCAGCAGGGAGCGGTTTATGGTGAAGTAGGTCTCCCAAAGTGTTATGCACTTTTCCCTTGCCAACCATGCGATAAGTCGGTGACGATAAATATAGTCGACAAGGTGAAATGCCCTAAACAAATAATGAATATGATTAATGTGTCAATTAAGAAAATTGTGCTATATTAATTTCAATGTAATATATACAATTACCTCTAGAAGCTTCTACGAACAATTGATACTCTTTTTGTCGCTAGTATCTTTACACTCTGGACCGCGCCTTTCTGACATGTATCTCTCTTTGTCCTTCTGTAATTCACGAATCTGAGCTTTCAATTCCTTCAACGTCTCCATCACTTCTTTATTTCTAGGATTTTTATTCTTTGGCTGCTTATACAGTTTTGGTGGAGTGACACTATATCCCTTACCCCTCACACGCCCAGAATACTCAGGAATATTTAACACTCGACTCAGTAAGCTCCTGCAATCATGTCCTCAGCTGCAGTTATAGTCTGGGATAGAGTCTCCTGAAATATAGATAAAAGCATATATAAATATATTATACACTTTTGAGTTACTAAAAAAACTAATGTTGTACTTACACATTGTTCAAATACTTGTTGAACTTCTTCCTAAACGACTCCATCTCTTCCCACGCGGGCAACCTTCCACACAACATGGTCTGGAAGAGATGTTACATCACTTTTCTCCTCTTCTAACTACACATTAAGACGGATAATAAAGCATTATACCCCCATTATATATACTTATTATTTTTTGTAACTATATAATATTAAAGCATTTATATTTACTTACTATTTTTTGTTGTAAGCGTGCATATCCCAAACGCCCTTTTTTGAATGGATACGCGGGTTTTGATGCCCGTTTCCGATTTACGTGACTCACAACCGGAAAAAACAAGTTTAAGTCATATCATAACTCTTGTGGAAGAAGTATATATATTATACATTGTTCATGATAAGTTGTACTTACGCAAAATTCTTTGGTTCTTCGCTTGGCAACAAATATCTCCCATTCTTCATCTGAAATCAGATTAGTGTACTTCGTTGGACGCTCTGATTCGACAAAGTTTCCATCAGAATCTTTAAGAAACTTGTTCATTAAAAATGCTCTAAATCCTCTCAGTCGTTTTCCGGCCAATTGAAGACAATATTTTCTCCTGCAATCATCAATATTAAAAGATCTCTGCAAACAAATAAACATACATATAACATGTTAGTATAATTAATTTAAAGATGTAACCGTCTTCATAATTAAAAAATATCAAATATCATACATGTATCTCGCTCCAAATTTTATCTTTAGCTGGTATTAACGAAGGAATTCTCTAATTATCGCAAGTAATTGGAATTTGCGAACGAACATGTACTCCAATGTAACTTGTCAGCATCGCACCGTTAGGCTCAATTAATTGATCTCTTTCATTCTAATGCACATCATAATTTACACCTTTATCTCTGGAACGGATGATTTTTTTCATAATCGTTATTCCTCTTTTAATATCGCCTTCCACGTCTTTTGTTGTTTCGTTTCCATCATGTGATTTTTCCTCGTTGGTGGCCATAATACCTGTAATTCAGAAAAACCAAATTAGCAAATGAATGACAAATATGTAAGTAAGAAATATATACATAAATAATTCATTTACTTTCATCAACAACAACAACATCAATAACATCAACAACAATAACTCATTTACTTTAATTCAACAACACTAACAACAACAACAACAACAACAACACTAACAATAACACTAACAACAACACCAACAACAACAACATTCCATTTTCACAACTAATACTTCACTAACCTCTAATTCAATTTAATTGCATCCTAACAATTAACATTAATAGACCTTCTATAACTTTTTTAACTCTTTAACAAATTTCTACATGGCATGGCATTGGACATATTCAGCATCAAATCAAAGCAAAAAACTATATGCTCAACTTGCATCAAAATAAAAGGAAACAATATCAAACCGAAACAAACTACTCAACACTCGTATTAGTCAAAACCAAAATAAAATGTAACAATGTAGTGTGAATGAAAGTCGAAGTGTGATATAGAAATAAAATATAACTGCTATATAGAAATATGTAGAACAGCTTTGCAACTACTGTATAGAAATACAATGTAATAAGAAACTGTGAAAATGTTAACAACCGTTTTTCACCATTGATGTGCATGGAAAGCTAACAGTATGAAACAAATAACAACATTGCGAGATTGGTTCGAAGCAAACCTGTAGATTTCGTGCAAAATGGGTGGAGGACGAAGACAGACCATCAAAAGTGACGGACGGAGGCGGAAATGGAAGACGGCAACAAATAAATGGAAGACGGCGACGGACGAAGGGGTAGACGGCGACGCACGGAGGAGGGGAAGACGGTCGGCCAGAAGCAATGGATATAGGTATTTGTTGGGTTTTTTATGTGCTGCGAGCGTAAGAATGCTAACAACTACGACTGTTTCTATTTATGAATTTTCTGGGAATTTTTAAATTTATGCCACTTAAACCTACATCAGCGCTTTTGCATGGCCTTTAGCAGCGCTTTAAGCGCTCTCTAAGGTCTGCTTAGGCAGGACCTGTAGCAGCGCTTTTAAAAAAGTGTTGTATTTTGTACCACCTATACAGTGCTTTTCTTAAAGCGCTTTCTTAGAAGGACCCTTTAGCAGTGCTTTCCAAAAGCGCTCTCGTAGGTTACCCCTTTAGCAGCGCTTTCTAAAAGTGCTTTTGTAGGGCCTACTTTTAGCAGCGCTTTTTATAAAGAGTTTTCTATCGTTAACAATAACCATCACCTTTAGCAGCGCTTTTCTAAAAGCGCTGTCTAAAGTCTACTAATTTTTTTCTTTTTTTCCCCTGACTCTTTAGCAGCGCTTTTTCAAAAAGTGTTGTCTTTTCATGCGCCGCTAAAAATCATTTCTGTAGTAGTGGGCATTACCTATGAAGGAACCTTCCTTAGGAGATATTATAAAACGTTGAAGTACTCTGCCCCGGTATGTATTCTGGAGATGTGACTCTGATTAACCGTCCTTTGGAGAGGATAACTTCTATTGCTCTTGAAGTGATATGCCTCAGCGCAAGCCTTGCAGTAAGTATGCCCATGTCTGATTGATCTTCGATAGGTTCGTAAGATCTTGATATAATTGCCTTAGATTAATAGAACTTTAGAGAGATTTCTCGACGTGACTTCCCTAGATTTGGAAACTTCTGAGCAAGTTGTTGGAAGAACCGGTACCTGACAAAGTTTCTTGGCCATATGTCCCCTAATAAGACTCTCTAGGAATTTCCTCTTGGCAAATTTAGACTTCTTGGTTGATGCTCGTTATGTAAACCTCATTGGCGTAAAGCACATGTATGCAAGCAGAAAATGTTTATTCTAAAAGTTCTAATGCAACACATATGTTAATCTTGAAGTTTTTATTGAAAAGATATCACTACACCCTGTGAACGAGTCACTAGTTAAAATGTGACACTAATTTTTAAATGAAATACAATATGCACAATGCAACACCAACAAAGGTCTTATTAACACAACTCATGAGAGTCAAGAACACTATCTTGTTGAAGTATGCCTTCAGAATGAACCTTGCCTCAACTAGGACATTTGAGAGTTGTAACGTGGCCTGGTTCATGGTTTGAGAAAGAAAGGCTATAAGGCTCAAAGTTTTGTTTTAACCCACCCATTCTTCATGATGTTTTCCATTCCTATGTTCAACTAATTCGGCACAGACGCTCACTTTTCAAAATTCTATTGAATGGTAGAAGTTATGGTTAAGGAACCAACAAGGTTTTTTCGAAGTGACGGTCACCCCTTTTTTCTTTGGTGTATGTAGTTACACGACTTGCTCTTGCTTAAGGATCTTTCTTTTGTAATCCTTTTTGCTTTTTACTTTTTATGTTTTTATTTTTTTCCCCTAATTTTTGCTGGGACTGACTTTTATTGATTTTGAAGTCCAGCGGGATGTCCTAACTTTTGCCTAAGCCACTTTGTTTTCAAGTTTTCGGCTTAGCGGCCTTCTTTCTTTTTCTTTATGCTTTGAACAAATCGTGTGACACTAGTTTGTCTAACTTGTTTGAAAAAGTTGTGACTGCCTCATTCCTTAGTTGATAAGGGATAACCATGGTGGTTTCACGCACTTGACCTCCTTATAAGTGAGGAAATAAAAGTGGTTGATCCTTAGATGCACATTCCTTTTGAAATTTGAACGCCTGGTCAAACTAACTGACGAATACCCTGCCCCTGGGTTAGAAGTGAAGGTTTTTTTGTATGAAAAGAAACTCCTACTTTTAGGCTCATTGGGGTTAGCGAGGGTTTATCTCCCTTATATCTCCAGTGTTTGGGGATTTGAAACAATTCCTGTACATCATCAAAAAGGTTCTATTCCAAGAGCATACGACCAGAAAGTTTGTGTTTTTACTTATCATCCTCCCTCGAAGAGTTTAAGCAAGAAAATTGGTATTGCAGTGTGCAGAAATGAGTGAACACGAATGGATTACTTCAAGAAAATCATACTCATTGCATTAATATTATCATTCAAAAACAAACAAGTTCTACATGCAAATAATGCTTTAACAAATAATGAAAAGTACAAATAAAAAATGCAGTGAAGAAACTCAAGATTGCCTTTGTTGAGGAGGCTTGACTCCGTCTGAACTTATTGCTTCTGATGAGGTCTTTGCAGTACAATTGCTCACTTGGGAGACTTGAATTGATGTGTAAATTGTTTGTTGTGAACGTGATAACCCTTGAATCGATTAGATCTTGCACCTGATGCTTCAGAGCTCTATAATCTTTGATTGAATGGCCAGGTGCCCCTGAATGGAACTCACATCTTGCAGTTGCATCATAACCTAGTGACAGTCGGGCAGGAGCATCGAAACTCCTTAACTGAATTAACTGATGCTTGAGAAGCTCGGGCAATAACTGTGCATACATTATATGGATGGCATCAAGCTACCTTTCAGGCTTCTTCGGCTTTTATCGTTTCTTCTGAGGATGGTTTTGACTTAGACATCCAACCTGTCCAGGCACTTTCCTCTTCAAACCTAGTCGAGGAACATGCAATAGTTGCAGACATGGAAATTTTGGAACCCAAGATGGTGGAATAGGCCCCTGTCTTGAGGTTGACCCTAGAGGAAGGAAAGTAGCATCCCTTTCTTTTGCCATAGTTGGAGTATGATCACCCTGTGTGAACTCAATTGCCTTTGAATCAATTAGCTCTTGGACCTTGTATTTGAACCTCGTACAATCTTCATTGCCGTGACCAGGTGCCCCAAAATGGAAATTGCACCTAGCATTGACATTATACCTCGGAGGAAGCTTTGCGAGGGAAGGTCCCAAAGTAATAAGCTCAATCAGCTGAAGCTTGAGCAAGTGTTAGAGTAATTGCGCATACAACATTGGAATCATATCAAACTTCTTTACAGGCTTCCTTGGACTTGGTTCATACCCTCTGCCCCTAGGACGGGAAAGTTCTAGAACCTCAAGTTGTAGATGAGATTCACGAGGTAGCTCATAATTTAGGAGAGATCCTACAGGAGATGGAGGAATAACCACTTCTATTACAGCCTCAGACATAATATTGCCTTCTTTTCTCAACATTGATCTCAAGATTTCCATAACCAAACTAACCTGAGTCTTCAGTTGATGAACTTCTTCCCTCAACAATTTCTAACCCTGGGACAAGGCATGTATGTCCACTATGAACTGCCCCACCTGGGTTTTGACTTCCATCAACTCTGCTTGCATATGCTCCATGATCAACTTCTAGCTGCTTTGAGTAGGATACCACTGAGAAAAGTCAAGTCTTTGATTCTGAAGAAAACCAGATTAGGATAAGAATGACTAGCCTCGAACACCTGTTATGCACATGATTATGAAAATGCAATGCAAATGCCATGTTTGATCATTTCCAGGGATAATCTACACCTTGATTCACGTTTTAACAACAATAAACACGAGAGATGGATAAAACACTGGAAAACATAATTATATAATAGTAGAGTACTCAGAAGAAAACCGGATAAACCTCCATTGTCTCGAAGATTTGCTTTTACAACCGGCGTGCTCAAATAAAGAGCATCGGCGATAGCTTCAAGAGCGGGAACTTCCATAGATTCATGGAAGGGTACCTGATTCTTGACTGGGATATCTAATATAAATGGGAGTTCCTCCAAAGTAAAGGCTAACTGATAATCTCTAGACACGAAGTACCTCAGAGAAGGATCATAGAATTGTAGTAATGTATGAGTAGCTATTCTTTCATATTCTATGATGGTATGGAGCAGACCCAAGATATTCTCATAGTTTTCCTCTAATGACTCTAAATTACTTTATTTATAGTTGACGGTATCATTCCTACCAATGTCCATCTCTATAGATCTTCAGCAACTAGAATCAAAGATAAGATACAATCCCTTAGAAATAAATAGACATGAATGTTATGATGCGATGCAAATGCAAAGGCACGATGTGATACCCCAAAATTTACCTTTAGATGCAGTGATCATTTTGCATACCATCTTGTTCCGTATTTCATTTTTAACTAACTGCTAACCGGTTTGCCTAGTTTGTTCATTTTTACAGGCGTGTCAGATGATTGGAAAATAATACCGTATTGGTTTGAGAGCGTTAAAACATGAATGGATTTGGATTTGAATCGGTGTGAGAATTATTTCAAGGAAATCCATTTAAACAAGTTCGAGCACGCGTTCATTTTTTTTCTATGTTGGTTACGAGTCAAATTTTAGAGGCACGGTGGAATTACGGTTTGCATCATATTTATAGTGAATATAAGTTTGGTCTTGTCGCGAGTATCAGTGGATTCAAGTCAGGTTACAAAAGTCAGGTTTGTCCAATATACGACTTGGAATTTAAATGCGGAGGAATAAAATTCATTTTTGCTACAAGAGTGAATTCATTTATTTTATTCAAGATCAATTTCCATACATTATTCATATTACAACAAGGTTTAAGAATTTACAATTTTCGAAGATTACAAATCAAAAGCCTAATCCTAAGTCTTGTCCTAATTTTCTAAGACTAAGTCCTCAGCTGCCGAGCCTTCAAGTCTTCATTTCCGAATCTCCCAAACCTGCAAAACAAGACAACGTTAGATAAAAATTGTTATCAGTTGGAAATTTATTTTCGAGAAGGATTTATGTTTTTTAATTTTTTCGAAGCCCTCAGAAAAATATCATCACCGGGCATTTTTGGAGGGCAACAAAAAGTTCGTCGCCAGCTCCCGGTTTCCTTTTCGACCTCAGGCCCAAGACCCGACAGATATTCTATTCAAAATTTCCAAGAGAGAGAGAGAGAGAGAGAGAGAGAGAGAGAGAGAGAGAGAGAGAGAGAGAGAGAGAGAGAGAGAGAGAGAGAAAGAGTTTTTTTAGAAAAAGTGATTTTTAGGTCCAAACAAGCCTTAAGAAAAATCCGAAAAATCCAACAAAAGAGGATCCGAAAATTAAATCAAACAGCCCACAAAAGCCACTCTGAATCCGAAAAACCCTTGGGTTCAGTTTCCATCATTGCCCAATAAACCAAAAACCATCAAGAATAATGCTAAATCCGAAATTATCACCATTAAGCATAATCATAACAGATCCGGGGACAATGAAGAAGATTTCCGAAATAAGAACATCCTCATCAATAAGGGACAAGATTCAAAAATCAAATCAGACAACATCAATATACCACAGAT
Organism: Lathyrus sativus; assembly: GCA_963859935.3. NCBI lineage: Eukaryota > Viridiplantae > Streptophyta > Magnoliopsida > Fabales > Fabaceae > Lathyrus > Lathyrus sativus. Next base: position 251,666,336 of record OZ012740.1, on the reverse strand, counting down.
CTGAAAATAGAAGAAAAAACATCAAACATGTTAAAACATGTTTTCTTCAAAAAGGAAACATTTTTAAGGACTCCAATCCGTTTTAAAGAAGAAAAATAGTATAAGAAGAACAGAAAATCATAAGTTTGGAAGGGGAAAAAATCAAACCCTCACGACCAAAAATAATCAGTTCACAAACCATCACAGGTCCGAAAAACCAAAAAATTTCAAGGCTCAGAACAACACATCAAAGTCGCGAAACCCATCAATATAACAACAACAAAAATCATAACCTTCAAACACCAACCGCGACTCAGAGAACCTTAAACCCGCTCTCATCACTGTCTCAAAACATCCACAAACCGCCATCACCGTTCACCACAACCATCATGTAACGGACTCAGAGAACCAAAGATCGATTCTCATCACAGTCTCAAACCGTCAAAACCCATAACGAAGCCTCGGTTTTTCTCAACATCATCGACTGGAAAACGCCAATGGAAAAACATCACAATAACCCATGGCCAATACTCACAACGTCACCCACAACCAAACACAAGTCTCCTCAACGAAACCCGGAGACCCTCGTTTGAGAATCTCAACAGATCCGGAAACCTCAAGGACTCAGAACAACGTCATCATCGTCCAGAACCTCACAAACAACAAAACCGGATCGCAAAACAATCCCAAAAAAACCATCACCGTCATCACAAAACTGTCTCAAACCCATAAAACGTGAGCCATAATAACTTTTCTTTCATTAACTCGTTTTTTTTCCAGAAAGTAAGAAGAAGAAGGAATCGCAGCAAGAAAGAGAAGAAGAGAGAAATAGGAAGAAGAAAGAGTGAAATCACGACAGACAAAGAAGAGGAAAAGTTCGTAGAAGAGAAAAATGGGGGAGGGAGGTGTTGTTTGGAGCTTTTCCCCATCTAGGGTTTCAAATGAAACCCGACCCCCCTTTTTATATCACATGGGTTCGGGTCCTGGGGGTTATGACCCCGGCCCGACCCAATCTTTTTTTTTTTTTACTATTTTCTGTTTTCTTTATTGTTTTTTTATTTTTTGTAATTATTTAATTAAAATATTACTAACTAACTAACACACTAACATAACCTATACTAACATTAAATAAAAAAATCTGAAATTAATTCTTATTAATAATTAATAAAAAGAGTCTTTTTTTAATCTAATTTAGTTTTGAGTAATTAAAAATAAATAATTTTCTCAATTTTAAACCAAAAAAGAATGTTTAGATTAGTTTTAATGTTTTAATTTCACTTTTTTCTTAATAATAGTTAAAACTCAAAAAGATGCTTATTTATTTAAAGTAAAAAAATAAAAAAAAAGTTTTTTATTCAAAATAACTTAGACACTTAATTTGTTTTAAAAATATTTAGTTTTTCATTTAATTCAAAATTAACCTTTGTTAAGTAAATTCTAATACCCCTTTTTATTTTTAATTCCAACTTTTTTCCTAATTACCTAAAAGTCTCAAAACCACAAAAATAAATAACTTTTTCAATTTAAAAATTAATTTGTCTAGCACCTTTCACTAAATTCCAATCTAATTTTCTAACTTTGCTTGCCTAAAAATCTCACAAAGAAATCATAAAAATAATCAATTCTAACATTTGTCTATTTTTCGCTTAAATATTTGATTTAATAATATTCACAAAAGCAACTAAAAATTCAACTTCTAACTGTTAAGACAAGTACAATTTCATCGCTTAATTCCATGCTTAACGATGTTCTCGTTGCAATCATATTTCGCATTTATAAATTATCATCACTTATATCATTTCCAATTATTCACTGCTTTATTTTACCGTATTTCCCCTCTGAAGGAAAGGTTATACCGTTTGACCGTCGTGTCAATGCCTTTACCCTCGCCCATCCTAGCCTTAGGATCCGAGTCGCCGTACTCGTGCTTAGGTGTCCCTCCGTGGACACTCCCTTACCTTTTCCTAACCTTAAGATTTGAGTCGCCACACTCATGCTTAGGCGTCCCGCCGTGGACATCCACCCCTTTCATCCTAGCCTTAGGATCAGGATTCGCCGCACTCCATGTAAGTTCCCGCCATGGAACACTTACTTACTTACCCTTTTCAATTCAACCTTATAACGTAGAAATCAGAGTCGCTGCACTCCAAGTAAACGCTTCCCTATGAACGTTTACATCCCCCTGGAACCTTGACCACAGTCAAGAAGTTCTTATTCCTCCCTTTCGAGGGGAACTACGATTACTCTGATTCCATTCCCTACCTTGGATACGTAGGTACAAGATGCGAATCTTGGCGAGTAAACTTAGGACTAACCCCTTAGGTCCTTCTCTTTACCCTTTAACCCTTAGCATTACCCTTAAGCAGATAACATTTAGCAAAAGCACATTTTAAAACAAGAGGTTCTTGTAGAGTACTACAGAAGTTTAGGATGCTAATACCTTCCCTAAGCTTAACCAACCCCCGAACCTTAGATCTCTCCCCGCATTGTGTTTACGATGCAAAATAGGTTTTTCCTTTCTTTAACCTTTCCTTCGGATAAATCAAAGACCGGTTGTGAACTAAAGATGCGATTCAAATTAATCAATAATTTGATATCCTATTCTCACTGCAACACACGAGATCAAGGTTTCCATAAATTCTGAATATCTGTTATGCTGCTGATGGAATAAGTTCAACACTCTGCTCTGACAAGAATACCAGAATACCAGAACATCGAAATAATCAGAATACCAGTCTGACGAGAGATCTGTAATACCAAAACACCGAAATAATCAGAATACTAAGTTCATACTGATAAGAAAAACAGAAAACCAGGTAAGTTGAAAGTCAAGTTTCCTGTAAAAACCCATCCCCTCTCTCATGTGGGTTCTAGTTTTGGAAAAGGTATCCTAGCAGGTCCTCAGTATCACAGGCTCTTAGGTCGAGAAATGATAATACGTTCTCCATTTTTGGTTTGGTATCATCATCAATCAATGAGGCCTCAACTAATTTCCCATGAATGGTCTCCAGAGTCAAAAGCTCCGAAAGGAATACTCTGGCTATTGCATAAACATACAGGACAGAGCATCTCTCAAGAAACCTCGTCTGAACGTGAACTCAAATCGATGATACGTGTCAAACGCCACGCAAATCAACAAGAGCCCACTCTAATCCTAGGTGTGCACTCAAGCCTGGGTAATGAGCTCATCTCTCATAGAACCAACCCCCCAATAACACAACAGTAGGAGAATAACATGACAACAATAATCAAATAGATGGAAGCAAATATGGTAAAAGCAGTAAATAAAACAAATAAAAGCATAAAGATAAACACCCAATGAAGACGACATAGACCAACGTTAGGATTAACTCTCATAGGGAAATAGATTCCCTAGCAGATTCGCCAGCTGTCGTAATGCAAAAAATAACTAGCGGAAAAACAGAGTCGCCACCGAACTTTATTTATCCCAACAAGGAAAGGGAAACATCGAGAAAACCTCAAAAGGGACAAGACATGGTCTCACAACCAAATATTGGATTTGGGAGTCGATTACGCGAGAGGAAGGTATTAGCACCCCTCGCGTCTGTTGTACTCAACGGGATCCACTCGTGTTGTTCTAATCACAGGGTGTGTTAATCTAAAGCCTATTTCTAAGCAGAAACTAAACAAAAGGTGACTCGATAAGGCATCATTATTCTATGCCTATGTATTCCCTCGTGCAATGGGAAAGTCAGAGTCAATGTAGTTCAGAGGACTACGAGTGAATGAGGGGATTGTGCTCGCCAAGACTTTGTTGTCTAGTGCCTACATATCCTCATGTGGACGAGAATGAGGAAGTCAGAGCAGTCGTAGTTCTACCTACCACTGGCTGGTTGGTGTCTTTTATGAGCGATGTTAAACTCACGTTCTAGCAATTAGGGTCGATGCCTCTTTGCGATAGAACAGAGGTAACATGCCCTTTCTGAAAAAAGGTTTAGGAGGAACTCCCGAAGGACAAAGTGATTTACGGTTTGTTTAAGGATTTTAGAGAAGTGGGTTGCCTTTGTTTGTGATGTGTATCGCACTAAAGTCTAGGACATAAGAGCGAGTACTTTGCGCTAACGATCCAAACGTCTCGCGCACAAAGTACCCTAAGATGAGATTAGAAATTCATTCGCTCATCTGTTCCCATGTTCTTAAGGTTCGTGACGCACTATGCACATTGTATTTATTAAGTATCTTGATTTGATTCGAGAGAGAAGAGAGAGACTCAAGGGATAAAAGAAAAATCTAAGGGAGACCCGGTCCTAGATGTTGTCGTGCCAAATGGTCCTATAGTTGAGGTTAAAAGGGAGACTCGTATACTAGAAGTTATCCTACAACAGTTTAAACCTAGGATCTAATCCTCTATCTTAATTTGATTTATCAAAGATAAATGTTAAAATTTTGCAAGTAACTAGCAAGAAAATTCGATCAAGACCTAACCATAACCAATATTCAAATTAACATCGAGACGAGTTCAAAAACATCTGGCTTATAAATAAGGTTAATATTAAAGCTAATGTCAAATTTTAAATAGGAATCAAAACTTAAATAGAAATAATACCTAAAAAATAATAGTAAACTAAGACTAATTATGTTTGTAATCAAAGATAAAATCCTAATTAATATTGACCTATCTCCATTAAAATTTGCTTTAAAAGAAATAAATTTAAGAAATAACCCACTTAAAATAAAAAAGTAGCCTTGTAATTTTTTAGAAGGTAAAATAAAAATAACCAGGGCTTATGTCAAAGCCCAAGGTCATTAGAGGAAAGAAAAATAACAATATATATTGTATGTGTACTACTGTGTGAATGAGTCCAATATTTTTTTCTCTACTGTATATTAGGATATGTGTGTGTATTAGTATGTATTCTGGTGAGTATGAAAAATAGTCAGTTGTGCATTACTGAACGTTTGCAAAAAGCATGTGGATTGATTACGAGTGTGGATTTTTGTGGGTTCCTTTTTGTCGTGTAAGAATGGGTGTTAGTTAAAGTTCATAAATAGAATTAAATAGGAAACCAAAATCTAAATACAAAGGCAGAATAAATTTTAGAAACAACTATTCACTTAAAGATACAGAAATTGCAAGGCAAGTAAGACAATAAAAGTGAGGTTAAAAATTTGACAAATCTCTTGAAACTAAAAGTTAAAATATAAACCATTAGTCATTATAAATCTATGAGAAGTAATAGTTATAAAGGTAGAAAAGAGTAATGCAAAATTATTTGTTAGGTGTAGTAAAAATATGTAAAGAAATTTTGATGTGACTGTGAGTTTATATGTGTGAGAGAGATTAGTAAGGGTTTTTATGTCCAATGATTTTTTGTGAAGAGAATTTGGGTTAGTTGATTTGTGAATTGTTAATATCAATATAAATAAATCAAATCATAAAAATAATAGTAATGAGCAAATTTTAAAAGAAAAACCATCGGATAATTATCATCATATGCTTAAAAAAAATAAATTAAAATAAAATTAAAGAACTGTAAAAATTTGAGACTTCTTAAACTCTCCAAAACTTTTGTGTGCAAAACTGTGTATAATTGTGTTATTGAGAGTGTCTCAAAAATTATGAGAAGAAAAAACTCTATTTATAAGAAAAATTAGAGTTAATTAAAAAATGAAGAAATCAATTTGATCAATAAAAATAATCAAAAGCCCAAAAATCAATTTTAATTGATTTTTATTTTGTGACTTATTGTATCAACTATATTGATTCTTTCTAAAATTAAAAATATTATAAAAAGAATAAAATATTTTTTGTTTTATGATTTTTCTGGATATTTTTATGAATAATATGGAAAAAAGTGAAAAAATAATATTTTAAAAAATACCTTAAATAAAATATGAGAATTAATAATTAAATAATAAAAAAAAACTATTTTTGTGATTTTTTATGTAAATAGGAAAGTTAGAATAAAAATAAAAGAGAAAAACACAAAAAGTGAAGAAGGTGGGATTCAAACCCGCAACCTCTCACACTCAATACTCCTTACACATGGTCTCTTGCCAATTGTGTCATTTTATTCATTTGAAATAAAGTGTCACTAGAAACCATGTAAAGTGTGAGCAAAATTTGGGGTACGACGCTAATTATTCTAAATATTTAGACAAAAATGTAAAAATAATCGGAACCTAAATAAATAAAATTCGGACGCCCAAGTGCTTGAAAAAATAAACCGAGTACACCAAAATGATCAGCGTAAAACATACGACTCAGAAAAATACAACATTTGGTCAGATTTTAAAATAATTTTTGACCCGTTAAAATGCTCAAACTAATCAAAATGCAACAAAAAATATTCGAAAAATTAAAATGAACACGTACAATTAAACTACGTGAAACATAGATCAATATAATTGATGTCTGCAAGCTCGATTTTAAAATTTCTGTGACCTTTTAGGCACTATGCGAGATAAAATGTGTGTTATGCAAAGTAACAATAAAGTTGCATGAATGAAAAATTTAAAAATTAAAATGCCCGAACAAAATCATAACTGAATAACCACACTTGACTTGAAACCGAAATTTATGCACTTGAGTGCACATTGATCCTCTTGAGAAATCATGAGGAAGACGACCTTGATATCTGATGAGCCTCGGTAAAGAAGATAATCATGACATTGGGAACTCAGTCTTTATCTCAACTCGAGTTCGATAGCCAAATAAATCACCTCTAAATAGGGAAAACTCAAATCACAGGAAAATGCCTTGATCCCATGTCTTTAGGAGCTCAATGAATGCAAGGTTATGCTCTAATGAAAAATGTACATGAACGTGAAACACAAGCCAGTTGTGGTTAGAAATTAGAGGGCAAATTTTGGGGTACAACAATCACCTTCTCTTTTTAGCTTAAGTTCTTTAGAATGACAAATGATGAGAAACTTAGGTTGCTTGTCAGAAGGACTTCTATACTGGCCGAATGGATTATGATATATGTTGATAGAAGAGTAACTTCAAAAGATTATGAGATATTTGTATTTCAATTAATTTTCCAAATCTAAATACAAGAAGAAACACTACCAGAATCTAATATCAGTTGCTCTTCAATGTTTAATCTTTTGAGCTGATATTAGTGCAGGATGCAGATGAAAAGAAGCATCTGTGTTCTGAAATAAAAAATCAAGTATTGAAAAGCAAGATATGTTGTTAAAGCTATCTTGTTTCAAAATATTTGATTATATGGAGTTTGTTCTTTAATGTGATATCTTAAGAAACTCCATTGCTTCTTGTTTGAGGACCATCATGGAAGTAGTTTTAAAAGACATTTTTATGAGAAATCTTCAACTTCTCTTTGAGTTTTGTTAGCCGTGCTAAGACAGTACTCTGATATGCTTGATGTTAATTTCTGATAGCTAACACCATTTGGTCCTGAGCTTGTCAATGATTTCAAGTCAAAATATTTAATCTAATATAATGAGATTATTGGCATTGCTTAGAACAAGATTTTGTTCCTATCGTATCTCATTCTAGAATCATACTCTGGAGTGACTTATGGTCTGCTGTTAGATTGAGATTAAGGCAAAGAAGAGTTTGTTTATACTTACATGTATGGTCTTATAGAAATATGAGTATCATAATGTATCTGCTACAAATATCAAGGAAAGAAGCAAAGACATCTTCCATAAGGTTGTTTACAATATTTATTGTAAGAAGAGCCAACAACCCAAATTCAAGTACTGGCGATACTGAATTTAGCGAGAGTAGTGGAATTAATGGTTAGACAATCATTGAATCAGAATCCACTCAAAGTTGTGTTCAGACTCTATTGGTCAAGTCTAAATACTGAATCGAGTCTGGCAAAAAAAGTGTTATGCTTGTTCTTTTCTGATTTATCTTTTGATTCAATGAAACGTTTATATAGATATAAATACAAAGTTTCTATTAGACTTTTATAGAGGTTCTTTTGTAAATATGAACTTCAGAAATCTTTAAGAGGAAACTCTGTTGTGTTTATCTATACTGAATTTCTTATTAAGCCAGATGATGATCACATTTGTGAAAACAATTTTCTCACTTTTGTATTGATGTTGTTGCTTGTTAGCTGTCTAAAGAAGAGAATTCAATATTCATCTATCACTCATGACTCTTGTTTCAAGATAAAATGCTAGTTCTGAATAGAACCTTAGAGACTTGTGAATGACATATGATATCTTTGTCTAAGTCTAGACTTACTAGACTCTGATGGTTGATAGCTTCTGAAAGTTGTCAATTTTTGAGATTCAGAAAAAGATTCTTTTTTACTGTCATAGCAGTTTAAGTAAAAAGTTTCCTAAAAGCTTTTATAATACTTAACTTTTCATAAAGGTGAAACTCATCTAGTGGAACATCATTGTGTCCTTTTTCTGGTAAGATGTTTTCTCTTTTAGTAATGATGTTTTCTAATACTTAACCTTTGGGTAATGATGTTTTCTCTTTTAGTACTTGTTGTTACTATTCCCTGTCTTGTAAAATATCATTATGTCCTTTTTCTAGCAAGATTCTTATTCTTTTAAGATTCTTGTTCAGTTTTTCTTCTTCTTCTTCTTCTTCCTTTCATTTTTCTCTTCTTCTTAGTAGTGTGTTGATCAAACCAAACTTGAGATGAATTCTTTAGTTTATTCTCTTTTGAATCAGCTGGTTGTCATTAATGAAAAGTTTGTTAATTTTGATGAGTTGCTTAAGATTGGTTTCAACTTCTAGAAGACTGTGTCTGAACATAGGTGGAATGGCTACTTTAAGATGCTCTTTGGTTTCACTTATCCAAGTCTTGTTAAAGAGTTTTGGATCAATGCCTCCATTGTTGAGCTGAATTCTGAGTATGTTATTCTGTCTAGAGTAATTGGTGTTTTTATTACAGTAACCTCTAAAGCGATTGCAAATGTGATCAATTGTGAGGATATTGGAGAAATCCCATGAACTCTTGTTTGGGAACACTATATTCTTACTTGGAGTATCTTTGTAAATCCATCTAATACATCAGTGGTTTCAAATATTCTTCCTGATGCTGTTGTTTAGAGTCAGATTCTGAATTCTAAACTTACTGCCTAAGGATAAAGATTTCGACCAAGTGGACCCTATTGAAAAAGATCTGCTTCTACATCTTAATTCAGATTTGAAGATTGATCTTCCTCAAGTTATGTTTGACCATCTGAAAATGTCAATTTCTTCTTTTCAAAAGGGAAAGATCTTCTTCATTCCTTATGGACGAGTTATTTCTGAAATACTTGTTTAGCAAGGGGTTAACATAATTTTTGAGGCTATTTCTTCCAAGATTTGGAGAGACAAGTTTGAAGCTATCTATTAAAGATTTTGATGTTAGATTTCTGCATAGTTATGCTTTGTATTGTTGTTGAAATCTTTGTATTAAGCATCTTATTAATAAATTCAGAGTTTGTTCATGCTTGTGTTTAATTTTAACTGATTAATATTTATTCTTGTTGTTCACTGAGAATATGAAATAGTTAAAAGAACTCAAATTTTTGCAACTTATTTTATTAATAAAAAGGAAGTATTACAAGACAATTGGATTCCCTAGTCTAATGGATGTGTCCTAAGAAACTCCCTAGGATCATCTGACATGTCTAGATTGTCTAAGAAATCTTTCCATTCTTCCTTATTGTTGCGGTGAGAATCGAATATCAAGCTATTGAATTAACTTAAATCACAAATTATTGAGGTTTACCACCGAACTTTAGTTTATCCGAAGGAAAGGGAAAAGATTGAAGGAAACCCTAAGTGCATTATGTAACATCAAAGCTAAGAGATCTAAGGTTCGGGGGTTGGTTATAATAAGGGAAGGTGTTAACACCCTAAGTATCTATAGTACTCTATAGGAACCTCTTGTTAGTATTTGTGTTATGTTATTGCTTATTTTCTATTGGTTGGGAATTGTTCTAAGGTTTGTGAGATAGGGAACCTAGGGTTATTATTACAAAGTATGCTCGCCAAAACTTTGCGTCTTGTGCCTACATATCCTTACAAGGATGGAATCAGAGAATTTGTAGTTCAGTTCACTAGGGATGAATGAACACTTGATTATGATCAAGGTTCGAAGGGGGAGGTAAGTGTTATAGCCTTAACACTTATAGGACTTTAACAGAGTCAAAAGAGTTTTAAATTCTACCCTAAGTCTAAGCTGTAAGACTTGATGACTCTAACAAGGTCAAAGGGAAATTGGGTGTTACTACACTACCTATGACATTAAGTCAATGAAGTATTATTTCCCTTGTATTCATGTTAGCTTGTTAGCTTTCATCACTTATGGAATAACTTGACAAAGTCAAAAGTAAGCATGGACAATATGGATAAGATGAACAGGGATGATATTCAAACATGATATCAATTGCGGGTGATCAAAGGTAACATTTAAACATGATGTTAATAAAGGAATCATACAAGGTAAGACGAAGTTAAAATGCACATGGTAACAACTAAAGCACAAAGATAGATGTGACAACATCTAAATTAAGGACTCGACATAGTCACAAAAGATCAAGGTAACAACCATGAACAACATTCAAGACTTAATGAAGTTACAAACAAACATGGTAGCAGCCAAGGTACACATACAAGCAATGATGTTACAACACCTAAGCATACATGATACATATTTCTAAAAATACTAAACATCATGGATGACAAGCTTAAGTACACAAATAGGTAAGCATGGAATAGGATTTACTAACACCACTTAATCATGAATACAAGACAAATATGGACAAGTTGTAACAATACTTAATCATGAATACAATTTAAACATTCAAACATGGATAAGTCACAATAATATTTAAACATGATACAAGTTTGAACAAGCATGGATATGAATATCAAACATGGATAAGATCAATCAACATAAATGGATTAAAATATGGTTCAAACATGACACATACAAGCTAAGGAATCATATTGAGACATGGTTTACATAAACACCACATAATCATGAATACAAATTAAGATGTTCAACACAAACAAAGGTAACAACCAAGGCATAGTTGAGAAAAGAAACATGTTTATAACAATAACATGTAGATGGAAGATGCAAGCACATAGAGGATGACATGTGGGCAGACATATATATGCAAAATAAATGGTTTAAAAATCACATGATCATGAAAGCAAGTTAAAACATTACTTGAAAATTTAATCATGGAAACAAGTTGGACATGTTTAGGATAAACAGGTAACAACAAAGCATACATGTTATGGGTTTAATCATGGTCTTAAACAAGATGAAAACATCATAAAAGTTGACATGCAAGCATGTATACAAAGGCATATTAAGATAAAAATAAAATGTTTATGAACACATAATCATGGTATAATCCACACAAGGGCACATGTGCACATCAAGGCTCAACTAAGACATGGAAGAAGGTCATGTATCAAGGACAAAATGACTAAGTAGGGACTTATGGCATAGTCAAAGTTTCAACATACATTTAACATGTAAACATACACCAAAATGTGTCAAATACAAGTCAAAACAAAGATGCACAAGTTAACAATATCATACAAGGTCTACAAAAATTATATGAGGTTCATACAAGTCATTACGTACAAAGAAAATCAAAGGATCAACCAAAGAATTCAAAAGAAAACTTTAAAAAACCCTAAAAAGTCACCTACTTTGAACAAGTATAAATGCAATAAATATAAATATTTTTGAGGATTTATTTTTACAAATATAAAATAGACATTTTCATGAACAAGTGGCAAAAATAATGGGTCCAAAAGCCTTTGGGATCACTAAGTTATGTTGTTTTCAATTTGTGAAGAAAAATAAGAAAATAAGTGTTCAAAAAACATGAAATGGTCTTGGTGGGACTTGAACCCATGCTGCTTGGCTTGCCACTCAAAATTTAACCAAATGAGCTAAAGCGCACATGTGAATATAGATGGAAACATAATAATATATTTAAAAATATCTTTAGAAATGAACACAAAACAAAAATAACATAAAATGGTAAAAGGATGGTTCAGCATGGTTCGAACCCAGGTTATGAGGCAAGGAAATAAGGAAAGACAAAGGCACGCTCACACTGGGGTAGTCAATACATCAGTGTATTAAACCACCCAGATAAATATATATTTTTTGTTTTCAACTTAAGTGGCCATCTCAACGCCAACTCAGATTCATCTTCTTCCCCCCGCTTCTCACTTTTTCTCTCTCCTCATGCCCAAACTCCATTTCTTCTTCAGAATTTCAACTCAACATATCTCTTTCATCTCTCGACCATTTTTTATATTGTAAAAACCAAAGTTGGAGTATTTTTCATAAAGAATCCAAAGGTACCATTATCTCACCATAAAATTGGTTGTGTAACACACATAAATCTCAACAACACTGCAACACACCAAAGCTATCACATGTCAAAACATTTCATATGCAAATCATACAATGTAAACAATGGTTACATTTTTTATTCATAAATAAATCATCAATGATGCATGTATTATGAGATAGATGAGACAAGAACCTTACCTCTTGGAGACAATCCAAGGCCTCTTCAAATGATGTTACAAAAGTGAAAAGAGAGTCTTCCTAGCCTTGTTGATCCTTGGAGAGAAGACTTGAGTGCTTATATTGATTGGAAGAGGCTTCAAAGTTCAAACCCGACCCTTTTTGCAAAATTAAGGTGAGAATGATGAATAGTTTATGGAGTGATGCATAACTTTTTCAAGTGTTAGAACAAGTTCTATTAAGTGCCTGGGAGTGATTTACGAAGTTACTTTGAGAAATGCACGAGGGAAAAGTGCTTGGCTTGAGAATTTGCAAAAACGAGCTTATTTGCAAATTATGTTGGATGGGGAAGTTTTCAAAGGTTTCAAGTGTGGAAGTTGTGTGTTTTGAAGCTTAAGGGAATCCCCTATTTATAGGATAACTCATGGGATTTGAAGTTGGTCAGATTACAAAGTTCTCAAACTTTGGCATGGTTGAGTTGCAACTTGATGGTTCCATAAATTTTTGAAGTTCCAAAGCAAGGTACAAGCTCTTCTAGAGTTGTTGAAAGGTTCAAAACCTTGCTTCTCAGTTAAAAACCTTTTGAGTGTAGAAGGAACAATTACAATGCTCAAGAATTTGACTTTTGTGATTAAAGTGGCTTTATCAAATTTGAAGTGTGACCTTTCTTCCAAAAATGGCAAAGTCTCTTGAACAAAAGCTTAAACCCTTGTATAATGCTCCATTCTTCGTGTAATCTTCTTATTATGGAAATATTTAGAGATATTGTTGCCTGAAAAGTGGGATTATAGAGCATGGCTTGGAGATTTGGTCAAGAACAAGTTTTGGAAATGGCATGAAATCCAACTTTGTGACACCAACTTCATCCCTTCAAATCTCTCAGCTCAAGAATGGTATCAATGAGTTCTTATACTTTTTGAAAATACCTAAACATGACCTACAACTTTCATGTTTGAAGAATTTCTTTATTCTCAATGGATCATGATGAAAACTAGATCTAAAGTTTGATACTTTTGGGAGTTCAAAACTGCCTTGAAATTTTTTCTAAGTATGGAACTTTTTTCACTCACTTGATGGGCTGATGACTCAAAATCCATCCACTTTTTGGAGATTAACCTGAAAAAGTTGCAGTATGTTTCAAGGGCTTTAATTTGATCTTTGGAACACAAATAATGGTGGTGTATATTGAAAGTTATGACCTTCCAAAGTTGGCACCAAATTTAGAGTTTTTTCACAACACTTAGAAAAAATTCACTTTCTTCCACTTTACCACTTTTGCAAGAAACCTTCAAATTCTTGATTTTTCATGATCAATCTCATTGATCAAACATGTTTCCATAGAATTTACCTTGAGGACTTTAATTTTGACCAAAAATCTCAAAAGTCAACTGGTTGACTTTGCAGTCAAAGGCTTGTGTATCAGATAAAATAGACTGTGTGACCTTCAATGATCTTGAACTCTTGAGTATTTCAAACATCATGAAGGGACTCAAAGGATGTATTTAAGTATCTCGGATCATACCCCAAGGCTTGAGATCATTTCTTGATCAAAAGTCAAAGGCACAATTGACTTTGTCTGATGAAACCTTAATTTTTGGTCAGATGAAGTTGAGTCTTGATAAACTTGTAATGAGACCAAGTTGCACTTGATTTTTGATTGAGGGAAGTCTCCTAGGTGTATGGACACTTGGTAGATTGATGATCAATCGAAGACATTGACTGATCACATAAAGATCCTCTTGATTCTCTTGGTTCAAAACCCTAATTCATTTATGAAACACAACAAAGAGAATTTTGTACAAGGTTAGGTTAGCAATGCAATGTATGATATTCCTAGAATGATGATGAAATCTAGGGGTCAAAATTTGGGGTATGACAGTTGCCCCTATTTAAATAACTTTACTGTATGGCACGAGTGATGATAATCTTCATGAAATCAAGGTGAAAGGTATTTAAATACAGATAACCAGAGATTTTTCCCCTAGAAGTAATGACATGATAAGAACTCTAGCATGATGATTTATGACGAATGTTAAATGAAACATGCAAATAAAGAAAGGATGCAAACAAGGATGAAGTCAATGCAATGGGTAACAACTCACAAGGGATGACTAAATAATGGGAAAACTGAAATAAACTAGGGATATCTAAAGTGATTGATCAATAGGTTCAAGCATGACCGATTGTTAATTTAGAAGGAAGGGATCCTCACTGGAGGTAGAACTAGAATGACGGTCTCCACTAGGGAATGTTTAGAGTAGTTGATCAACGAGTTCAAACATGACTGGGTGACACTCTAGATCAAAAGATAAAACAAGACCCACATAACAATAGGATCACACTAGACAAGGCACAATCCTCATAGCGATAGAATTAAAAGAAGTAGGACCCTCATAGCAATAGGATCATGCAAGAATAGGGTATAATCCTTATAACGATAGGATATGAGCAAAAACAAGACAAACAATCCTCATGGAAATAGGATTAAACAACAACAAAATCCTCATAACAATAGGGTCGAATAAAAGCAAGACAACAATACTCATAGCGATAGGATGTGAAAGAAACAGGATCCTCATAGCGATAAGATTGAATAACAACAAGATTCTCATAGCAATAGGATTTGAACAAAAGCAGGACCCTCATAGCAATAGGTCCATGCAAGGATGGGTTAGGATTCTCAGAGCAATAGGATCAAATCGAGCAATGTTTGAGTTTTCAAACGAGAATAAACATCTAAGCCTCTGGAAATTCCTTAAAATGAAGAGATCAAATGGGGTCTTCAGGAAACATCAAGAAAGGTACATGGTAATCAAACTCTTCTGTACGTACTAAAATAATTGGACTTAGAATCGCAAGCGAATGTAGCATGACCAACTTTCAACAGATTGATGCCTGCAACAACTAGACTTTAACAAAGATGCCAATGAAAATTGGACTTCACGGGGATATATTGGTGACGACCCCAGTTCAATCTAGGGACAAACTAGAGTGAAACATTCAAAAAATACTCTACCCATTTGAGGGATAAACTCAACTAGGGATTTATCTTATCCAACCATGGAAACAATGACTAAAGCAACCATCTTCCACGAGGAGCAATCTCAGTAGGGAACTAGAAAAGATATTCACTTTTTGCTTAAGGTTGATGACTCTACTGGAGAGAGGAGACAAACTCGGTTACTTGGTGATAGACATAGTCAAAGTAAACAAAAAAAAGACATTAAAGTAGCAAACATGCTCATATGCCATGTATAAATGTATGAATGTATGTGTCGCAACTGCGAAAAACACCTAACGGAAAAATAGAAGAGTCGCCACCGAGAGTTATTTATCCCAAAGAGAGGGAAAGGAAACGATCGAAGAAAACCTGAAGAACGGGAAAAGACAAGGTCATCCCAACCAAATATTGGGTTCAGGAGTCGGTTACGCAAGGGGAAGGTATGAGCACCCCTCACGTCCGTTGTACCCAACGGGATCCATGTTTGTTATCTAATCAAAGGGTGTGTTTTCTATAAGATACTGCTAAACTTAAATGAGAGCAAAGAAATAAAGAGAGAGACTCGATAGGACATCGCAGCCCTATGCCTACGTATTCTTTCTTGTTTGGAAACTCCAGAATTTGCTTGCATGATCCTATGGTTATAAGGATCCTGCTTTACCTTTTGTCCTAGACTGTCAACCAATCATGCTTGAACCTGTTGATCAATCACTTTATATTTCCCCAGTTGTTTCCTTTCCCCATTGTTTGGTCATCCCCAATGAGTTTGCTATTTGTTGTGTTGAGTTTATCCCCGTTTGTTCTCTTTCTTTGTCTGCATTTTGCATGTATCATCCAATCATTTTCATCATGATAGAGTTCATTGCATATCAGCATTACATAGTTTTCTTTTGTCCATAGCACAACATGTCATATGCATTCAAGGTCAAAATTTGGGTCTTCTTGGTATTTAACTATCTCTCACTACGATCATATGAAGAATAACCTTCTTCATACTCTTTAGTTAAAGATATTTAATAGGGGCAACTGTTACACCCTGATTTTGACCCTGAATCGCCGGACCATACATATCTTTGCATTTTCATCATTTGTGCATCATATTCATCATTCAGGTTATCTAACTATTTGTTGCACCCTGAAATTTGACCAACTTGTTTTACCTGATTTGTGTTTTCATAGCTTTATCATTTGCATAGTAGATCATATACATAGTTCATTCATTTGCATAGCATAGCATGGGCCAGCCATCCAACAAGGAATCAAGTGCCATTTTCATCTCAAGAAGCATATCCAAAAGGTTTTTATTCAAGTTCAAGCCTATTCAAATCACCAAGAAAGAAGGTGAAGCTTTGAGAAGTTAATAGATCAAGCAGTAGATCTATATCCTATCTGGGGAGTATTTGAAGATCATCAAAGAGGTTGTGAGCTATGAACTAAGGCATGGAATGTGTGTAGACATCATGGAAGACCTAGAGGGTCATTTTGAAAGTAAGACAAGTTATTGGTGTGGTTACAAGAGCTACAATTGAAGGCAGTCAACTAGGGTTTCATCTGGGTCAACCCTAGGTCAAAGGCTTGATTGAAGGGCATCAAGGCCTATTTGAAGGATGGGGGATTCATCATTTGATATGTGGATAGGGATGTCATGTTGTGCCAAGGAGAAATCAAAATAAATCAAGAAGAAGAGAAGTTTCTAAATTAGGGTTTCTGTGTAAAATCCCCTAATTTAGGTCAAACTTCCAAGCAACATAATTCAAAATACAAGTCTCAAATGGATCTTTGGCCAACATGAAACTTGTAGAGCATCTCAATACCTTTAATTTGAGTGGTGGAAGTCATCAAGGAGATTTATAGAACTCAAGTTATGGTTCTTGCAAGTTACAGGTCATCTGAGGACACTGAAATTTATCTGTGAAAGTTACTTGACTTCCAAGCAACTTTTTCCCCACAAGGAGTTTTCAAATGAATTTTTGGTAAACATGAAAGTTATTCCTCATGATCCTAGCTTTCTAGAAAGGTATGGTATGCCTCATTCTGATTTGTGGAACTCTACTTATGATCTTGACAGGCCAGGGGTATTTTGGGAAAGTAAGATTATAGGTCATTTCAAGCATATGCCTAAAACTCCTACTTGCAAACTTCAAATGAAAAAATGTTCAACATAAAACTTGCTCAAAATGATGTTTTGAGTCTAGGTAAGAGGTCATGATAGTTTGGAAATGCATGGAACTCAAAATGATAAATTTGACCAAATATGGAAGGTTTAAGTACATTTTCAAGTGACCAAAATTGGGGATTTTTGATCCAAAGGCAAAATGCATCATATGACCTATCAAACTGAATGGAAAACACATTTTGAGATAATTGACATCATTAGATTTTTCATTTGGGGTCAAGAAATTGGACTTGTCATTAGTTGCTTGTAAATGAAGTTACACTTGCCAAATGAACAAGGGATCAAAGCACAAGCTAGCAAGCCATTCCCACACCTTCTATTTCTCATTTGGAGAGATTTTCAAGCCTTATTCATGTGCTGTAACAGACCAAACTCCAACTGGTTTTTTGAACTCATTAAAGGATAATATCATGACATGAGATTGACAATTTCTCATTAGATCCTTCCAGCAATCTCTAGAAGTTTCTAACATCATTTATAAAGTCATTTGAGTTAATCAAGATCAGGGTGGGGTGTCATTTGGTGCATAGAAGAAAGATTGAGTTTCAAATTCCTCCATTGCAATTCATACTCGAGTTCTTCATTTTCTTCACAATCAATCCAATTTTTTGATTCTATTCAATTCTATTGCTATTACTGAGTGTGTACAAATCATAATCCAAGTGAATCCATGGTTGAATCGAGTTCTTGAAGTTGAACTTCCACACCTGCAATTGAAATTCGGTTTCCATGATCCAAGCAGTTTGAAGAGGATTTGGTGCATACAGAAGCAAGAATACATCATACTGAAGGAATCTGGAGCAGGACAAGCATTGATTTGGAGGTTTTCATCATCTGTTTCACTCACTTTCACAGGTTAGTAAATTTCAAACTCTGGCTCGATTTAGGTATAATCAGCATTGATCCTTAGGTTAGATAGTTAGTATGTGGTTAGGTGAATCTTTCTGGAGAATTTGAAGCCATTTGGTGATGATTGATATAGTGACGTAGTTTCTGTTTGGATCAAGAACATGATGGATATGGAGAATTAGAGTGAGTGTTATAGCATTATATGATCAGTGTTAGGTGATGAAGAGATTGGGATACTTAATTTGATGATTGATGACAATTGATGTTGGACCAAATCTTGGAGATGGAATCGTGTTTAGAGTTAGGGTTCATATCAATGGATTTCAAGGCCGTAGTTAGATTCAGGGGATAAAATAGAGCAGGTATGGGCTTTGATTTGTTGATTTTGGTTGAGAATTAGTGATTCACGAATAGCTGCAGATTGTGTTCTTGCTATTGTTCTTCAATGGAGTTTGGCTCCAAAACCAGTTCAAATGAGGAAGAAAGAAGGATGGCCTTTGGATCATTGCTGGACTTTGACTGGAAAGAAGATCGCGTGGCCTTTATTGTGTTTCAATGTTGTGAAGAGAGTCATGCTGAGAACAAAACGCGCCGTTTCATTAAGTGTAGAGGCAATGGGCTTAATTTGGATTGTGATGTTCCCACCCCACTCACGAGCCCATTTGAACTTTGAACTGAACTTGTATGCTATTCACACCGCGCCTTTGTTTTTTTATTCTTTACCATTTTAATTGTTTTTCTGATGAAGCAGTGGGCTTAGTAAGGGTTGTTACGCGCACCCCCCTGTCTGGCCCATGTACGTTTTGCTTTATATTCTATTGCTATTTGCAACCTGTTTTTCTTTATTTTCTTTTCATTTTGTTCATTTTGTTTTGCATATTAGAAAAATCATATAAAATTAAGAAATGATCTTTTTAATATGGGGATTTTTGCTACAGGTTAATAATGGTTTCAAGAAAATTGTACATAAATAAAAATATCATTTTAGGTATTTTCTGTATTTTTTGTGAATATTTTACATTTAGTTGTTTTTTATTGCATTTAATTGGTACATAATTTTGTAGATTTTTGTTTAGCTAGCTCCCTTTACATTTTAGTGCTATTATTTTTAGGGTAATTAGATATAAACTTGAGCTCCCCCCTGGATTTATTCCATGATTTTATAATTGGGTTTTGATTAGTTTTGATTATATGATATTAGGATAGTTAGATTAGGGTTTATACACAACATAGGTGCACTTGAACATTTTATTTTGGGTTTTTTAGATTGAATTAGAGTATGGGACCTATGGGGTATATAGGGTAGGTATAGTATTCCCCTTAGAATTAATATTAGACTTGTAAATATTATATTACTATTTTTAGTATATTTTACAATTGTGTGATTGTTTGGTTTGCCCATTTTTGGGGTTTATTTTGTTGTGTGGGCTTTTTGGGCTTTTGCTTGGGGCGTGGGCTTAGTTAGAGCTTGTGGAGCTTGGCAAGGATTAAAAATGAAAATTGAAGATCAAAATCAAAGCTTGATGAAGATTGCTTGGCTTGCCTGGAGTTGTTTGAAGACCATAGGACATAGGGTATAGGTAGAGCCTTAGAATAGAAATTTTCTTCATAAACATGGATGGTTTCTTTTGCCTCCATTCTTCTCAATGATTAAAAGTCTCTCCTTAATACTCACATCCCTCCTTTGGAAGGATTAGTGACTGTATCTAGGAGATAGAACTTTGAGAGAAACAGTTTGTATTATGTTAACTTTCTGTAGGCCACCTTTGGTGCTCAACAGACTGTTTAACATTCAAAATCCTCTTATAATAATTTCTCTGTTGGAGAGCTTGCCTTGAAGAATCCCTTGAAGATTGAAGATGAAGTTCAGTGCCTTGAAGACTGTTAGAGGAAGGAGCTGGTGCTGTCAGAGCTGTGCAACTGTTTGAAGTAGGACTTACTGCTGCTTAGCTGTTGATGATGTCTGCTGTTTAGAGTTTCTGCTTGTGGTAGCTTGCTGTTTCTCTTGAAGATTGGATGCTTATTTGAAGCTTGTAGGTGGATGAAGACCTTGCTTGAAGGTGTTGGTGACTTGTTGCTATTTCCATCAGATTTCAGCTGTTTAGAGTTGTTGGTGTTGTTTAGAGCTGTTGATGTATTGTTTGAGTTTCCTGACTGTATTGTTTGATAATTACCCTGTTAGGTTTAAAGTGAATTTTGTTCACTTTTGCCTGTTGTTTTCTAGGTTCGAGGTTGAGTGGGACTCCCTTGCCTCGCTTGTATTGCTGCATTCATGCATTTTACTGCTTTACTGTATATATGTTGTTGCTTTTCCGTTTATCCCCTAGGATCTCTGTTTCTCTCTGTGCAAGAGAGAAATATGATAGACATTAGGCTTTCATCCATGCATGACAACATTAGGGTAGATTTTGATTCCCTTTTCAACCATAGGCTTTTTAGAGCTCCTTTCTCTTCTCATCTCAGAATAATTCAAAAACACAGTAATAAGGTTAATCAATGTCGTACGTTACGAGCCTTAAGATATTTGAGAAAAGGTTGCTGGAGGGTCACTCTTCAGTAATCTGATTGCTTAGTGTGTTACCCTTAGGGTGACATACGACGTAGTCACTCTCAAATCATAGTCTCTAGTGCGTCAGAGATTGCAAACACACTAAAAAATACTTCTTGCGTAAAAGACTGTAAACCAATCAAAAACGTCATTTTTGTCCGCTTGGACCCATAATCAGGAGAAAACCTTTTTCAGAAGGATAAAAACAATCAAGACAGACTTGTGTCGTACGTGGCCCGAACTACGTTTGCTCTGATCTTTCATGCTGTATGAAAGTACGTAGGCATAGGATGCGATATCCTAGCGAGCAACCTTCCCCTCCTTTCCCGTAGGTAGGCGAACTACGTTGACTCTGATTTCTCGTTCCAGACGGGAATACGTAGGCATAAAGTGCGATACTTTGCCGAGTCATTTCATTTTCTTTTTAACCCCAGACCTGTAGAATAGATAGAATAACAGTTCGTACTAGAAAACAAGCGTGGATCCCGTCGAGTACGACGGACGTGAGGGGTGCTAATACGTTCCCCTTGCGTAACCGACTCCCGAATCCAGGATTTGGTTGCGATGACCATTCCTTTCCCGTCTTTGCGGTAGGTTTACTCTGAGCGTTTCCTTTCCCTCAGTTGGGATAAATAACGCACGGTGGCGACTCTTCTGTTCAGCCGGCGCCGATTTTCGCAGTAGCGACAGCTGACGACTCTGCTGGGGACTCCAACGGTTCCCTACGCGAGTCAATCCTAGCGCTTGTTTTCCCGTCAGGGGTGTTGTTTAGATTTATTTTTCTGTCTTTACTTTCCGCAATTTTATTACCAACTTTATATTATTATTGCTGTTGTGGGGAGGGGGTAATCTGTTGAGAGATAAGCCAAACCCAGGCTTGAGTACACATATAGATTTAGAGAGAGAGTAGTGGTTAGCCTGCTTACTTAGCTCGCACCAGCTAGCCGCGAAATTTCACTCGGACGAGATTCTCTTTGATGCTTCTTGCCTGGCCCTTAGGGCTCGACAAGTTGTCTGACCCGAGGATTGTCGACTCTGGGAACCGATCAATTGGGAATTCGACTAAGTGAGGCCGCTTCAAGGGATGACGATGCCACACCTTCTGGGTATCGTATCATCGCTCTTAAATGTCTGTGACGTTGATACCCGCATAGGATGTCGTACCTTGTCAGATTAGGTCCATACCCGTGAGTGGGGGGGGGGGGGGGGTTTGCAGGAAACTTGACTTCCAGATAACCCGGTATTTTGGTCTTCTCGTCAGAGCGAACGTACTCAATCAGCAGTGCAGCAGTATTCAGAGATTTGTGGGGGCTGTGATCCCGTATTTGTTGCATATTGCATTGCATTTGCACAAACATGTTTGCATCATGTTGCATATCATTCTCCAGCTAGCCAGAGCTCTTATCCAGCCGTCGCTTTGATTCTAAGGGTGATTTTCCGGTGATTGGTCTGAACAAATGTTGATTGGTAGAAGATGACCAAGGGGTTGAAATAGATTGGACCAGAATTGAGCAGTGAAGTCAGCTGAAGGTTGTTGGTAGTTATGTCAGAGAGCCACTTCCGGTTTGTTGATACCTTGTCAGGGTTCACTGCGACGTCCAATCCTTTGTATGGTTCCCTGCATGACAAAGACTTCTCGCAAGTGAACTACCTTATTGCAGACCAGTTTGTGCAACCTCCCGTTAGGGACCGAGATCGACATGAGCAGTTTGTTGTCCGCAATGGACGAGTTTCTCTTATCGACAGTCAAGGTGTTGTTTTCCCTATGCCGAGTATCCGAAGAGAGATCCCAGTAGCCAGGACGGTAGACCCAAGAGCTCTCGAGTGTGATAGAAGACTCCAAGTGTTGGAAGAACAAGTTAAAGCCTTGAAAGTCAAAGATGCTGATAACCTGAATGTTGCAGGCATGTGTTTGGTTCCTGGCCTGGTGTTACCTCCTAAGTTCAAAGCGCTGAAATTTGAAAAGTACCAAGGAGATAGCTGTCCAAAGCAACATTTGGTGATGTTCTGCCGAAGAATGACTTCGTTTGTGCAAAATGACAAGTTGATGATCCATTGCTTTCAAGATGGTCTGACGGGGGCATCTTTGAGTTGGTATATGCAATAGAGAGTAATCAGATCCGATCATGGGTGGATTTAGCCAGAGCTTTTCTGAGACAGTACGATTATAACCTAGATATGGCTCCTAGTCACATGCAGTTGCAAGAATTGTCTCAAAGGAACGATGAACCTTTCAGGAAGTATGTTCAGAGATGGAGAGAATTTGCTGCCAGAGTGAAGCCGCCGCTCCTAGACCGAGAGTTAATGAGCATGTTTGTACACTCCCTGGAGAGCCCGTACCTCGAAAGAATGCTTGGAGTTACGTCAAACAGTCAAGCTAGTAAAGTTGAATCTCTTTCTGATTATCAGAATGAAGAAGGAGTTGTGATCAATGCAATCATGCCAGATGTTGAGTATCCTCGAGATGAGTCGTTGAAACCTGTTGGTTCTTCACCTTCTCAGAGATCAGTACCTCCTGTGGCTTGTTATGCTGGACAGACAATTGTGCCCAGGGCACCATATCAGGAACTTTATGTCGCTTCTCTTGCAAATCAGCGAACTCGTGGTCGAGGTTGTCAGAATCAGCGCCCTAATCCGAACAGACCTCGTGACAACTTGGAACGGAGGAATGCTCCTTCCCACCCAGTGCCTATGCCGTATAGCCATCTCTCAAGGCTGTGCCAGAACCTTACCCTCCTTGGTACAATCCCCACGTTCAGTGTAGTTACCATGGCGGATCCCCGGGGCATTCCACTGAAGATTGCAAAGCTTTTTAGGCGACAGTATAACAATCGATCGACCAAGAGTGCATTTCCTTTCCAGAAGGAGTTTTGTCTGTTCACGCCCACCTCTCAGTTGTCTGAGCTTGCAGATTCAGAGGGTTTATTTTCGAGAAGCCAGAGGTCCAGACAGGCAGACGCCCTCAGCATTGGCAGTCCTCGGACTTTTTATCATTTGCATTTGTAGTTTCTTTTCTGTTAGTTACTACTTGCTATTAAATATTGATTGTTTTCGAATGGTAAGATTGGTAAAATGACTATGCATTTTTTTGAATTAATCATGTCGCTGTCGCTTATTTATTGCATTGCATTGACACTTGCATTTTATTTACTCCACTTTATCACTATGATTAGCAACGATTTGAGGGAGGATGACGAAACTGAATACTCATCACCGATGATCGTATGCTTTCAGATAAAACCTTGTCGATGACGTACAAGGCATTGTTTCAAATCCCCAAACACTGGAGATATAAGGAGTTAGTCCCTTGTTAACCACTTCGAGCCAGGAAGTAGAAGTTTTTTCGGACTTTTTAACCCTCACGTCTTAACCCGGGGCAGGGTAGTTGTCAGTTAGCTTGACCGAGCGTTCAAGTCTTATAGAGGAGTGTTGCCTTCCAAGAACCAATCACAGTTTACGCCTCTCAAGAGGTCGCGTCTCGCCAACCACCGTGGTTAAACCTCACCAAGCAGGAGTAAGACAGTTGCAACCCTTTCGGGGCAATCAAGACAATCAGTGTCACACGACTTGTTCCAAGAAAAGAAATAAGAAAGCCCGCTAAGTAAAAAGAAAATGAAGAAGCTGGAAAGCTAATACTTAGGCAAAAATTAGGGCATCCCGCTGGACTTTAAAAGAAAAATCGAAAAGAACTCAAAAGGAGTCAGTCCAGGCAAAAATTAGGGAATCAAAAGAACGAAAAAAAAAGGATATAAAAATAAAAATCCCCGAACAAGGACCAAGTCGTGTGGATACAGACAGCGAAAATGAAAAGGAGTAACTGTTACTCTGAAAACCTTGTGAGTTTTCCTTAACTATGGTTCTCACCATTCAACATACCTCTCGAAGAGGCGAGCGCTCGAGCCAGTTAACTGAACTTTAGGATCGGAGATCATCACGTAGAAGGGGTGGGTACAAAACATAATTTGAGCCAAATATCCTTTGTTTCACGAACCGTGAACCCGACCATGATACAACCCTTAAAAGACCTAATTGAGGCAGGGTTTATTCTGAAAGCGCATTACGATAAGGTTGAGTAACCTGACTCCTTCATGATTTGCTAATCATATCCTCGTTGTATTTTTTTTCACTGATCAAATCAGCACTGCGTTTGAATTATTGGTTCATTCGCCACTCACAATCATGACATGTAAATGAGTGACAGCACAAAGTTTTTTCAAAATATGCATGAATACTGCATTAAAATTATCATTCATGAATAAACAATTTTACTTGCAGGTCAGTAGTGGACATAAAGGAAATTCCTAGAGGGAATAATCAAACAGGACTGAATAATTCAGCAATCTGGATCAGAATGGTGAATGTTGAGAAACCCTGTGAATCCGGGGCATCGACTTCCAGTGAGTTCGGAATCAATTAGCCTGAGGAAAAGTCCCGAAGCATCAGTTGATTATGGGGCAGTTTACTTGAGAAGCAGTTGATCAGAAGCGAATCTTCTCGAGAGCCAATCAGGGGCAGTTATCCAAAATGCTATGTTTGATCAGGGCAGGTTAAGTCGCTCAACGCTCGTTCAGGGGCAAGTCACTATGTTGATAGTTGTTGAATTGAGGGAATCCTTTTGTCGTGCAAACACCGGGGTAAGCCATCACAAGGTCGTATTGTAGCAAGGTGCTTTCGGTTCAGAGTGGGTTTTTCCGAGAACCAGATTAAGGCAAAGTCATTGCAGACAGGGGCATGTCTTTATTCGAGAGACGTTCGATTCAAAGTATCTCGCGGAAGTTCAAAATGCTAGGGAAGTTCATATCAAACCATCAGGGTACAGATTTTCAGACTATCCCACAGAGGTTCCTGCAGGCCGGGGCATAACAGAGGCGAAAGAATTGTTCTTCTCAGTGTCATCAGAGTTACTCAGAGCTACTTGAGTAGATTCAGCCAATCTTCAAGTTTGAGACGAATGGCGGGAAATCGTGACCCTTCAACTAGAAGCCGTGAATTCAGACAGGATATTGTCCAGCATCAGGCGTGTATGACCCACCATGGATGTACAGAAGTCCAACCATACGGGGCACGTTCGATTATCCCCAGTAAAGTCATACATTCGAGAATCAGTTAATCTGGGGCAATTAGGTCGAGATTTGGCAAATCTCTCGCAGCTATGGGCACTGCTCCACGAGTCAGTCGATCAGGAGGCAAAAGATTGTTGCAAGACCGGGGCAGATCACCCTAAAAAAAACAAAAGATGTTGTTGGGACATTCTTTTGGGTTTAACATGCAGAAACAGTTCAGATCTAACCGTCAGGATACAGAGATCGAAGAGTCCTTATCAGAAGGTTGGTGCCGATTCAGGGGCAAGGTATTGTGAGTAGCACTATGGTTAGCCTTTCCTTTCCAGACGAAATGCTCAGACTAGGGCATGTTGGTATTTTGGGGCAAATTTCCGAGCAGGAATAGAGTTCATGTTGCCCTAACCAGAGGCTCGTGACGAAAAGACTTGATCATTATGTGAAGTGAATCTCCATGCAGGTCGCGCTTCATTCCCGGAAGCTGAGATGACAATGTTCCTTACTGAAGAAGGATCAAATTCCCCAGCTAGTCGCAGCTTATCCGAAGGACATTCTCCAGCAGAGTCGTTTACCCTCAGCCGAGTTTGGTGATTCCAAGACTGTAGGCTGTAGTCAGACAGTGTGGTGTCCCCCAAAAGGATTCCCTATCCCGAGCAGAGTTATTTAGCTTCAGAAGACTAATATTTCCAAACTTGTGAGCTGTACCCAGACAGTCTACTCTCCCCAGCAGAGATTCCCTTCCCAGTAGGGTCATTTATTCTCCCCAACGGAGTCGGTTTATTTTCCCCAAGAGAGTCGTTTCGTCCTCAGCGGAGTTCTCTCTCTGCAGCAAATGTTTTCTTTCCTCCCAGTGGAAATCGAAGGGTGATATTTGTCCTCGACAACCAAGATCGATGAAGCAAGCTTGTTAAAGCTATCCCAGCAGTTCGAGCCTGCATTTGCATCGGCATATAGTGTCATATTTGCATCCACCAAACAAAAAACGCGTAGCATTTCCATGTTGTATGGAGCATTACGCCATTATCAAACATACGCATTTTGAAACATAGATCAGGATTGGTTGACTTTTTGCTTTCAGGTGTGGTTCTCAATAGGAGTATGGAGTTCTAAAAGCTCAGATATTACCAAACAATCGAGGTCTCGTCGGGAGACGTGTGATGATGTGGTTCAGTTTATTATTTTCCCACAGAGTTGCCAATTGAGGCGTTATTGTATCCGGCCAGCGGAATGTTTTTTTCAAGATTTGTTGTTGCGGCAGCGTTTCAGGTTTTCATAAAATCAAAGTTCAGAAGTAGCCACTTGTTATCAAGACGAGTGTTTGACAGTTATTTTCGGAATATCCCCAGCGGAGTTAGTTAATGCAAAGAATAGGCAAAGAAGCTATGTCCGAGAAGAAAATTTTCCTGCGTGATGGGCAGAAGTGTATTTTCCTGTGTGATGGGCAGAAGTGTAATTTTCCTGCGTGATGGGCAGAAGTGTATTTTCCTGCGTGATGGGAAGAAGTGTAATTTTCCTGCGTGATGGGCAGAAGTGTATTTTCCTGCATGATGGGCAGAAGTGTATTTTCCTGTGTGATGGGCAGAAGTGTATTTTCCTGCATGATGGGCAGAAGTGTATTTTCCTGCGTGATGGACAGAAGTGTAATTTTCCTGCGTGATGGGCAGAAGTGTAATTTTTCTGCGTGATGGGCAGAAGTGTATTTTTTTGTGTGATGGGCAGAAGTGTATTTTCCTGCGTGATGGGCAGAAGTGTAATTTTCCTGCGTGATGGGCAGAAGTGTAATTTTTCTGCGTGATGGGCAGAAGTGTATTTTCCTGTGTGATGGGCAGAAGTGTAATTTTCCTGTGTGATGGGCAGAAGTGTATTTTCCTGTGTGATGGGCAGAAGTGTATTTTCCTATATGATGGGCAGAAGTGTATTTTCCTGCGTGATGGGCAGAAGTGTAATTTTCCTGCGTGATGGGCAGAAGTGTAATTTTTCTGCGTGATGGGCAGAAGTGTATTTTCCTGTGTGATGGGCAGAAGTGTAATTTTCCTGTGTGATGGGCAAAAGTGTATTTTCCTGTGTGATGGGCAGAAGTGTAATTTTCCTGTGTGATGGGCAGAGGTGTAATTTTCCTATGTGATGGGCAGAAGTGTAATTTTCCTGTGTGATGGGCAGAAGTGTAATTTTCCTGCGTGATGGGAAGAAGTGTAATTTTTCTGCATGATGGGCAGAAGGGTATTTTCCTGCGTGATGGGCAGAAGTGTAATTTTCCTGTGTGATGGGCAGAAGTGTATTTTCCTGTGTGATGGGCAGAAGTGTATTTTCCTGTGTGATGGGAAGAAGAAAATTTTCCTGTGATGTAAACAGAATAGTGTTCCCGTATTGGATAGGCGGATGAAATGTTACTAAATCGATGCATGTTTCCCGTGAGAGATAGGCGGATTAACTCCTCAGTATCTAGACGAATGATTTCCCCGTAAGGAACATAGTATGTGTCCCATGACAAGACAGAATTGCGTTCTTATATTCGACAAAAGTACTTCTCCCAGTGAAGTCAATTCCGGTATTGACAAGATAGTGTTGAAATCAGATTTGTAGATAGTGTTCCCCAGATAGTGGTGCAGTTTATTTCGCAATTTATTTTTTGCAGTTGGCAAATTTCCGGGTTTATTGGTATTCAACTGTCTCGTACCTCGATTGTCTGAAGGCTCTGGGCGTTTCATCCAGTCGGGTCCAAGCCGTTTGAATAGGGGCAGCTGTTGCACCCTGAAATTTGACCAACTTTTTTTACCTGATTTGTGTTTTCATAGCTTTATCATTTGCATAGTAGATCATATACATAGTTCATTCATTTGCATAGCATAGCATGGGCCAGCCATCCAACAAGGAATCAAGTGCCATTTTCATCTCAAGAAGCATATCCAAAAGGTTTTTATTCAAGTTCAAGCCTATTCAAGTCACCAAGAAAGAAGGTGAAGCTTTGAGAAGTTAATAGATCAAGCAGTAGATCTATATCCTATCTGGGGAGTATTTGAAGATCATCAAAGAGGTTGTGAGCTATGAACTGAGGCATGGAATGTGTGTAGACATCATGGAAGACCTAGAGGTTCATTTTGAAAGTAAGACAAGTTATTGGTGTGGTTACAAGAGCTACAATTGAAGGCAGTCAACTAGGGTTTCATCTAGGTCAACCCTAGGTCAACCCTAGGTCAAAGGCTTGATTGAAGGGCATCAAGGCCTATTTGAAGGATGGAGGATTCATCATTTGATATGTGGATAGTGATGTGGTGTTGTGCCAAGGAGAAATCAAAAGAAATCAAGAAGAAGAGAAGTTTCTAAATTAGGGTTTCTGTGTAAAATCCCCTGATTTAGGTCAAACTTCCAAGCAAAATAATTCAAAATAAAAGTCTCAAATGGATCTTTGGCCAACATGAAACTTGTAGAGCATCTCAATACCTTTAATTTGAGTGGTGGAAGTCATCAAGGAGATTTATAGAACTCAAGTTATGGTTCTTGCAAGTTACAGGTCATCTGAGGACACTGAAATTTATTTGTGAAAGTTACTTGAATTCCAAGCAACTTTTTCCCCACAAGGAATTTTCAAATGAATTTTTGGTAAACATGAAAGTTGTTCCTCATGATCTTAGCTTTCTAGAAAGGTATGGTATGCCTCATTCTGATTTGTGGAACTCTACTTATGATCTTGTCAGGCCAGGGGTATTTTGGGAAAGTAAGATTATAGGTCATTTCAAGCATATGCCTAAAACTCCTACTTGCAAACTTCAAATGAAAAAATGTTCAACATCAAACTTGCTCAAAATGATGTTTTGAGTCTAGGTAAGAAGACATGATAGTTTGGAAATGCATGGAACTCAAAATGATAAATTTGACCAAATATGGAAGGTTTAAGTACATTTTCAAGTGACCAAAATTGGGGATTTTTGATCCAAAGGCAAAATGCATCATATGACCTATCAAACTGAATGGAAAACACATTTTGAGATCATTGACATCATTAGATTTTTCATTTGGGGTCAAGAAATTGGACTTGTCATTAGTTGCTTGTAAATGAAGTTACACTTGCCAAATGAACAAGGGATCAAAGCACAAGCTAGCAAGCCATTCCCACACCTTCTATTTCTCATTTGGAGAGATTTTCAAGCCTTATTCATGTGCTGTAACAGACCAAACTCCAACTGGTTTTTTGAACTCATTAAAGGATAATATCATGACATGAGATTGGCAATTTCTCATTAGATCCTTCCAGCAATCTCTAGAAGTTTCTAACATCATCTATAAAGTCATTTGAGTTAATCAAGATCAGGGTGGGGTGTCATTTGGTGCAGAGAAGAAAGATTGAGTTTCAAATTCCTCCATTGCAATTCATACTCGAGTTCTTCATTTTCTTCACAATCAATCCAATTTTTTGATTCTATTCAATTCTATTGCTATTACTGAGTGTGTACAAATCATAATCCAAGTGAATCCATGGTTGAATCGAGTTCTTGAAGTTGAACTTCCACACCTGCAATTGAAATTCGGTTTCCATGATCCAAGCAGTTTGAAGAGGATTTGGTGCATACAGAAGCAAGAATACATCATACTGAAGGAATCTGGAGCAGGACAAGCATTGATTTGGAGCTTTTCATCATCTGTTTCACTCACTTTCACAGGTTAGTAAATTTCAAACTCTGGCTCGATTTAGGTATAATCAGCATTGATCCTTAGGTTAGATAGTTAGTATGTGGTTAGGTGAATCTTTCTGGAGAATTTGAAGCCATTTGGTGATGATTGATATAGTGACGTAATTTCTGTTTGGATCAAGAACATGATGGATATGGAGAATTAGAGTGAGTGTTATAGCATTATATGATCAGTGTTAGGTGATGAAGAGATTGGGATACTTAATTTGATGATTGATGACAATTGATGTTGGACCAAATCTTGGAGATGGAATCGTGTTTAGAGTTAGGGTTCATATCAATGGATTTCAAGGCCGTAGTTAGATTCAGGGGATAAAATAGAGCAGGTATGGGCTTTGATTTGTTGATTTTGGTTGAGAATTAGTGATTCACGAATAGCTGTAGATTGTGTTCTTGCTATTGTTCTTCAATGGAGTTTGGCTCCAAAACCAGTTCAAATGAGGAAGAAAGAAGGATGGCCTTTGGATCATTGCTGGACTTTGACTGGAAAGAAGATCGCGTGGCCTTTATTGTGTTTCAATGTTGTGAAGAGAGTCATGCTGAGAACAAAACGCGCCGTTTCATTAAGTGTAGAGGAAATGGGCTTAATTTGGATTGTGATGTTCCCACCCCACTCACGGGCCCATTTGAACTTTGAACTGAACTTGTATGCTATTCACACCGCGCCTTTGTTTTTTTATTCTTTACCATTTTAATTGTTTTTCTGATGAAGCAGTGGGCTTAGTAAGGGTTGTTACGCGCACCCCCCTGTCTGGCCCATGTACGTTTTGCTTTATATTCTATTGCTATTTGCAACCTGTTTTTCTTTATTTTCTTTTCATTTTGTTCATTTTGTTTTGCATATTAGAAAAATCATATAAAATTAAGAAATGATCTTTTTAATATGGGGATTTTTGCTACAGGTTAATAATGGTTTCAAGAAAATTGTACATAAATAAAAATATCATTTTAGGTATTTTCTGTATTTTTTGTGAATATTTTACATTTAATTGTTTTTTATTGCATTTAGTTGGTACATAATTTTGTAGATTTTTGTTTAGCTAGCTCCCTTTACATTTTAGTGCTATTATTTTTAGGGTAATTAGATATAAACTTGAGCTCCCCCCTGGATTTATTCCATGATTTTATAATTGGGTTTTGATTAGTTTTGATTATATGATATTAGGATAGTTAGATTAGGGTTTATACACAACATAGGTGCACTTGAACATTTTATTTTGGGTTTTTTAGATTGAATTAGAGTATGGGACCTATGGGGTATATAGGGTAGGTATAGTATTCCCCTTAGAATTAATATTAGACTTGTAAATATTATATTACTATTTTTAGTATATTTTACAATTGTGTGATTGTTTGGTTTGCCCATTTTTGGGGTTTATTTTGTTGTGTGGGCTTTTTAGGCTTTTTCTTGGGGCGTGGGCTTAGTTAGAGCTTGTGGAGCTTGGCAAGGATTAAAAATGAAAATTGAAGATCAAAATCAAAGCTTGATGAAGATTGCTTGGCTTGCCTGGAGTTGTTTGAAGACCATAGGACATATGGTATAGGTAGAGCCTTAGAATAGAAATTTTCTTCATAAACATGGATGGTTTCTTTTGCCTCCGTTCTTCTCAATGATTAAAAGTCTCTCCTTAATACTCACATCCATCCTTTGGAAGGATTAGTGACTGTATCTAGGAGATAGAACTTTGAGAGAAACAGTTTGTATTATGTTAACTTTCTGTAGGCCACCTTTGGTGCTCAACAGACTGTTTAACATTCAAAATCCTCTTATAATAATTTCTCTGTTGGAGAGCTTGCCTTGAAGAATCCCTTGAAGATTGAAGATGAAGTTCAGTGCCTTGAAGACTGTTAGAGGAAGGAGCTGGTGCTGTCAGAGCTGTGCAACTGTTTGAAGTAGGACTTACTGCTGCTTAGCTGTTGATGATGTCTGCTGTTTAGAGTTTCTGCTTGTGGTAGCTTGCTGTTTCTCTTGAAGATTGGATGCTTATTTGAAGCTTGTAGGTGGATGAAGACCTTGCTTGAAGGTGTTGGTGACTTGTTGCTGTTTCCATCAGATTTTAGCTGTTTAGAGTTGTTGGTGCTGTTTAGAGCTGTTGATGTATTGTTTGAGTTTCCTGACTGTATTGTTTGATAATTACCCTGTTAGGTTTAAAGTGAATTTTGTTCACTTTTGCCTGTTGTTTTCTAGGTTCGAGGTTGAGTGGGACTCCCTTGCCTCGCTTGTATTGCTGCATTCATGCATTTTACTGCTTTACTGTATATATGTTGTTGCTTTTCCGTTTATCCCCTAGGATCTCTGTTTCTCTCTGTGCAAGAGAGAAATATGATATACATTAGGCTTTCATCCATGCATGACAACATTAGGGTAGATTTTGATTCCCTTTTCAACCATAGGCTTTTTAGAGCTCCTTTCTCTTCTCATCTCAGAATAATTCAAAAACACAGTAATAAGGTTAATCAATGTCGTACGTTACGAGCCTTAAGCTATTTGAGAAAAGGTTGCTGGAGGGTCACTCTTCAGTAATCTGATTGCTTAGTGTGTTACCCTTAGGGTGACATACGACGTAGTCACTCTCAAATCATAGTCTCTAGTGCGTCAGAGATTGCAAACACACTAAAAAATAATTCTTGCGTAAAAGACTGTAAACCAATCAAAAACGTCATTTTTGTCCGCTTGGACCCATAATCAGGAGAAAACCTTTTTCAGAAGGATAAAAACAATCAAGACAGACTTGTGTCGTACGTGGCCCGAACTACGTTTGCTCTGATCTTTCATGCTGTATGAAAGTACGTAGGCATAGGATGCGATATCCTAGCGAGCAACCTTCCCCTCCTTTCCTGTAGGTAGGCGAACTACGTTGACTCTGATTTCTCGTTCCAGACGGGAATACGTAGGCATAAAGTGCGATACTTTGCCGAGTCATTTCATTTTCTTTTTAACCCCAGACCTGTAGAATAGATAGAATAACAGTTCGTACTAGAAAACAAGCGTGGATCCCGTCGAGTACGACGGACGTGAGGGGTGCTAATATCTTCCCCTTGCGTAACCGACTCCCGAATCCAGGATTTGGTTGCGATGACCATTCCTTTCCCGTCTTTGCGGTAGGTTTACTCTGAGCGTTTCCTTTCCCTCCGTTGGGATAAATAACGCACGGTGGCGACTCTTCTGTTCAGCCGGCGCCGATTTTCGCAGTAGCGACACTATTATGCCTACAAATGCGTGTCTTTTTGCTTTCATTTTTCTTGTCGCCTAAGCTCAGGTCTTGCAAGATGGAATTAAGATTCAGGAAAAGTTATCAGATCAAGTGTGTGGGCAGTGTTTATTGAATTCGGTGGAATTTGACCTATTCTTGGTCAAACAAGTGGTTTGCTTTGGTATCAAGTTATTAGGCTGCGGCAAAGGCAGTTTGTTTCAAGGTGGATAATCATCAGGGTTAGGTGAATTTCAATTAGGGTTTCGGTTAAGTGGCAATGTAGTTAATATCTCAAATCATCCGTGTCATGGGCTACTTTGAGGACATGTGTGGATTGAATTCAAGCATTTGTGTTTGAGGATCGAGATTAGGGTTTTATGCAAAAATCCAAGTTATATGATGAAATCAAGTTACAGAGCCACCAAAAGTCAAGATAATGGCCAACATATCAAGTCATGATTATGTGGTTCATATTCTTCTCAATATCATTTGAAGATGGAATCCAGAAATGGTGTTATTCCTCATGGAATTGATTCAAGGTTTCAATGGATTTCTGGTATAATGAAGAGTTCAAGATACTAAAAATTGGTTTCGAGGATGGTTTGTTGGTTCAAGTCAGGAGTGTCATTTATTCGCGATTTGTTTCAAGTGGTTCATTTGTGGTCATTTCTCAACGTTTGAATCAAGCCTTCAGTTCACTTTCAGATTGATGGTTTCACCTGAAGTTAACTCAAAGAATTTTGGATGATTCAATAAAGTTGAATCAATTTATCAATCCAAATGCAAGGAAATAATATCAAGTTACAACTTCTTTCAAATATCCAAATTTCAAATTCCATGCAAGATTTCAAGTTTCAAACCAAAATTCCAATTTTCAATTCAAGATTCAAATTGCAAACTTCATTCAAGATTCAATTTCAATTCCATTTTTTTATCACTTTCTCATTCTTATACTAAACACTTGTCCAAATATCAATTTCCAAATCACAATCTCATGTTGTGATCATATTTACAAGTCCATTTCAAGTTTATATCCAAAGTTCAATTCTTTGCCAAATTTCAAACCCATCCCATAAATTTATGAACTTTTTTCATGTCAAGATTACAACTTTCAGTTGTCATTCAATTCAAGTTTCAATTCCATTTTAGTTTGATTCAAGTTTCAAGTTGCAAATTCAAGTTCAAGTCTAATTCCAATCTCAATTCAAATTTTATATCAATCTTAAATTCAATTCAAGATTCAAGTTTCAATGTCAAAATTCCAATTTTTTCACTCAAGTTCCAATTTCCATTCAATTTCTTCTCAAATCTAATTTCTTGCAAGGTTTCAAATTCGTATTTCAATCAAACTTAAGTTTCAATTCACATTCAAGTCCAATTTTCAAATTTCGATTCTAGATTCAATTTTCAAATTCCATTCAAGTTCAAATCATAACCAAGTTTAAGATTCCATTCAAAATTCAAGTCACAAATTTAATTCATTCTCATTCCAAAATCAATTCAAATACATTCCATTTTTTTCCAAAGTCCATTTATAATTACAAGCTCATTCTTGCAAAAAGAAAATTAATTAAAAAAAAATAAAATACAAAAGTCCATTATTTGAATTGTCAAAGTTACGAAAATAATATAAAAAATCTTCTCCAGCTTCAAAACCAACACCTTGTACAATTCCCACGCTGCAAGCCCCACAAACCGTACACAAGTAGACAAAACTTGTAAACTCCAAAAAATCGCCTCAACAAGCCATCCCAAGCTACCCACAATACAAAGCCAATGAGATCTCACCACAACCACGATGCTGATACGTAAAACCATACAAAACAACAACATAACTTGCAAATGAACAACAACAACAACACGTCCAAGCTATGAAACTTACGCACCACCCACCTTAATAAAAAGCCTGCGCAAAATTGTACAAACCTGCAGTATACCAAAACTCAAGGACAACCAAAACCTCCACCAAGCCACAATCAAGCCTGCACAAACTGCCAAAATGTACAATCACTATACAAGCTGCAAAACGAACTCATATAACAAACACTAAACAAATGAATCTTAACCTCTCTTTCATATTTAATCAAAGGCTCAAGATGAATCTTCACATGGATCACCAATCTTTCTCTCTCATTTTCCCTCTAAAACTTCACCAAAATTTCATCATCTTTTGAAATAAATATATGTTTCCAAAACCAGAAAAAGAGGAGGACAAATGATCCAAAACCTATGCTAAAACTATGCCAGAATTCTCCTCCTCACAAATCAAACTTGAGATGTTTTTGCCATGAACATACCTAAAAAAAACCTGCTAAACCATTTGCAAATCATTCTGCACTCTAATCTCCTTGTATCAACTTACCAGTCCAACCTCCATTAACCTCCAACTCACTATTCATATCAGACCACCTTCATATTCTTCCAATCGAAATACATCAACATATTAATCCAACTTCTCGCCGCCGTGCGAACCGTCAAACCTTTTCATAAACGTGAGATATGGTGTCTCGAGAACGACGTAAAATATTGCTTCGTTCATAACCTATTTGAGTCAAGATAAGTGACGTGTTTCCCATGAATGTTGATATATGGAAATCCATTCAAAGTGATGCAAGCATCCCCTCCTCACCCGTTTGGGTAAAGAAATATTTTCTGTCGAAGGCGACTAAGTATCTTTCAATAAAATCAAACCAACAATCTGTAGTCTGAACTACAAATGCTTTGATTTCTCATTTGTCAATGAGAATACGTAGGCAAAGGATTGCGAGATCCTAGTGAGCAACCTCCTCTCTTTTCACCGTAGTTTCACGAACTAAACTAGGAATGCTATGATTCTTCACTTCTTTCAAGTGAAGGTACGTAGGCACAAGGGTCCTAATCCTTGGCGAGCATCCTAATCTAAAACCATCCATTATTCCCTTAGCGATTCTAAACTCTTTTGTATCACCTTTTTACTTTATTCCCTTAGAAGAAAACAAACAACTTAACCTAACATTTCTCACAAATTGAATCAAGAGGTTCCCGTTAACTACAACGAACGTGAGGGGTGGTAATACCTTCCCCTCGTGTAACCGACTCCCAAACCTAGAACTTGGTTGCAATGACCATATTCTGTCCTTAAAGGTTTTATCGATATTTTCCTTTGCCTCTTTGGGATAAATAAAGTTTGGCGGCGGCTCTGTTTTCCGTGATAATTCGCGAATGATCGTGCTTTTTTCGAGGTACGACAGCTAGCAACTCTATTGGGGATACTTTGCATTGCCCTATGCAAGATTGAGTTAAGCCTAACTTGACTCGATTCGTGAGTGTTAAGTTCGCTTGTTTGTTTTCTTCTTGTTACCTTCTTGCTTGTTTGATCGTTATCTACTTGCTTGTTTATCTTTATTGTATATCCTGTTATTATCTCTTGTGACACTGCTGGGGGTCTTCTAATTATTGATGTTGTGAGATGGCTATGTAACCGAGTCTGAGAAAAACGTAGGATTAGGATGGTGGTTGTGTAGTGGAATCTCTCGAAGAGCCTTTCTCGTTGGGAGGAAACAAAAGCCCGACTTAGAGTTGATTCCCTTGGAAATGTTATTGTCGTGGTGAGACTTTGCCATGGAAAGGATGTTTTCAGGCCTGAATTGATAACTCTAAGGACCTTTTAACCCATTTTCCATGGTGGTTCGTAGTGTTAACTCATGAAGGTCATTCCTTATTGAGTTGACATGAAAGCTCCAATCAGATGAGATCCCTTGAACGCATCTTTATTTTGAAAATGGTATTTTCAACCTCGACCTATGACTCTGAGATACCTTTTAGAAACCTTGGAGTCGATGGTTGTGTAGTAGAGACTCACGAGGAGCCTTTCTCGTGGGACGAAGCAAAAACCTCATCTAGAGGAGATAATTTCGAGGATGTTATATTCAGATGAGCCTTTGTCGTAGCAATCATATCTTTGAAAAGATCCATGACTCTAGGCATCTACCCGCGTAGAGCATACCTGTAGGATTCCTTAGATCAGTGATACCAGTTACTTATCCATTTCCATGTCTGACCTGAGAACGCGATACTTGTGATCCTGAGCTTCGCTTTGTTTGCGTTTACATTGCATATCATTCTCCCAAACAGAAACTCATTCCGTCCTTTGTCCATGACCAACAAGGTGATTCCTGACACTCGTTCAGAACAAATAGCCATGTCTCAAGAAATGGTGGATAAGCAGTGAGAGGACAAGAAGCTTTAAAGGGGGAGATCAATCTTTTGAAAAGCCAAATGAATTGGGTCCTTGAAAATTTACAGAATTTGTTGAGACAAGAGGGCCACTCCATACCCATTGCTGCAGTAAAGGGAGGTAATCTCTACGTTCATCTGGTGTTACTCTGAGTCATGAGCAATTCCATAGGGAATCTTCTCACTTGCCAACACATGGCCCTCCTTCAAAATGTTATCTTCAGCCTTTGACTGTCAGATCAGCAGATTAACCTCTAGTGGTTGTCTTCCCCCAAGGGCATCATGGTCAAGATTAAGGGTTGGATCAGGATCAGAATAGAAGGAGCAAAAATCACTTCAACTCGATTCATGTATCATACAATAAAATCTACCTGCAGTTGGTTCAAAATTCGTTGGTAACTCCTTGGCCCATCGAGCCTATACCAACCCCTATCCTCCAGAGTACGATCAAAATCTGACATGTGAATATCACAAAGGGGCTATAGAACATGATTTGGATACTTGTCATGCGCTGCAGTCTAGAGTCAGGCGGTTGGTCAACAACAGAAAATTAATCTTCAAAGAAGACCATCCTGAGGTGAAGTGTGAATACTATACTGGAGCAGAAGGACACTCTGTTGAGGAATGCAAGAGTTTTAGGCTTAAGATGCAAAAGTTAATCCATGCAGGATCACCCACCCTTAAGGAAGAAAGCCCAGATACAAGTACCCTGATTCCTAAAACATGTGGTGAAAAAGGCAAGAGACCTTTGAAACCTCTCAAGATCTTGTACCACAAGGAAGGAATTAAAGACGTAGCTAGTGAGATGTCACGGTTTCCATGCAAGAGTACTGAAATAGTGCCACAAACTTGTCATACTATGGTCCACGCAAGTACAACCAAAGAAGAAGAGGTTGAAACTAATGCAGTCATGGCAGGTGTCAAGTATTCTTATGAGGCACCAACAAGACCTTCTGACCCCGTATCTTTTCAGCACTCACCATTTTCAGTGCCTCACTATCTTTACAGGCAGCCAATAATGCCTAAAGCATCATACCAGGAATCCTGGATGGCTCCTCATGCCAATCAATAATCCTATGGTCGAGGATATCAACATCAGCAACACAGCTAGCATAGGCCTTGTAACAATCTGGAAAAAAGAATGCTTCTCATGATCCAATTTCCATGTCATACAATCACCTTCTGCAGCCTCTGATTCAAAGCTCGTTGGTGGTCCACAAGCCTCTAAGGTTTTCTCCAAGGCCATATCCACCTGGGTACAATCCCTATGCATAATGTGGATATCGTGCTGGATCAATGGGGCACACAGTTGAAGATTGCAAAGCTTTCCAAGCCAAAGTAAAATAATTGATTGACAAAAAGTACATATCCTTCTTAGAAGGAAGCTTGGTTGTGCACGTCAACTTCTCGCCCAAATGAGTTTTAAGACTTTAAGAGGCATCTCCTCATACTAGAAAGGAAGACATCCTCAAACATTGGCGATCATTGGATCATGTCTTATCTTTTCATTTGTAGTTTATTTCCTGTTAAATGTTACTTATTTTAAACATTGTTGTTTTGAATGGTAATATTAATGGAGTGATCATGGTTTTTCTAAATTAATCATGTCGCATTCGCTCATTTTTCTTCACTTATATCAAAAGCCAAAATATGCATCCATATACCTCTCATCCACTTTCTTTATCAAACTTTTATTTTAGCAAAGACTTGGAGGGAGGATGCTGAAAACAAAATACCCATATTTGTTGTTGGTATGCTTTCAGAAAAGATCTTGCCGATGATGTACATGCATTGTTTCAAATCCCGAAACACTTGAGAGATAAGGAGTTAGCCCCTAATTAACCACTTTGAGACTAGAAGTAGGAGTTTCCTTCAGATTTCTAACCCTTACGCTTAACATGGGGCATGGGTAGTGTTCAGTTAATATGAGTTATCAAGATGAAACTTTCCGTCTAGGGATCAGTCACATGATATTTTTCGCACACATCCTGACGTGTCGAAAGAATCATGCAAAATTTGAGGGTCATGTTGGTTGTTCCTAGATGACTAATGACTTGGCAGTCACGACTTTTCATCAAAAAGAAAAAATAAAAGCCTGTTAAGTTGAACACCTGAAGAGGAGACTTAGGCAAGAATCAAGGCTATCCCAATGGACTCGAAAAGCAAAATCAGTCCTGTCGCGGTGAAAATTGGATACCAAGCTATTGATTAGATTAAATCTAAATTCATTACAACCGGTCTTTAATTTGTCCAAAGGAAGGGAAAAATATCGAATTACCCACAATGCAATGCAAATGCAAAAGCTAGAGAGTTATAGGTTCGGGGGTTGGTTAAACTTAGGGAAGGTGCTAGCATCCTAAGTTTCTGTAGTACTCTACAGGAACCTCTTGTTTTATGTTGTTTATTGCTATGGTTTATCTACTTAAGGAATAAAAGACCTAATGGTTTATTTCTAAGTATACATGCCAAGACGTCGCATCTTGTGCCTACATATCCTGACGGGAATGGAATCAGAGTATCTGTAGTTCCCCTAAAGGGTTTGAGGAGTTCTTTGACTATGGTCAAAGTTCCTACGGGATAAAGGTAGTTGATTGATTGATTTTAGGAGAAAAGATGAGTTGTCATTTTAAGGGAGATTACTTGATTTAACCACCACAACTTTGTAGGAAAATAGTCTTTGCATCGTCTTAAGAGAAGGGCTCAAGTACTCGGATTGTCAACAAGTACGCCTCTATTTCTCTTAAGCGGAAAAGTCCCTACATATTGATTTAATTGTTATGGGGTAGAAGTTTTATCTCACTTAAGATGATTAACATCTTATTCTCTAATGTGTTTTAACAATTGTATTGAGTTGAATTGTTTTTGTCTAAGTTGTAATGATAAAAGCCAAAGGTCCTCCTTATGGGGTAGGATCTATCTTAAAAGATCGACTTAAATGGGATCAAGGATCGAATGGGGAGTATGATGCAAATGAGATACATACGCACAAGTTTCACGTCATGCGTAGATTCTTCCTTTGGACATTTTATGCAATGCGATAAAATAAATAGCGGTAAAGATAAATTGCGGTGAAGTAAAAGTTGCGGATAAAGTAAAACATACGCAAACGCATGAAAGTGCTAAGTGAGTGAGAGTGAGTGCATGAACGAAAGCGGGATGTAAGCGTGCACGATTAATTAATTGATGGGAGATTAATTTTAGTTGAAGGTTGAATCGATTTTAAGAAAAAAAAAATTGTATTATTTTGTTTTAAGAAAAATGTTGAATTAGATTAGTTTTATTTATTTAATAAAAGTTGGTTGTGAATTGATTAAATCGCTAATTAATAAATTAAAATAAAAGGATTCTTAAATAAAGGTTTTATATTTTATCTTTAAAAAAAAGAAAGGATTTATTTTATAAAAATGTTATTATAAAAGATTAAATTAATTAAGAAAAGGTTTTTATTAAATAAAAATGGATTTTTAGTTATTATCAAAAAAGGGTAAAGTTAATTTGAATAAAAAGGTTTTATTAATTAGGATGGATTTTTTTTATAGAGAACAAATAAATATATCATTATTTATTAAAAGGTTACTATGTTTTAAAAAAGATGATTAACAAAATCTAATAATTAAAAGGTCATTAGTTTAATTTTGACGGTGGTTGATTAGATCCATTGGAGATCTGTGTGTGTGTGTGTGTGTGTGTGTGTGTGATTAGAGTGTGAGGCGCATGGTAGGGTGAGTGTGTGCTGTGTGATTATATGATACAAAAATTACAACAGATAACAAAAAGAATTGGAAAGAAAAAGCTAAGCACCAATTTCCTCTTCTTCTTCCTGCTACTTCTTCTCATTTGCTTCATCAATTCCTTCTTTCCGGTTCATAAATCCATCGTCCGTCTCCATTCTTACTTGATTCCGTTATTAACTTGCACACCATCAAAAAATCAAACATGCAAAAGTGATTGGAAAGAAAAAGTTCTTTACCCAAGAAGAGAAGTCGGCGGCGACTTGAGAACAACGGTGGTGATGCGATGATGACTTTAGTGGGCTTCTGAACTTTACGGCAATGGGATCTCCAACTCTCTCTATGTGATAGAGATTTTTTTGTGGCCTTCCCTTTGAATTTCTTCATGCTTTTATAGGTGAAGGTGATGGGCCTCCATTGAAGATGGCTTTTAAAACCTTCCTATTTGGGTGATTCTTGTCGAGAAAGCTTGTTGGATTTGGGAAACAATTTCAATTCCTTTCTTATTCCGTTTGATTCTGTCGAGAGAATGTGGGCTTCAATTTTGGGAAGTTTTGAATCTCTCTTCTTTCGTCTTGATTTGTTGTAGGTGATGTTGATGTTGCCTCTGGAGACTTGCCTCTAATGTGCGCCTCTAGAGACTTGCCTCTGATGGATTGCCTCTAGAGACTTGCCTATGATGGATTGCCTCTGGAGACTTGCCTTTGATGTGCGCCTCTAGAGACTTGCCTCTGATGGATTGCCTCTGAAGAATTCCTAGGTTGTTTGTTCTTTGGTCTTGAATCAAATTGCAATGCAATTAACTCCTTGCCATTTTGGACTTAAACTTGTGTGATAGGCTTGCAACCATGAAGAGCTTTATGGTGTTGATGAAAATGGCCCAACTCAAATTGAAACTCTAAGATCATCTTGAATAA
Organism: Lathyrus sativus; assembly: GCA_963859935.3. Classification (NCBI taxonomy): domain Eukaryota; kingdom Viridiplantae; phylum Streptophyta; class Magnoliopsida; order Fabales; family Fabaceae; genus Lathyrus; species Lathyrus sativus. The sequence continues at coordinate 251,623,526 of OZ012740.1, read as the reverse complement.
GAATCAAATGGCCATGCCTGAAACGATTGGATTATGAATGTCATCTTCACTTGACTTCGAAACACTTGCACAGGTTGGTTAGGATAAACACGCACACAAAAGCATAAAGGTAAACAAAGAAAGAGAAAAACAGAGGTGGAATCTTAAGGTCAAAAATTAGGGTGTGACAGATGCCCCTATTTAAGTTGCTTCTATCCGGAGATATGGAGATTGAAATCTCCTTCTCGACGAGATATGAGGGACTTAAATACAAACATCACACAAATTTTTGGCCCTAAGGAGCCACCGAATGTATATGATATGAGATGATATGAATGCAAGACAAGACCGATCCTTTGGGGACACGAGGCCATATGGGAGAGACACCAGACACATCGCACGGGAAGAACAGGCTCCACAAAGCGAGACTCCACGGGGAAAGGAAGCAACCAGCAATGGGGAATCTCCAAAAGTACAAGAGCGTAGCACATACGCCAAGAATATGGCGGTTTAAACAACAGGTGAGAAACTTGTAATTGAAGGATAATTTACTACCAACGTGTGGCAGTCCAAAATAAACTCTCTTGATCGAAATAGAATTCAGCTTCTTAATTGAGTATGGTGTTGAAAATAGTGTAAACAAAACCTTCCCACACCTCATGGTTTGTTTGCCATGAACGGGTCTTAGTTTCTTGAAATAACCTCCCCACGCCCCATGGTGTGTTTGCCATGAACAGGTCTCAGTTTCTTGAAATAACCTCCCCACGTCTCATGGTGTGTTTGCCATGAACGGGTCTCAGTTTCTTGAAATAACCTCCCCACGCCTCATGGTTTGTTTGCCACGAACGGGTCTCAGTTTCTTGAAATAACCTCCCCATGCCTCATGGTTTGTTTGCCATGAACGGGTCTCAGTTTCTTGAAATAACCTCCCCACGCCTCATGGTTTGTTTGCCATGAACGGGTCTCAGTTTCTTGAAATAACCTCCCAACGCCTCATGGTTTGTTTGCCATGAACGGGTCTTAGTTTCTTGAAACAACCTCCTCACGCCTCATGGTTTGTTTGCCATGAACGGGTCTCAGTTTCTTGAAATAACCTCCCCACGCCTCATGGTGTGTTTGCCATAAACGGGTCTCAGTTTCTTGAAATAACCTCCCCACGCCTCATGGTTTGTTTCCCATGAACGGGTCTCAGTTTCTTGAAATAACCTCCCCACGCCTCATGATTTGTTTGCCATGAACAGGTCTTAGTTTCTACCTGGAATGATGAAAACTCGGGAGAGCATCTTCACAAGGGATTGAAAATTTTGTAGATTGTAGAACTTCAGCGGCAGATCCATAAGTTACTGGAGATTGCAAAACCTCATCGGGGATCTTCGGAAGAGATGTTAATTGATGGAATTAATCTTATGTGATAGACTCCCGGGGAAATACGTTCCTGAGGAGTGTTTTTTGTTGTAGCTGTAAAAGGATGTATTCCTTGTAGCGTAAATTCTCAAATAAAGAGAAATATTTGTAATGTCTTCGACGCACTTCTTTGACAGATTTCCGAAGAGATCCTGTTTGACGAGTTAACAATATTGATAAATCCACTAGGGATGGGCAAGCTGTCCTGAAGAGACGGCCATTTGTCGTTTTGAAGGGACTCCTGGTCAAAACGAGTTGCTTAAATAAAGAGAATACTTGCAGTCTAGATGTAAGTTATTGAGAAACTCTGATAATATTGTTGGAGAAATATCTATTTTTAATAGTTGTCCTCATAAGAATCTCTTGGGCAGTAAGGTGCAAAATAAATGCACACTTAATCCATATTCAAAGTTGGAGATGTCCACAATGTGATTGTTGGGAGCCAAAGTTCAAATCAGGAAATAACTGAAGAGAAACTGTCAAGCAAGACTCGACCATTGAGGTATGAACTCAAATGGGATTTAATTAAAGCAACCGTCTTCCACGAGGATCGAACTTCGTGGGGAAATAGAAATATTGTGCTCTTTCTGCTTAGGGCTGACGACTCTACTTGGAAGGAGGAGACACACCCAGTCACTTGGGGATAAACACGACCAAAGTGACAGAACAAACAAACACAAAGATGAAAAAATACACATGCCATGCTATCTATCTATATGTTATGCGTATGTTTATGCTGACAAAACAAACGAACAGAGGCATCTGACCATCCTTCCAAGATAGAAGCACCACTGAGGATAGACGGAGAACCAAATATGGGATCACAATTCCGCTTCGAGGCTTCAAAGCTCTAGGGAATAGAAAACATTCCGCTTGGGGATATAACATCTTGATAAATCTGAAGAACTTGTTAAGATGATTCTCAATTATCCTGTTGAAGATGAGAGCAAAGATCTACCAGGAGAGGATCAAACTCTTAATTGGAGAGCTCCCTGGATAAAATAAATATCTGTCTCACTAGAGAGATTCACACTGGAGTTGTAGACGGAGGTACCCAAACTGGAGTTTCATAGGGGATAAAATAAATATCCACTTCAAAGGTGTTGAATATGTTGGAGTCGAAACTTCAATGGGGATGCAATAAACATCCGCTTTGTTGGGGAAAACTGACGTTGTAAAAGATCCACTGAGGGGTAAAATAGTCCACTTCACTGGGAAGGTGAAGTTTAAGAAGATTCACTGAGGATTGAAAACAATATACACTTCATTGAGGAAGTGAAGTTGAGAAAATCACTGGGAATTCTTGCATCGAAAAGCTTCATTGGAGAAATGTCATGACCACCTGAAGAAAAAAATTTACCGGGGACATGAATGAAAAAATGTTGTAAGAACAAAGTAGTTTTGCATTGATGAACTGCGTAGTAGTCGTCATTTTGATCAAAATAATTCCCCAGAGTACAAGCTTTATGAGAAGAAGCATCCTCAAGAGGATTTTACAAAAAACATGGCGTCTGAAATGCTTCGATGTCTTCAAACTCTTTTAGAGATTTGTTGAATCTCGACGTAACTGGCCCTGATTGACGATAGTATGTATAACTGGGTCTTCGAAAATAGCTCTTGTTTAGCAGAATCTTCAAGTTTCAATAGAACAAACTTAACGCCGAAGTTTATATGTAAGCTTACTATGACATCAAGCAAATCAACACGCAAGAAATGTTAATTCTGAAACTGTTAATGTAATATATGTTTGTCTTGAAGTTTTTGAAAAGAGATATCACGATAACTTGTGACAAAATCACTAGTTAGGATATAGATAATTTTTATAAGGCCAATACCGAATTTGAGCATAGCTCATAGGAGTCAGGAAACGTTATCTCACCGAGTATGCTTTCGAAGTAACTTTACTTCAATTAGGACTTTTGAGGTTATATCAGGGCTTAGTTTAAGATTTGTGAAACAAAGGAAATAAGGGTCAAAGCTTATTTGTACCCACCCATTTTTGAAGGTTCACTATTTTTAAAAGTTGAGTGTTCAATCAAGCTGATTGAAAATTGTCTTACCCCAGGTTAAAAATGAGGTTGAAAAGGGTTAAAAAAAGGATTTAACTTCCTTATATCTCTGGTGTTTGAGAGGTTTGAAATAATGCCTTACATCATCAGTAGGTTTTTATTCAAAAGCATACAATAAGAGACCTTGCGTTTTTGATTCGTCATCCTCCTTCCAATTATTCATCAAAGTGAAGAATAATTGGGTAGAGTTGGCATTATAAATTACGAAAATAATTTTTTACGAGTGAATACGAATAAATTTCTTCAAGACAAACATTTTATTGCATTAATTATTCAAAATGACAAGTTCTTACAAGCCAATTATGCTTTTAATCAAAGAAATGAAATACACATAAGCAACACAAAACGAACTGCTCTGATGAGCCCCTATCAGGATTTTATTCAATCTTTGTATGGAATAGAAGGGTTTTCAGAATCGTCTGATATGTAGCCTTCATATTCCTCTTAGACACTATATTGATATGAGCTTCCCAAATAACCTTGGATCATGTTCGCGGAGGACGAACCATGCTGAGGTAAAGGATTATCCTGCATGTTAGGATTGGAATCTCTGAAGGATAAGATTTCGCGCTTAACCATCCTTTGAACGTCTACCTTCAAACCGTAGCAGTTCTCAATATCGTGCCCCGGAGCACCTTGATGGTATAGGCAGAATTTGCCAGCTTTGTACCAGTACGGAAGTTTCTTGGGTACCTTAGGTGGAGCTCTTGTCTGGATGTGACCTTTGCGGATCAAAACCGGGAGCAAATCAGCGTACTTCATAGGGATGGGATCAAAGTCTATTCTTCTGTGTACATGACCCTGATTGTTGAATGGTTGATTTTGTTGATTTTGTTGATGTTGTGGCTGTGGTTGATAAGTTGGAGCGTTGAGTACTAGCGACACCGTAGCAACTTGATGTGATGGCGGATACCCTCTCTTGGATCGTCTTTGTTGCAAAACACTTACATCGTACTCTTTCTTCTTCACGAAACCACTCCCATACGTTTTAGCATTGTTAGGGGTACTCCCTTCCTTGACTAGTCTTCCTTCACGAACCCTCTCTTCCAAATGCATTCCCATGTTTACCATCTCGGTGAAGTCACTAGGTGCACTTGCTACCATTTCCTCGTAAAAGAAAGGTCCTAGAGTCTTCAAAAAAACCTTGCCATTTCCTTTTCTTCCAATGGTGGTATGACTTGGGCGGCTAACTCACGCCAACGCTGAGCATATTTCTTGAAAGATTCGTTGCCATTCTTACTCATGTTCGCTAAGTGATTACTATCTGGAGCTTTATACAAATGGTAACTGTATTATTTCACAAAAGCGACGGCTAGGTCTTCCCAAGACTGAACGTGGCTAATTTGTAGCTTCATATACCATACCAAGGATGCCCCACATAAGCTTTCTTGAAAGTAGTGAATCATCAGTTTGTCGTTGTCAATGTAAGCAGTCATCTTTCGACAAAACATCGTCAAATGGTATTTTGGACAACTAATACCCTTGTATATTCCAAAGGCAGGCATCTTGAACTTTGGAGGAATAATTACGTCGAGAACTAAACATAAGTCATGAGCATCAAGACCAGATGCATTAGCTTCTTTCATCCTCTTCAACCGTTCCTCGAGATCATGAAATCCTTTCTCAATTGCTAAAAATCTAGGATCGTCCACTTTCTTCTCAGCATGAATACTCTGAAGATTTGATAAACACTGCGGAAACTGGGAAACTCTTTGCATAGGCTAAAGTTGGGTAGGAGCATCCACTTGTTGAACAAAGTCGTCGGAGGAACAGTCAAATATCGGATTAGTCCTTACTCTGAAACCAGTCATGCGATCCATATCTTTGTTCTCTTTACTATCCTTTAGTACATACTTCGAGCTTGGTCAGATGGTCGAGACGTCAGCTGACGAGACAAAGACAGAAAGGCGGAAATGAGGACGCAGCAGAGAAGAGACACATGCACATGCTGTCGCTACTGCGAAAATCGGCGCCGGCAATACAGAAGAGTCGCCACCGTGTGTTATTTATCCCAACGGAGGGAAAGGAAACGCTCGAAGTAAACCTCGCAAAAAACGGGAAAAGGTATGGTCATCGCAACCAAAACCTGGGTTCGGGAGTCGGTTACGCAAGGGGAAGGTATTAGCACCCCTCACGTCCATCGTACTCGATGGGATCCACGCTTGCTTGGGTTGTCTAAAGGATGCAAAACAATCTATCTACGGCTGCTAAATCTAAACGGAAGGGAATTGACTCGATAGAGCGTCGCACTCTATGCCTACGTATTCTCAAGAGAGAAAGTCAGAGTCAACGTAGTTCGGGACTACAGGGAAATTGGCTCGCCAAGGCCTCGCGTCTTGTGCCTACGTACTTCCACACTGCATGGAAGATCAGAGCTTACGTAGTTCAGGCTAACTACGGCTAAACAGGGTGTTCTCACACAGCAGTGAGAAATTCATCTGGTTTTAAAGGGTACGGGAACCTATGGGAAAAACTACGGTCTGGTCTCAAATGCACTTGGGCAAGAGAAAAGGGATAACAATTAGTCGTCAGCGGGAAAGTCTCGATCGCACAGCAGCGAGAGAACAAAGAGTTAGTTGTTAGTATGCTCTCTAGGATATCGCATCTTATGCCTACATATTCTCGTCTGGTACGAGAAATCAGAGCAGCTGTAGTTCGGCTACTTCGGGACCACAACTCAAATCTCGTTTTATTAACATTCGGAAAAATGGTTACAATGATTGAGAATTGAAAAATAAACCCCTAGGAAATACTATCCTATCCTATTCATCATGAAAAATCAAATGGAAAATAGTCCCCTAACAAGTGGACCTTTGAAAAACTATCTCTAAAAGAGGTAAAAAGTCCCCTAACAAATGGACTTCTAAAACTACTTCTAAAAGGTAAACTAAACTCTATGAAAAATGGTATCCCTAAAGAAAAAATATTAAGTCTACAAACTAATATTTTTTTTCATACTTCTATTTTCTTTTCCTTTTCAAAATATTTTTCAAGTATTTTTCTCACGTATTCTTTTTTCAATATTTCTTTTTTCAAAATTCTTTTCAAATATCCTCTTTTTCTTTATTGTTTTTTTCTTCTAAAAAAACTAAGCAAATAAAATAAAGGAAAGAAAACAAAAGGAGGGGAGGTACACTGCAGTTACAGGGGTCTGCTAGCAAAATATAAAACAAAAATAAGGGCCCAGCCCATTAAAAAACTAACAGCCAACAAAAGGAAAATAGAGGAGGTAAGGTGAGTGAAACGGAGGGTGTGGGTAGTGATTCACTGGGCCCAGCCCAATCCATCTGCCAAGGAAAACAGAGGGAGATGAGAGATGGGGGGGAGTGTTTCCAGAAAAAATGACTTGGGCCTTTGAAGCCCAATCCAAACCCGGGCTCCCTTTCTTCTTTCTCTCCAACTCAAACGTCTGAAACCCTAATCCCCTCTCGGCACTGTTCACGCCGTCACCACCTTTCTCTCAATCCTCTCATTCTCTCTCTCAACCTAACTGAAACTCTCTCATCTCAGAACTTCCCTTCTCCATCTTTCTCTTACTTTCCAATTACTTACTATCAACACACAAAAAACTGGATTGTCTGTTGGTGTTCTTGCAGTTCTATGAAGATCGATGCATGTGGATCTTGAAGGTTGTTCGCTGAAGACAAACGTTTGGAATTCTCAGAAGATCAAAATGTGGATTGCATGTGGTTCTTGGAGATCCAGAAGATCCTTGAAGTTCCTGACAACAACACGCGAATGGAAGGGAAATCGTTAATTGCAAACTCAGACGGAAACTGGAGATTCATAGGCTTGGACGGAAAAAAGATATTATGGCTGAAAGTTCATAGATCTGTTGCTCTTGAAGTAAGTTAGAGGATTCTGGAAACGCATAGAGTGTTGGAGGTCTTCGCATGCTCGTTGAATCAGGGAAGAACTCATTAGAAGGTCTTTGGATGAAACTGTTCTTGGAGATTTTTCTGGAGGATCTTGATCCATTTCTGAAGATGATGACGAGCATGAAGATTCTATGAAGATCGTTTGCGAAATCTGGATCTTGGTGATTTGATGAACTGGATGATTTCTGGAAATAAGGAACTTCAAAAATCTTGATGAAGATCCTGATGTTGTTGATCGGAGAAGATAGATGGAGATGGTTATTGCTGATGAAGATCGGAGACAATGATGATGATTGGGGTTAGAAACATTTCTGGGAATTTTTTGAGTTTCTGGTGGTTGGTATGGCGGCCGGAGTTGGTTGAGGGTTGGTTATGGTGGCCGGAACTGTTGGGAGCGGTGGTTGCATGGCCGCCGGCCATGCAACCGGTGAGGGTCAGAGGCTGCCAAGTGTCATGGTGGGTGGAAGGTGGAGTGATGCATGAAAGCCACGTGGCCCTGGGGGAAGGAGATGGAGGACGCGTGTGGATTCTGAGTGTAGTGGAATTGTGTGGTGGCCCCTCCATGGTGGAACGCGTGGCTCATTATATATACGACATGTGGCGCATTTCTGGACTGAAGAACAAAAATGACTGAGATTGATTTACTAGGCCTCCAAAAAAGCTCTCTGGGCCCACGAAAATGACCTGCACAAAACTGAATTAAACATGAATCAACCCAATTACACTAATTAAATCCTTAAACCCAATTAACTAATTAAAACCTGATTAAATCTAAAAAAATGATTAAAATCTAGTTAACTCTATTAAACCAAAAAAGAAATAACATCTAATTAAACTCTATACTAATCACTAGACTAATGAAAAAACCTTTATACTAATAAACTCTAATGATCTCTAACAATTCCACTAACCTCAAAAAAAACTCTAATAATATCTAAACAAAAATGGATGACAACTATTAATTTCTATTAAAGCAAAAATACCTATTAAAAAATATTCTATTAAACTATCTATTAAAATCCTATTATCTAATATCTATTAAATCTATTAAAACTCTATTTAACTAATAAAAGAAAAATATATTATATTCTAATAAAACTAATAAAAAAAGCTATTAAACTATTAAAAATTCTAAAAGAGATTTAAAGCTATTAAAAAATATAAAAAAAATCTATTTAAATTCTAAAAAATCTATAAAGCCTATTTAAAATCAACAGAAGGCTATAAAATCCTAAAAAAAAAAACTACAGACAAATGCAAATAACCAATATAACAGAGAGCGCGAGACCAGATCGAAGCAAAACAATAACCAGATACCCAAAATCTCAAAAATTACTGCATAAACCGAAAACACCCATGAAGCGCGCGACTTCCCAAAATAACCCCCGATTATCCAAATCGGTCTGAGATACCCGAAAAAACGAAAACAGGGCTGTAATCCCGATAAAATCACCATGATTGATGAAATGCGCTATATGCAGTATGCAAATGCGAATGCGAGCATGCGTCGAAGCATAAACCGAAAGAGGCACCGGTTGGTCAAATTTTAGGGTGCAACAGCTGCCCCTATTCAAGCGACTTGGACCTGAAGGGTTGAAGAGCGCGCAGCCTTCAAACATTCAAAGGTACGAGACGGTTGAATACCAATAAACCCGAAAATTTGCCAACCGCAGAAAATATACTGTAAAACTGCTTGGGGAGACATAATCCAGAACCGAACCCAGTCGTCACGGCAACAAACTGGTCAATCATCTGATAAAGAACTCTTGATTTTAACTCCCGTTACCTGCGTGATACCACAGATAACAACCCGAGGGTTGCAACAAAACACCTGATCTTCTCACAACGCCTACTGATAGACAGGAAGAGAAATATACTCACATCGTCTGAAGATAGACGGAAAGACACCCAAAATCCATACTCACATCGTCTAAGGATAGACGGAAAGACACCCATATCGGAGGAACAAAATTCAAAACTCACATCGTCTAAGGATAGACGGGAAGACACCCATCCCGAAGGAAAACTTCATCAATACTCACATCGTCTAAAGATAGACAGAAAGACACCCAAAATCCATCAATACTCACATCGTCTAATGATAGACGGAAAGACACCCTGATCCCGAAGAAAAACTTCATCAATACTCACATCGTCTAAGGATAGACGGAAAGACACCCAAAATCCATACTCACATCGTCTAAGGATAGACGGAAAGACACCCAAAATCCATACTCACATCGTCTAAGGATAGACGGAAAGACACCCATCCCGAAGGAAAACTTCATCAATATTCACATCGTCTAAGGATAGACGGAAAGACAAATATCCTTAAAGGGGCCACATCATCAGAGGACCGACGGGAAGAAAACCACCTTCAAAGAGCCATGTCGTCAATAAGAATCGACAATCAGGAAATCCCTATTGAAATGTCACCTCATCCAATAAACAGAAAGAAAGCCACTATCCGAAAGACCGCTTTGAAACCCCTCAACCTCTAAAGATAGCCGGAGAAGACTCGCCGGGGAAACACACCATCCATATGCTCTGACGATAAGAAACCCGCTGAAACATAACCTGAAACTTCACATCGTCTACTGATAGACGGAAAGAACACCACCTGCTAGAGAAACCTCATCTTGAAACCCTGCTGAAAAATCGCCCGAAACTTCACATCGTCTACTTCTAGATGGAAAGAACACCATATTCGAACTCAAGACGTCTAATGATAGACGGAGAAATCCACTCATTGGGGGAACACATCGTCAATATGAATTAACGGGAAGAAAAGTCTGCCGATACCAGATGACTGACTGATCAAAGCACAACTGTTGTATGATCTGAAATACGAATAAACTGCTGAATTGTCTGAACACTGCTGCTGGATGAATTCCCCTGAACTGATCACAGAGTAATTCACGCGCCATACGAGGCTGATAGAAAACCTGGCTTATGCTTTGTATGCATATGCGTATGTTTGAATCTTTCTATGGCGTAATGCTCCATTCAGGATGGAAATGCTATGCATCTTGAAAATGAAATGCAAGTATGATGCAAATATGATGGTATGCAACATGCTAATGCAGGCTCGGGCTGCTGGAGAAAGTCGGGTACAGAAAACCACTTCAGCAAAATAAATGCTGAAGACGAAGCCAACTCCGCTGGGGATAAACCGGATATCACAGAATCATTCCAGCAAAATAAATGCTGGAAGAGTGAAATTAACTCCGCTAGGGAAATTGGGAACTTAACTAAGCACCTCGTTGAAGTAACACCCTACTGGGGAATAGAACTCTGCTGGGGAATAACAGATGTGCCAAGTATGATTGGACTTCTCTGGGGATAGCTCACCCGTGCCAATGAAAAATTGGACTTTGCTGGAGAAAAATAGACGGATTCTTCCTGCGTACTGACGACGATTAGATTTGGAAACTGATGCGCCAACACGGATGGGCCTCACAGTGATCGTCAACCTGGATTTGGACCCTTAGGCTAACTGTGATGGGTCAGGTACAACTGACGCTGGAAACATTCTGCCTGAATACACAGTTTTCTGGTTGAAGAGTCACGGGATAGTAACACGACTTCCCGACATTCGCCTCGCACTCGAAAATCGACTGAATCTGCTCAAATAGCTCTGAATAACCCTGATGATACGGAGAAGAACAAACCCTTCGCTTCTGATATGCCCCTGCCTGCGGGACCTCTGTGGGGATAGTCCTCGAGAGGAAATCTGCAAATCTGTTCCCTGATGGTCTGATATGAAATGCCCCAGTATTCTGAACTTCGGAGAGATACTTCCCATCAAATGCTTCTCGAATAACTTCTGCGCTCTTACGATGGCCTGCCCCCTGACTGCAATGACTTTGCCCCTGATTACCTGATTCAGAGCAGTCCCCCTGACTACGACATATTTACCGAATCTCAACCTGATTGCCCCAGGATAACTGACTTCAAAAGGCTGACCTGACTGGGGATCACGATAATAGCTTGCTCCTGCTCTCGGAACATTCGGGCGTTCTGTATTCTATCCTGACCATACTTTCCGTTGTAGAAAACTCTCCTGCTGTCAAGCGCTTACTCGCAAGTAAAACAAGTTGTTCTGCGTAAAAGACGTATTAATGCAACACATATGACAGCTTTGACATCCAATATGTTCACTGGGGATAGGAAAAAACAGTTTATGGCATATAATGCACAAAACATTTATCAAGAATATCAACATCAGCACCATCATGGTAAGAGGAACCCTTTTAGGAGTCAGCATCGACGCGACCTTCACCGAAGTATGCTTTCGAAATAACCTGCTTCAATTAGGACTTTTGAAGGTTATAACGTGGTCAGGTTCACGGTTTTGAAGGAAAGGATAAAGGCTCAAAGTTTATTTTAACCCACCCATTCTCCTTGATGTTCTCCCATCCTACGTTCAGCTAATTCGACCTTAGCGCTCACCTCTCAGAGGCTGAAAGATAGGAGTGATAGTTCGAGAAACCATGAGTTTTTGGAGTGACAGCCACTCACTCTTCGTCTTTGACACTTAGGGTCACACGACTCGTATCTCATTTGAGGATTTTTCCTTTTGTCATCCTTTCATCTTTTTTCTTATCCCTAACTTTTGCCTGGACTGACTCCTTTTGAGTTTCTTTTGATTTTTTAAGTCCAGCGGGATGCCCTCATTTTTGCCTAAGTCATTTGTTTTGAAGTTTTGACCTAGCGGGCTTTTGATTCTTTTTTTTTCTTTTTTCGAACAAGTCGTGTGGCACTGGTTGTCTGACTCATTGGAGAATGATGTGACTGTCTCACTCTTGATTTAACCACTGCGGCTTTTTAGGCACGACCTCTAGAGGTGTGATTGATCCTCAAACGGACACTCCTTTTGCAACTTGAACGCTCGGCCAAATTAGCTAACACCTACCCTGCCCCAGGTTAAAGATGGAGGGTTTTTCGTTTTTCAGAAAGAACTCCTACTACTAGGCTCAAAGGGGTTGACAAGGGATTATCTTCCTTATATCATCGGTGTTTAGGGATTTGAAACAATGCCTGTACATCATCAGCAGGTTTTATCTCAAAAGCATACAATATCGGAAGTCGCACGTCGTTCATTTTCGTCATCCTCCCCAGATTCCTCTTAACCAGGCGTTGGACATTTGCAAAATCAATTAGTGAACACGAACGGATTCAATCAAAACATGCATATTTATTCCATTATCATCAATTGAATGCAAACAACAAGTTTTACAAACAAGATTGCAATTTAAACAGGAAAGAAACTACAAACGTAAAGCAATGACAAAATAAAACAAAGAAAAAAAAAAAGCCAGCTTCCGAGAACCGGGCTTCCACATCTGTCCTGCTGCTGAACCAGCCCTCTTCACAATCAATTATTAGAGACACCTCGATGCTGTCCTGATCTGCTTTCAGCGACCCAACCAAATTATAGAGCCCCTCCTCTTCATTCAGATGACTTTGGACCCTTCCTGCCCGAAGTTGATTGTTGCACTGTCCAGTAGGTCCTGCACTTTGTGCTTGAAGGCCAGACAATCTTCAATGTTGTGCCTCGGTGCTCCTGAATGGAAATCACAGCGCTCCTTGATATCATACCCTGCTGGAGGCGTCCCTGTCAGCGGGGCTAACTACCTCTTCTCAACCAACTGCAATCGTAGCAACACCTGAAGAAGTTCGACATATGGCATCGGAGGCACACTAAATACCCTCAACGGCCTCTGATTTTGAGCTTTTCGCTGATTGGGATGTTGTTGCCTCTGCCACTATTGAGATCGTTGCTGTTGTCGCTGGTATCAGGTTGACTGTTGAACAACCTTCGTAGCAAATACAACATCGGTTTCTTGACTTTCACCGTACTGATTAAGGCACTCCTTATGCTTAGCCATCTTCTTTCTCAGATCTGCCCCCGGAATAGGCAACAGTTGCGGGCATGGAGATTCTGACACCATGGAGTCCAGGATACGTTTCTGACCTACTGCAGCTTTGGAAACATCCATCATCTTAGCATCACCTGGAGGTTGCTGATGTCTGTCAACACGTTCGTTAAGCTCAGGTTCCACAGGCACAGGCGGCACGAGCTCCTTCACTGCGGCTTCAAATGGCTGATCCTCCTCTTTCCTAAGCACATTCTTGACTACTTCCATGATCAAGCTCATTTGGGTCTTCAGCTGACTATTTTCCTCTTTGAGGATCTTCTGCTCCAGACGCATCTCTTGCATGTCTCTCATCATCTGCCCCAGCTGGCTTCGGACTTCACTCAATTCAACCTGATTCTGTTCCATATCTCTGAAGGAATTCCTGCAACAAACTGGACGATGAGGGAATAAGACCCACGATTCTGATGTACCTGTTAAATGATAATGCAAAGCAGAAAGCAAACACATATTCATGGCAAGGCAAAGAGAAACTCAAGCTATGAGCACACTGACGAACATCTCCCACACATGTATAACCAACAAAAGCAGCACGTAAGCACAAATGAGTACGAATATAATGACCCCAGCCAACAATCCTGGTGGTGGTCAACAAGCACTAATACACAAAATCTAAACGAGTTAGGCAGAGATAACAGATGCGACACCCGGCACAGAAACCTCTAGAAACTTCTCCCATATCCAACTGAACTCTCCGTTTGACATTCTTCAGAACACACACTTCCCGCGGAGCCTTCCATGACATTAACTGACGAACCCACACAACTGGATGACGGAGAATCGTTAATCTGAACAAAACCCTGGGGCGCGATGAAAATCCGGTTAGAGTCTAACAGATCCTGAACCTGGCTTCTAAGCACCTTACAATCATTTGTTGAATGCCCCTGTGCCCCAACATGGTACTCACAGTGGGCGCTGGCATCAAAACCTGGAGGATATGGTGGAATCATTGGATTAGTCTCTTTCGGCACTATCAATCCACTTCTGACCAGATCTAGCAACAACTGACTGTACGACACCGGTAGCTGAGTAAACTGCCTTTCAGGTTTCCTCGGTCTTTGTTGGGCGTGCTGACGCGATCGACGACAGGATGACCGTTGACTTGAAGTGTCTGAAAACTGATCCTGAGATGCCAGAGATTCTGAGACGACGTCATTTCCTTCCTCCCACTCTTCTTGAGAACCGACAACTGACTCATTCTTATCAACTGGGATAAAAGGAGCATCTCAAAGCTTTCCACTCTTGAGTCCTCTCTCAAAAAGCTCTCCCATTCTCATCAGGCCCACAAAGCTTGTACAACCGAACAATTTGTCATAATAATGGCCCTTCAGAGTACCCAAGAAGATGTCAACCATTTCTCTTTCCTGAAGCGGTGGTTGAACACTAGCAGCCAATTCTTTCCATCTTTGCACATACCCTCTAAATGATTCATTCTCCGCCCGAGATAATTCTTGCAGATGTACGAGACTAGGAGCCATATCCAGGTTTTAATTGTACTGCTTCATGAAAGCTCTGGCTAAATCCACCCATGATCGAATCAGATTACTCTCTAACTGCACATACCACCTCAAAGATGCCCCAGTCAGACTATACTGAAAGCAATGGATCATCAATTTGTCATCTCGCACAAACGAAGTCATTCTTCGACAGAACATCATCAAATGCAGTTTCGGACAGCTATCTCCCGTGTACTTCTCGAACTCCGACACTTTGAACTTATAAGGCCACACCAGGTCAGGGACCAAACACATGTCTGCAACATTCAGGTTAACATCATCTTTGACCTCCAAAGCTTTAACTCTTTCTTCCAATACTCGGAACCTTCTAGCACCTTCAAGAGCTCTTGAGTTTACAGTCCTGGCTACCGGGATATATCTGTGTGGATTCCTCTCATGGAAAACGGCACCTTGATTGCTAGCAGGAGGAGGACGTTCATTTCGGGCAACAAACTGCTCATGTCGATCTCGGTTCTCAACAGTAGGCTGTACAACCTGGTCTGTAGTAACGTTGTTCGCTTGCGGGAAGTCTTCCATAGAATCATACCGATGGTTGGACGTCATAGTAAACCCTGTCAAGGTGTTAGGAGACTGGAAATTGCCTTCAGATATAGCTATCAATTACTTGTAACTGACTACACTGCTTGATTCTCAAATCTGCTCAAGTCTGCTCCAACCCCTTGGTCGTCTTCTGACAATCAACAGTTGCTCAATCCAAACTCCGGGTAATCACCCTCTGAAATCAAGCAACGGCTGGATAAGAGCTCTGGCTAGCTGGAGCATGATATGCAATATGATGCAACATGTTATGCACATGATATGCAATATGCAACAAACACGGGATCACAGCCCCCACACAATCTGAATACTGCTGCACTGCTGACGGAGTACGTTCACTCTGAAGAGAATGCCAAAATAACGGGTAGGCTGGAAGTCAAGTTTCCTGCAAAAACCCTCCCACTCACGGGTATGGACCTAACTCTGACAAGGTTCGGCATCCTATGCGGTCGTCGGTGTCACAGACTTTCAGGATTGGCGATACGATACCCAGAAGGTGTGGCATCATCAAATCCTGAAGAGGCCTCACTTAGCCAACTTCCAAATGATCGGTCCCCGGAGTCGACAATCCAACTAACCAACAGCCCACTGCACCCAAAGGGTGAAACAGGAAGTCAACCAGAAGAACCTCGTCCGAGCGCAGATTTCGCGGGAAGCTAGTACATGCAAAGCATGCACACCCCCACTACCGTCCACTCTAAGTCTAGGGTGCACTCAAGCCTGGGTCTGGCTTCTCACTCAAAGGAACATCCCCTGCCCAACAGCACAACAGCAACAGATAACAGCAACACATAACAGCAACAGATAATAGCAACAGGTAACAGCAATACAACAATACAAAAGATAAACACCAAATAGACAAGCAAACAAGCGCTAGGATCGACTCTAATAGGGACGTTGGATCCCTACGCATAGGGACTATCGCCGTCCTTAGCAGCCAGGTGACATAGTCCCCAGCAGAGTCGCCAGTTGTCGCTACTGCGAAAATCGACGCCGGCAATACAGAAGAGTCGCCACCGTGCGTTATTTATCCCAACGGAGGGAAAGGAAACGCTCGAAGTAAACCTCGCAAGAAACGGGAAAAGGTATGGTCATCGCAACCAAAACCTGGGTTCGGGAGTCGGTTACGCAAGGGGAAGGTATTAGCACCCCTCACGTCCATCGTACTCGATGGGATCCACGCTTGCTTGGGTTGTCTAAAGGATGCAAAACAATCTATCTACGGCTGCTAAATCTAAACGGAAGGGAATTGACTCGATAGAGCGTCACACTCTATGCCTACGTATTCTCAAGAGAGAAAGTCAGAGTCAACGTAGTTCGGGACTACAGAGAAATTGGCTCGCCAAGGCCTCGCGTCTTGTGCCTACGTACTTCCACACTGCATGGAAGATCAGAGCTTACGTAGTTCAGGCTAACTACGGCTAAACAGGGTGTTCTCACACAGCAGTGAGAAATTCATCTGGTTTTAAAGGGTACGGGAACCTATGGGAAAAACTACGGTCTGGTCTCAAATGCACTTGGGCAAGAGAAAAGGGATAACAATTAGTCGTCAGCGGGAAAGTCTCGATCGCACAGCAGCGAGAGAACAAAGAGTTAGTTGTTAGTGTGCTCGCTAGGATATCGCATCCTATGCCTACATATTCTCGTCTGGTATGAGAAATCAGAGCAGCTGTAGTTCGGCTACTTCGGGACCACAGCTCAAATCTCGTTTTATTAACATTCGGAAAAATGGTTACAATGATTGAGAATTGAAAAATAAACCCCTAGGAAATACTATCCTATCCTATTCATCATGAAAAATCAAATGGAAAATAGTCCCCTAACAAGTGGACCTTTGAAAAACTATCTCTAAAAGAGGTAAGAAGTCCCCTAACAAATGGACTTCTAAAACTACTTCTAAAAGGTAAACTAAACTCTATGAAAAATGGTATCCCTAAAGAAAAAATATTAAGTCTACAAATTAATATTTTTTTTTTCATACTTCTATTTTCTTTTCTTTTTCAAAATATTTTTCAAGTATTTTTCTCACGTATTCTTTTTTCAATATTTCTTTTTTCAAAATTCTTTTCAAATATCCTCTTTTTCTTTATTGTTTTTTTTCTTCTAAAAAAACTAAGCAAATAAAATAAAGGAAAGAAAACAAAAGGAGGGGAGGTACACTGCAGTTACAGGGGTCTGCTAGCAAAATATAAAACAAAAATAAGGGCCCATCCCATTAAAAAACTAACAGCCAACAAAAGGAAAATAGAGGAGGTAAGGTGAGTGAAACGGAGGGTGTGGGTAGTGATTCACTGGGCCCAGCCCAATCCATCCGCCAAAGGAAAACGGAGGGAGATGAGAGATGGGGGGGAGTGTTTCCAGAAAAAATGACTTGGGCCTTTGAAGCCCAATCCAAACTGAGCTCCCTTTCTTCTTTCTCTCCAACTCAAACGTCTGAAACCCTAATCCCCTCTCGGCACTATTCACGTCGTCACCACCTTTCTATCAATCCTCTCATTCTCTCTCTCAACCTAACTGAAACTCTCTCATCTCAGAACTTCCCTTCTCCATCTTTCTCTTACTTTCCAATTACTTACTATCAACACACAAAAAACTGGATTGTCTGTTGGTGTTCTTGCAGTTCTATGAAGATCGATGCATGTGGATCTTGAAGGTTGTTCGCTGAAGACAAACGTTTGGAATTCTCTGAAGATCAAAACGTGGATTGCATGTGGTTCTTGGAGATCCAGAAGATCCTTGAAGTTACTGACAACAACACGCGAATGGAAGGGAAATCGTTAATTGCGAACTCAGACGGAAACTGGAGATTCATAGGCTTGGACGGAAAAAAGATATTATGGCTGAAAGTTCATAGATCTGTTGCTCTTGAAGTGAGTTAGAGGATTCTGGAAACGCATAGAGTGTTGGAGGTCTTCGCATGCTCGTTGAATCAGGGAAGAACTCATTAGAAGGTCTTTGGATGAAACTGTTCTTGGAGATTTTTCTGGAGGATCTTGATCCATTTCTGAAGATGATGACGAGCATGAAGATTCTATGAAGATCGTTTGCGAAATCTGGATCTTGGTGATTTGATGAACTGGATGATTTCTGGAAATGAGGAACTTCAAAAATCTTGATGAAGATCCTGATGTTGTTGATCGGAGAAGATAGATGGAGATGGTTATTGCTGATGAAGATCGGAGACAACGATGATGATTGGGGTTAGAAACATTTCTGGGAATTTTTTGAGTTTCTGGTGGTTGGTATGGCGGCCGGAGTTGGTTGAGGGTTGGTTATGGTGGCCGGAACTGTTGGGAGCGGTGGTTTCATGGCCGCCGGCCATGCAACCGGTGAGGGTCAGAGGCTGCCAAGTGTCATGGTGGGTGGAAGGTGGAGTAATGCATGAAAGCCACGTGGCCCTGGGGGAAGGAGATGTAGGACGCGTGTGGATTCTGAGTGTAGTGGAATTGTGTGGTGGCCCCTCCATGGTGGAACGCGTGGCTCATTATATATACGACATGTGGCGCATTTCTGGACTGAAGAACAAAAATGACTGAGATTGATTTACTGGGTCTCCAAAAAAGCTCTCTGGGCCCACGAAAATGACCTGCACAAAACTGAATTAAACATGAATCAACCCAATTACACTAATTAAATCCTTAAACCCAATTAACTAATTAAAACCTGATTAAATCTAAAAAATGATTAAAATCTAGTTAACTCTATTAAACCAAAAAAGAAATAACATCTAATTAAACTCTATACTAATCACTAGACTAATGAAAAAACCTTTATACTAATAAACTCAAATGATCTCTAACAATTCCACTAACCTCAAAAAAAACTCTAATAATATCTAAACAAAAATGGATGACAACTATTAATTTCTATTAAAGCAAAAATACCTATTAAAAAATATTCTATTAAACTATCTATTAAAATCCTATTATCTAATATCTATTAAATCTATTAAAACTCTATTTAACTAATAAAAGAAAAATCTATTATATTCTAATAAAACTAATAAAAAAAAGCTATTAAACTATTAAAAATTCTAAAAGAGATTTAAAGCTATTAAAAAATATAAAAAAAATCTATTTAAATTCTAAAAAATCTATAAAGCCTATTTAAAATCCATAGAAGGCTATAAAATCCTAAAAAAAAAAATACAGACAAATGCAAATAACCAATATAACAGATAGCGCGAGACCAGATCGAAGCAAAACAATAACCAGATACCCAAAATCTCAAAAATTACTGCATAAACCGAAAACACCCAGGAAGCGCGCACTTCCCAAAATAACCCCCGATTATCCAAACCGGTCTGAGATACCCGAAAAAACGAAAACAGGGCTGTAATCCCGATAAAATCACCATGATTGATGAAATGCGCTATATGCAGTATGCAAATGCGAATGCGAGCATGCGTCGAAGCATAAACCGAAAGAGGCACCGGTTGGTCAAATTTTAGGGTGCAACACATGCTAAATGTGAAATGCTATGCAAAATGCAGAATGCAGTGCAAGAACTTCATGGAATTCCAATATTTATGAATATTATGGAGAAAAGAAAAACGTTTATTATTTTAAAATGGATTATAAATAAATATTCCTTAAAGAGTCCCAAATAAATAGCAAAATAAAAGCTAATAAAAGTCCTAAGGAAGTTTTGATGAATTCTGCTGCTTGAGCTGCTCCTCCAGCTGGGTCTTCTCGCGAGTGAGATTGTCCACAATCAACTTCCAAAGAGTACATTGAGGGTCAGAGGAAAATAAATCCTCCAGAGATTTCCTCTTCTTGTAAGGAAGTAATTCTTCATTCTTCAATTGTAATTGTTTCTGAAGTTCAACATTCTCTTTCTGAAGTTCATCATTCCGTTTCTGAAGTTCATCATTCTCTGCAACAACCACTTGATACTTGTTTTTCCATGCTTCCGACTCATGATGCGACTTCCTCAATGCGACCTCTAATTTCTCTACTTCAGACATAAAGACATAAACAAGTTCTCTTCTTGGCGGTATGGGATCCTGGCGAGGATAGGGAATCCTTAGCTTGATGGCTCTATTTCTGACCCACTGAAGATATGGTTCCAAGGACACACAATTAGGCTTTCCCAAACTATCTTTACCCTTCTTATGCAAATGTCCCCATGCATCCATAATCTTCTCTTGGAGTTCCTTGTTATCCTTGAAGAAAATTCTCTCCACTTGAACACTCTTGGGTGGCTCCTTCAACGGATATCCCAATTGTCGACGAGCTAAAACAGGGCTATAACTGATCCCTCTATCAAAGCCAAGCAAGGGTATGTTAGCAAAATCTCCGCAGTTATCAATAATTAGAATCCCATCATACTCACGGTTATACCAATCGATGTCTGAATGAGTCAAAGCCATAATCCTTTCTGACCAGCGTCCGCTATTAAGATTCTAAAAAGAAACATACTTAGGCAAGTGCGAAATAAACCACTTGTATAACAAGGGCACACAACAGGTAATCATCCCTCCACCATGGAAGTTTCGGAGATGCACAGAATGGTAGGTGTTAGCCAATAAAGTGGGAACCAGGTTTTTCTTCATGAAGATCTTAATGGCATTGAAGTCGACGAAACCTTCAAAACTTGGGAATAGAAACACTTCATAAACAAGTAGGGCAAAGATTGTTTCAAACGGAACCCTGTTCGTGTAGTCAGCATAATATCGGGCTTTCCTGATTAAGAAATCTGTAGTCAGACCGAAAGTCCCACCTTTGGTAACCATATTTTCCTCGATGTCAGATACTTTTAGGTAGAGGATCTTAGCAATGTCTTGCTCCTTAGGGTTGCCTTCTAGAAAAGGGAAAGGAGACTCTTCCAAGATAGGTAGACCAACCAAATAAGAGTATTCTTCTAGGGTAGACAATAACTGATAATCCGGGAAAGTAAAACAATGATAAACTGGGTCATAAAATTGTAGCAAGGCAGAAAGGAGTTTCTCGTTCACTTCACGACTCAATAAAGGTAGTAGCTTCCCATATTTTCTCTTGAATCTTTCTTGGTCTTCAATCAAAGCTCCCAACTTCCTTAGGTCATCCAATTTGGGACTCTTAAAAGTATATTTCAAAGTATTTCTTCTATTGGGATCCATAGTGTCCTACAATGTTCATAAACAAAGGTAAATCCCATAAAGTCCAATGCAGTATGATGCTATATAGATGCAACAAACACAAGTAAGCACATAAGGACACAAATATAAACAAACAAGAAAGTCCTAGGTTTACAACGAGCATGTTGATTGTACCTGCAGAACAAGGTTCTAAGAAAGTTCCCAAATTCATTAGTCCATCTTTCGGATATTATCAATTTCCCGACTGACTCGGTGGTTAATAATATCCTCAAGAGAACCTCTTTTGAGTGTAGTATCGCGTAGCAACTATTTCGGGACTACTCCCTCATAGTCCTCGCACTACGTCCTAATAAAGGCCAAAGTGGGGTTAAAGGTAACTACGGTCCTCAGTATCATGGACTCCAATCGAAAATAGCAAAAGTTTTCACGACTATACTCGTTCAACTGAACCATTTTAGAAAGGGTCTCCACTGAGCGGTGATTCTCGAGTCAACTTGGTCGGGACTCACTCCCTATAAGCCTCGTCAAATATCTCACCATCCAATCATAATTTCACTCAAGTCCGGGTATAGGACTTTGTCTCACCACTCAAAGATATCATCCCAAAAAGCAATAAAAAAATATACAAATAAGAAATTAAGCAAATATATAACAAGCATAATAAACAAGTTAGGGAAACCCACTGAAGAGAGTCCTCAGTAAAGTCGCCATTTCTATCGTGGTGAAAATTGGATACTAAGCTATTGATTAGCTTGAATCTAAATTCATTACAACAGGTCTTTAATTTGTCCAAAGAAAGGGAAAAAGATCGAATTACCCACAATGCAATGCAAATGCAAAAGCTAGAGAGTTATAGGTTCGGGGGTTGGTTAAACTTAGGGAAGGTGCTAGCATCTTAAGTTTCTGTAGTGCTCTACAGGAACCTCTTGTTTTATGTTGTTTATTGTTATGGTTTATCTGCTTAAGGAATAAAAGACCTAATGGTTTATTTCTAAGTATACTCGCAAAGACGTCGTATCTTGTGCCTACATATCCTGACGGGAATGGAATCAGAGTATTTGTAGTTCCCCTAAAGGGTTTGAGGAGTTCTTTGACTATGGTCAAAGTTCCTACGGGATAAAGGTAGTTGATTGATTGATTTTATGAGAAAATATGAGTTGTCATTTTAAGGGAGATTACTTGATTTAACCACCACAACTTTGTAGGAAAATAGTCTTTGCATCGTCTTAAGAGAAGGACTCAAGTACTCGGATTGTCAACAAGTACGCCTCTATTTCTCTTAAGTGGAAAAGTCCCTACATATTGATTGAATTGTTATGGGGTAGAAGTTTTATCTCACTTAAGATGATTAACATCTTATTCTCTAATGTGTTTGAACAATTGTATTGAGTTGAATTGCTTTTGTCTAAGTTGTAATGATAAAAGATAAAGGTCCTCCTTATGAGGTAGGATCTATCTTAAAAGATCGACTTGAATGGGATCAAGGATCGAATGGGAAGTATGATGCAAATGAGATACATACGCACAAGTTTCATGTCATGCGCAGATTCTTCCTTTGGACATTTTGTGCGATGCGATAAAATAAATAGCGATAAAGATAAATTGCGGTGAAGTAAAAGTTGCGGATAAAGTAAAACATACGCAAACGCATGAAAGCGCTAAGTGAGTGAGAGTGAGTGTGTGAACGAAAGCGGGATGTAAGCGTGCAAGATTAATTAATTGATGGGAGATTAATTTTAGTTGAAGGTTGAATCAATTTTAAGAAAAAAATTGTATTATTTTTTTTTAAGAAAAATGTTGAATTAGATTAGTTTTATTTATTTAATAAAAGTTGGTTGTGAATTGATTAAATCGATAATTAATAAATTAAAATAAAAGGATTCTTAAATAAAGGTTTTATATTTTATCTTTAAAAAAAAAAAGAAATGATTTATTTTATAAAAATGTTATTATAAAATATTAAATTAATTAAGAAAAGGTTTTTATTAAATAAAAATGAATTTTTAGTTATTATAAAAAAAGGGTAATGTTAATTTGAATAAAAAGGTTTTATTAATTAGGATGAATTTTTTTTATAGAGAACAAATAAATATATCATTATTTATTAAAAGGTTACTATGTTTTAAAAAAGATGATTAACAAAATCTAATAATTAAAAGGTCATTAGTTTAATTTTAACGGTGGTTGATTAGATCCGTTGGAGATCTGTGTGTGTGTGTGATTAGAGTGTGAGGCGCATGGTAGGGTGAGTGTGTGGTGTGTGATTATATGATACAAAAATTACAACAGATAACAAAAAGAATTGGAAAGAAAAAGCTAAGCCCCAATTTCCTCTTCTTATTCCTGCTACTTTTTCTCCTTCGCTTCATCAATTCCTTCTTTCTGATTCATAAATCCATCGTCTGTCTCCATTCTTGCTCGATTCCGTTATTAACCTGCACACCATCAAAAAATAAAACATGCAAAAATGATTGGAAAGAAAAAGTTCTTTACCTAAGAGGAGAAGTCGGCGGCGACTTGAGAACGGCGGTGGTGATGCGATGATGACTTTGGTGGGCTTCTGAACTTTATGGCAATGGGATCTCCAACTCTCTCTTTGTGGTAGAGATTTTTTGTGGCCTTCTATTTGAATTTCTTCATGCTTTTATAGGTGAAGGTGATGGGCCTCCATTGAAGATGGCTTTTAAAACCTTCCTATTTGGGTGATTCTTGTCGAGAAAGCTTGCTGGCTTTGGGAAAAAATTTCAATTCCTTTCTTATTCCGTCTGATTCTATCGAGAGAATGATGGCTTCAATTTTGGGAAGTTTTGAATCTCTCTTCTTTCGTCTTGATTTGTTGTAGGTGATGTTGACATTGCCTCTGATGTGCGCCTCTAGAGACTTGCCTCTGATGGATTGCCTCTGGAGACTTGCCTCTGATGTGCGCCTCTGGAGACTTGCCTCTGATGGATTGCCTCTGAAGAATTCCTGGGTTGTTTGTTCTTTGGTCTTGACTCAAATTGCAACGCAATTAACTCCTTGCCATTTTGGACTTAAACTTGTGTGATAGGCTTGCAACCATGAAGAGCTTTATGGTGTTGATGAAAATGTCCCAACTCAAATTGAAACTCTAAGATCATCTTGAATAAGAATCAAATGGCCATGCCCAAAATGATTGGATTATGAATGTCATCTTCACTTGACTTTGAAACACCTGCACAGGTTGGTTAGGATAAACACGCACACAAAAGTATAAAGGTAAAGAAAGCAAGAGAAAAACAGAGGTGGGATCTTAAGGTTAAAATTAGGGTGTGACAAGTCCATGCAAAAGTTAGGGATCAAAAACAAAATCAAAAGAGGTATTCAAATCCTCAACAAAAACAAAATAAGACACAATTGAGACAGCCTATGTCCCATTAGCGGAACTCTAATGAAACCTTTAATAAAATACTGAAAAATTTGAAACTTTTAAATGACAATACTTAATTAATTAAAAACATACTGCTTCACATAAATATGCTTCAAATATATTTTACAGAGTTTGACACCATTAAGACCAGTGGCCTTGCCACATAGATAAAACTTAAAATAAAAGTACAGAAAGGAAACCAAAAGAAAGCATACAAAAAGGGACCTCCTAAGTCCAACAAGACTGACACTTATACTGACTGTAGTAGTAGGGATATAATCAGCATTTGACAAAACGCTAATAACTCCCAATATAGATGTTATAGTAACCTATCTCCACGTCACTTCATATCCTTTCCTTCTGAACTGTCGGGAAGTAAGCGAGATTCAAGCTCATCGTCTGATCGTCATAAAATGATCCAAAATGCAAAACAAAAATGACACAGGGCTAAGTTTTATGTACAAGTTTAAAAGTGGGAATGGATGTGTAAAATAATAATATATATGGCAACCACATTAATTCAAACAAGCGTCTCTTACACCCATAATTACATATACTTTATTTATTCTAATGCATCCCTGAACTATATGCTGACTCAGGCCACTAAACGCTGTCAATGATATCTATCCCATTTACCAAGATCAGATATCACAAGACCACATGCCACCAACGTACTCCCAATTACCAAGATCTACGCCACCTAACTTCACATGGAGTCTAGGTGTTATAAGCCAATCGTCCCTGAGAATTCAGGCCAAGAACCTTGTCTTGCCTAGCATGCATAGATAATAATCCCCGTCGGGATTGTAGGCGACTGATCAACCTCGTGCGTCCCATACCGCACGACAGTGGACTTACACATTCCTCAATGCAAGTCTATATGATCACTCAATCATATTGTGGCAACTCTCAACCATAAGTATTAAGTTAATAATGGGGAATTATCGTATCAACTTTTCAAGTTATACTTATTATCTAGATACTTAGGTTGAGTATCAAATCCATCAAATGTCTTACCACATTTCTTTTTGGCATGATCCTTATCCTTACATTATCAGTTCAGTTTGTACAATGAATAATTGTATGGTTAACTTCCCAGGTAAGAGAGGTGGACTGTAGAGGACATAGTCAACCAAGTCTTTCCTTAGCCAGAACCCAACCAAATACAACTACTCAATGTATCCAACTTTCCTTTAGTTATTGGGGATCAATTTCTTAATATCTAGAAATGTTGTTCTCTCATTAACCGATTATTTCCTTAGTCTATCAATCACAATCATTCAAGTATAAATAAAATAAACAATTATAAAATCAATCGAATAATGCAAGCACAATACAATCTCAAATTGTCACAGATTATTCCTATGATAAATAATTAGGCCGACGTAACCTCGCCTAATGATTCGTGAAAATCATTATTTGAGAATAGGCCTTCCTTACTTATTTATCGCTAGTAGGGCTTAGGTCACCACTCCACACATATATATTAAGTTATTTTACGCTAACCGTCCCAACGTATACGAAATCTTGCCCCCACCTTTTGTTGAGTGTTGTTGAAAGTCCACGAGCGTCGTCTCCGATCTTTGCCAAGAACCTAATTTACGATAACCGTTGGATTGTACGAAATTTATGAAATAATTAGAATATAATTCATGGTTAATTGAACATAATCCCGTTATAACTTGAAATATTTATTTATTTAGATATATAATAATAACCTCCATTATATTTAAATGATTATTAAATTAAAATATAAATTATATTATACCTCCTTGTGAATTTATTTGTTTTAGAAAATTGTCAAGAGTATATTTCTAATAACATTTAAATTATAATAATACTTGGGCATTATAACGACTTAAAATGGTAAAATTTATTTTGGACTTTATAAGTTCAATATTTCGACGTCTAAACGGAATTTGCATAGAAATTTTAAAATAACCTTTATATAAATAACATAATTAAAATAATATAATTAAAATAAAATGGACATTATAACGGCTTACCGATTACTTATGAAAATGATTTGGGCAGAACTTTGACGTATAAAACTCCTTTGAAACTTTAGTAGAAATTTTACCACAAAATACTCTAAAAGTTACGAACCGATACCGTGAGAACTTCGATAACTAAAACTAATATTATTATATGAAGAAATTAGAGAAGGAAATAAGTAAAGAAGTAAGAAAGATGATTTGTGAATGAATGAATGAAAATGGGGTGGAAAAGACCCCTATTTATACTAGTGGTAAAATATTAAAATAACATAACTTTATCTTCTTTTACCCATACCTTCCAATTTTTCAACTCTTGCTAGTAAATGTCTCTATCAAATATTTACTAATCTTACATCAATAGTCTTTTAGGTGTTCTAGTATGACTTTGTAAAAATAATTTATGACAAAGGTATGGGAACTTGATTTTATGACATAATATCATGTAGGATATTAATAGAAAATGAGATATATATTTCTTTTATAAAAATAATAATAAATGGTAACAAGGATAGTTATTTGATATATTTATTGACTTAAGATTATTTTATTTACTAATTAGTTTGTAGAATAAAATGATAATATTCAAATAAAATCAATTAATAATAATAACAAAACAACAACAATAATAATAATGATAATAATATTAATATGAATAATTAATTAACTTAAATTTAAGTGTTTTAAGTATTAATTTAAATTTCAAAGTTTAGTTTGTAAAATGAAACGATGATATTCAAATTGAAGAATAAATATAAAAGGTAATTAATTGATAAATTAATTATTATAAGTGTTAGTTTCAACATTTAGTTTTTAATAACTAGCATTGCTAAAATATCAAATCTAATTAGATATATTATTTAGTGTATGGAAAATTAGGATGTTACATTACCACCCGCCCCCTTAAAAGAAATTCCGTCCTCGAAATTTAGCGTACCGAAAACATATGTGGATACTTCTAACGCAAGTCTTCTTCTCTTTCCCAAGTAGAATCACCAGTTACATCATCCCACACGACTCTAACCAATGGTATCTTCTTTCTACGAAGTTCCTTAATTCGATGATCTAAGATCTTGACAGGTGTATCCTCATATTCTAAATTATCTCTAAGTTCCACAGTTTCAGGCTCAATGACATGTGAAGGGTCCGGATAATACTTCCTCAGTTGTGATACATGGAATACATCATGAAGATTAGACAGGTTTGGCAGCAAAGCTATGTGATACGCTACAGGTCCAATCCGCCGTAGAATTTGAAAAGGCCCGATAAACCTTGGTGTTAACTTCTTAGTTTTGATTGCTCGTGCAATTCCCGCCCTAGGAGTTACCCTAATGAACACGTGATCTCCTGCCTCGAATTCCAAAGGTCTTATCCTCTTATCGCTATAACTCTTTTGACGGTCCTGTGTGTTGCACCCTAAAATTTGACCAACCGGTTCCCCTATCTGACTCATGGTTTAATTTCATATTCGCAACTCAGGCATATGATTTTTGTGCAAACAGGGGATATCAGAGTTTACAGCTTGATTTTCGTCTATCAGATGTGGCAGATCTAGTCCAGATCACCAGGGTTTTATTTTCGGGAAATTGCGCGCTCCTCGGTGATTTTTAGCTTGCACAGTGATTTTGAGGATATTCTGATGCCCGGGGATCTCTGTTCGATTCGATCTGGTCTCGTGCGCTCTTTTATGGGGGGTCATTTGCATTCATCTGCATTTTTAGGATTTTAATAGACTTTTGTGAATTTTTAATAGGCTTTACAGATTTTTCTGGAATTTAAATAGGGTTTTTGTTTTTTTTAATAGTTTAATTCTCTTTTTAGGATTTTATAGAATTTTTAAATAGATTTTTAGAATAAATAAGATTTTAAAAAGTTTTATCTCTTTTAGAATAATATAGTTTTTTCTTTTAATAATAGTTTAGAATTTTATATGAATTTTAAAGTAGATTTTTTTAGAATATAGGTTTAATTGTGTTTAGATAATATAGAAAATAATATAGTTTTTCTTTTTAATAATAGATTTTAATAGATATTAAATAATATTAGAATTTTAATAGAGAATTAGTAGAAGTTTAGAGTTAATTAGATCTTAATTGATTTTTTAGGTTTAATTAGGATAATATAGAATTAATTAGAGCTTTAATCAGTTTTTAGAGTTGATTAGGAAATTAGTTTAATTAGGTGTTAATTTTGTTTTAGGATTAGTCTTAAGTAGATAATTAGGATTATTAGTCTTAATCAGATATTAATCAGTTTTTCTTTTTTTGGGTTTTTTATTCATTTTTCGTATGGGCCCAGGGGGTGTTTTTTGTGAGGCCCAGTTCTCATCAGTTGCAATTCAGCAAGTCCAGAAAAATGATTCAGCAGGCCCAATTCGTCCAGGAGCTTCTAGAAAGTTCCACGCGTTTTCAGTGGCATAAATAGAGGCCACGTGTTGCACTAGAACGGGCCCACGCGTTCCCACTCAGACTCTCTCACACCCAAACACGTGCCTCCCAGCTGGCCCCCATTCTCTCTCTCTCTGTGCATGCGCGCCATTTGTCACCGTCCAGCGTTCACCGGATCTTCACCAGAAAACCACCGGCGGCCATGCATCAGCCGTAACTTCCCACCGCCGGTGACCCCCAACGTCTTCCGGCCACCGTCCAACCCGCCGGAGCTACTTTTTTGCCCAGAATCCTCATATCTTCTTCTTTCTCCCCAGATCTCCTCCGTCCACCTTCATCAATAACTCACCGGAAACTTCATCCGTCGCCGGAAACTTCAAAGAAATTCCAGAAAACCTTCAAACCTTCATAGACCTTCATCAATTTCCCAGAAAAATCTTCAAAGAACGTCATTGTTCTTCACGTTTCCCAGCAACCTTCACGATCCATCTGCTCTCCAGAATCATCATCTTCATCTGTTCTTACGCTTTTTCACAGATCCCCAAGAACTCGTGGAGTTCTTCGTTGCCTGTCCAGAAACATTCGAGCGATCTCTAGCGACGCCTTCAACCAAGATCTTAAATCATCCTTCGAAGACCTTCAACGTACCCAGTTCATCTTCAAGTATCTTCCGGTTGGGTGATCTTCAAGAATCTACGAGGTTTTCTCCAGAAATCTTCAAGATCTCCGCGAGCTCCTTCAACATTCTTCAGTTCCAGGATCTTCGTCGTCTTCTCCATTTCTCCAGGTTTGTTCATCCTCCTTTCGATTTGTTTACTCGTGCGTGGTTAGGGTTTAGTTGAATCTTTGTTGATATGATTATAGCATGAACTGTTGAAGCTTGATTTCGATCTGGGAGTGTTAGATGAAGGTTGATTTCATGTGTGATAGTTGATTAAGGTGTAGTTTTCGTTCAGGATGTGTGAGGGTTTGAGATTGTTTTGAGAGTCTTCGAGAGTTGCAGAGGGGAGATTTGGGGATGAACGCAGTTAGGGTTAGGATGATGAACAGTAGCCAGACTTGTGAGAAGAAGAGGGTTTTGTTAGTCAGTTGAGATTGGGTTAGGGTTGGAGTTGGGTTTAGGCCCAAGTTTGAGTTTACGAACTCACCCCCTCAATTACTCGTATCCCCCTCCTGGGCAGCTAGGCTGATGGCTGTGGATTGGGCCTTATGCCCAAGTTGCTTTCAGCACCCCCCTCGTCCAAGCCCATAATGATAATAACTAAAAAAATCTGCTAGCAGCACCCCCCAGGTTTTTTTCCTCTTTCTGAGTTCATTAAGTTTTTTGACAAACCTGGGCCCTGCGCCCTAATGCTAGCTGCACCCCCACCTTCAGGGCCCAATGAGAAATAATTCATAAATCCTTGCTGTTTGAACCCCCATTTTATTTCTTTTATTTTTCTTTTATATTTTCATGTATATAAATAAATCACAATAAAATGTAAATAATTGTTTTTTTTTAATAATTCTTCTTTCTACCATTTCATCATAATTCCTAGAAAATTAAATAAAAATAAAAATGTCATTTTATTTTTTGTTTGTTATTTTTTGTATATTTTCCATTTAATTGATTTCTTTTAATTTTTTTAATGCATGCATGTCATTAGAAAATTAATAAAAAATAGTAGATTTAGTCAAATAATTCCGTTCTTTTTTCTGTAGACTCGTAATTCAGTGTAGAATTTTATAGTACAAAAATATTAGCTTAATCATGCATTTTCATTTTAATTGCATTTTTTCATTGTTATTGATGCTGAATAAATTGGTTTGTGGATATGTCTGTATTGCTGATTTTAGTTCTTTCATCTGGTGTTGAATTTTGTCCTGGTTTTTCAGTATGTCGTCTTAGAGCCATGTAGGTCTCCCATTGGATTTTTGATAGATTTTTGTAGGGTGTTCTGATATGATTTGTCTGAGCCTGAAGATAGGAGAAGTCTTGATGA
Organism: Lathyrus sativus; assembly: GCA_963859935.3. Lineage (NCBI taxonomy): Eukaryota > Viridiplantae > Streptophyta > Magnoliopsida > Fabales > Fabaceae > Lathyrus > Lathyrus sativus. The sequence goes on along the minus strand of OZ012740.1, from coordinate 251,592,373 downwards.
CTTCTGACTTTGAAGTTCAACTGTGGTTGAACTTCAGAGATAGTCTCTTGTGGTTTGTTGGCCTGTGGGTTCTTCTCAAGGATAGGAGCTGGTTGAAGTCCTGTTGGAGCTTGCAAAGAGGCAGTGGATTGAGGCTTAGTCTAGAAGCTTGTTGTCTGTTTGTGAGGTTCGAGATCCTGAAGTTTGAAGGGAGTTTATGGTACTTTCCTGAGGAAGGCACTATGAATGACTTTCATTCTTTCTTCTCACCTCTTTCTTAAGTATCCAATGATGTCGGAGCCGACTTGTGAGTTTAATTTCTCCTGAGGAGGAATATAAACTGATCACATGTTGTTGAGCCACATGGGATACGATTCCTAAGTGGAAGCCTCCTAGTACTTTCCTGAGGAAGGTCCTATGGGTCTATTCACTTAGTTCCATTAGTTTATCTAGGATTTCTCAAGTATCCAGTGATGTTGGAGCCAACTTGTGAGTTTAATTTCTCCTGAGGAGGAATGTAAACTGATCACAGTTGTTGAGCCACGTAGGATACAATTCCTAAGTGTCAGCCTCCTGGTACTTTCCTGAGGAAGGTCCTATGAGTCTGTTCATTTAGTTCCCCTAGTGCATATAGGTATTTCTCAAGTATCCCGTGATGCCGGAGCCTTCATGTGAGTTTAATTTCTCCTGAGGAGGAATGTGAACTGATCACAGTTGTCGAGCCGCATAGGATATGACTCCTGAGTAGTAACCTCCTGGTACTTTCCTGAGGAAGGCACTATGAGCTTATCTGCTTAGCTTCCTTTCTCTGGTAAGCTTGTTCTGAAGCTTGGAGACTGGGATTGATTCCTCTTGCTTAAGGTTTGGATTAGAGTTTGCTTAGATCTTTGCTTAGGGTGTTGTATAGAGTTTTGTTTAGAGATAGATTAGGAGCTTGTTTCAGGTTTGTTAGAGGCCCTGCTCAGGGTTAGTCTCTTTGTGTTGTCTGACTTGTGTGATGTTATGTTGCATTAGACTTAGGTATTCATCTAGATAGTTCTGAATAGGTGCATCTTAGAAGTAGACTTGGTGTGCATGAGAAGTTGAGGTGGTCCTCCTTCTGCTTGTTTGTTATTGAGTGGCTTTGCTTGTTGGTATTCGGTAGAGCTGAGCTCCCTTGCCTCTGTGGTTTGCGGCCTTTGCGCCTTGTTTGTTTAGTCGTTGCATTCATGCATAATCTCAGTTCTTCTTTACTTTGCAGTTTCTTGTTTGTAGTTCAGTTCTGTTGCCATGATCCCTTAGGAGCTCTGACTTCTCCGCTGCGGAGTCGTTATGATAGACATTAGGATGGTCAACCAGGTGTGATAGCAGTAGGTAGATTCCCCTGTTTCTCAGCTATAGTTTTTTCCCTTTCCTTCCAGTAGGAGCTTTTGAGTAGCTTGATCCGTAGTTAGCTGAACTACAGCTGCTCTGATTCTTCGTTCCAGACGAAGATATGTAGGCATAGGATGCGATATCCTAGCGAGCACACTAACAACTAACTTTAGTTCTCTCGCGGCTGTGCGATCGAGACTTTCCCGCTGACGACTAATTGTTATCCCTTTCTCTTGCCTGAGCGCATTTGAGACCAGATCATATTTGTAGGTTCCCGAGCCTTAGAGACCGGTTTGTTTTCTCACTGCTGTGTGAGAGCCCCCCTGTTTACCCGTAGTTAGTCGAACTACGTTTGCTCTGATCTTTCATACCAGATGAAAGTACGTAGGCACAGGACGCGATGTCCTGGCGAGCAACCTTTTCCCTGTTTAGACGTAGGAAGTCGAACTACGTTGACTCTGACTTTCCCATTGCACGAGGGAATACGTAGGCCCAGAACACCGTATGTTCTGTCGAGTCCTGTCCTTTTATTTTCTTTTCAGACCAGCCATTAGCGTAGATAGATAACACACCCTTTTACCTATAAACACCAAGCGTGGATCCCATCGAGTACGATGGACGTGAGGGGTGCTAATACCTTCCCCTTGCGTAACCGACTCCCGAATCCAGGTTTTGGTTGCGATGACCATACCTTTTCCCGTCTTTGCGAGGTTTACTTCGAGCGTTTCCTTTCCCGCTCTGAGGGATAAATAACGCACGGTGGCGACTCTCCTGTCAAGCCGGCGCCGATTTTCGCAGTAGCGACAGCTGGCGACTCTGCTGGGGACTTATAGCATCTAGGGACTTTTCCCATCCCTTATGCTGGGACCGTTTCCCATCCCCTACGCGAGTCAATCCTAGCGCTTGGGTGTTTATTTGTTGGGTGTTGTGCATATTGTGTTTTACTTCTCTGCACTTTACTTTTCTGTACCTTTACCTTTCTGCATTTATTTTCCAGCATTATATTATCCTGATTATTGTGGGCAAAGGGATGTTACTGTGAGTGAAAAGCCGGACCTGGGCTTGAGTACACACCTAGATATAGTTGCGGAGAAGTAGTAGACGAACCTGTCTGCTGAGCAGGCACAGTTCCCTACGAAAATCTGCGCTCAGACGAGATTCTTGCAGAGGTGCTCCTTTCCGGTCCTGAGGATCTGAGGGGAGTCCAGACGTGAGGGTTGTCGACTCTGGGGACCGATCATTTGGAAGTCAGCTAAGTGAGGCCTCTTCATGACTTGATGATGCCACTCCTTCTGGGAATCGTATCGTCACTCGTGAAAGTCTGTGACGCTGATGACCGCATAGGATGCCGTACCGTTGTCCGTGGATTAGGTCTATCCTACCTGTGAGAGGGACTGGGTTATTGCAGGAAAACTGGCCTTCAGAAACCATGATTCAGTACCTTTGTCAGATGGTGTTCTTGATTCATCTCCAGGTGTGTTGTCTGGGTCAGATGGGTTTCTTATCTGAGGTTGAGGCTATTATCAGATGGTATTTTCGTCAGATACAGAGGTTCAGATGGTTTTCTTACCAGGGGATCGATATTTTGAGTATCAGATGGTAGTTAGTGGCATGAGATTCTGGTGACCGTGTTGGTTTTCTGTTCTTGATCACAGAGATATTCCTCTTCAGGCTACAGCATAGCCCCTATGTTCGCAGATTGCATTATTTATCATATTGCATCATCGCATTACCATTTTGCATACAACTAACGTGTGTGTATTGCAGGTACATATTTTCCCTTCCAATTCTGGTGTTTGTTCCTAGCAAGACATGGAAAACCTGAAGAGAGTATTGCCCTATAAGTTTCCGTCGCCGAATATCAGTCTATTGTTAGAGTTGATTGCTATTGCTAAGAAGAGGGGAATGGGTGACTTCAGAAAGAGATATGGGAGGATTCTGACCTACGTTTATCAGCCATCTGCCTACGAGACCAGCGGCATCTATGCTCTGTTGCAGTTCTACGACGCGGAGCTCAGGTGTTTTGTATTTCCCGACTTTGTTTTGGCTCCTACCCTGGAGGAGTATTCGGCACTTCTGGATATACCGATCCGTGAGCAGATGCCTTTCTATCGTACGGACGCTGAGCCTAAGCTGGCTGAGCTTTCTGCCATCCTGTGCTTGAAAGAGTCTGAGCTGTCTGGGAAGATGATCAGAAGAGGAGACGTATGGGGATTTCCGTTGGATGTCTTAGTGGAGAAGGCTCGGGAATACGCCCAGAAGGGTAGCTGGGGTGTTTTTGACGTCATCCTTGCGGTATGTGTGTATGGCATCGTGTTGTTCCCAAACATTCCTGATTTTGTTGATTCAGATGCCTTCTATATTTTGGCTGCGAAGAACCCAGTTCCTACTTTGCTGGGAGATATCCACCATTCAACTCACTACCAGAATGAAAAACGACGAGGAAGGAATGTGTCTTGCTGTGTACCTCTCCTATGCAGGTGGTTCACCAGTCATATGCCTAAGTCAGGCCCGTTTGTCACATCTATCAATTCTCTAGGATGGCCCGAGCGCTTAATGGGATTGACTGCTGAGAACGTGGTATGGGTCAATAAAGAGGTATTTGGAGCTGAAGTCATACTCAAAGGCGAAGGATTCCCGAATGTTCCGTTAATAGGAAGGAAAGGTTGTGTCAACTATAACCCTTCTTTATTGATCAAGCAATTTGGGTATGTACCTCAAGGAGCGCCAAAGCCCGAGGAGATACAGGAATCTCTGTATCTCACCGGGGCAATAGGGAAAGAAATGCTGACCAAACTTGAGAAGGCCTGGAAAAACTTGCACAAGAGAGGGAAGCTTTCAGGTAGCAGAGGGGATACTCGAGTTCCTAGCCCATATGCAGAATGGATTCGTGAGCGAGCTGTGAAGTTCCTTATGCCGTATCCAGCGGTTCAGCCATTGCATCCTTCTCCGGTAGAGGAGCCTACCACAGTGGATATACAGGTATTCAGGCAGCTGATGGCGGAGAAAGAAGAGCTAGCCAGGGCTAAAGAGGCTTTAGAGCAGGAGAATGCCCAGCTTCGGCATGAAAAGATTGAAACAGGGTATGTTTCTAAGCAACAGGCTGAGACTCTGAAACATCTAAAGACTACGTTATTGGAATTGACTGAAACCAAGAAGCGTCTGGAGTTAGATGTAGACTCCGTTAGTAGTGTGTTGGCCACCAAGAAGCAAGAGCTGGAAAGGGCCTACACAAAGCTAGCCAAGTTCAGAGAACACTGGGATCTCACTATGACCAAGCGCAAGGAGCGAGAAGAAGAGCTGAAGACACAGATTGCTCAGTTAGAAGAACAGGTCAAGGTGAAGAACGAAGAGCTTGAAGAAGAAGCCTGTCGCCGATACGAGGCCGAGCGCAAGCTGACAGATGCCATGAAGAACTTGGAAGATTTCCAGCATAGAGCAGATGCCAAGAGACCCAAACCTGGGGGCGGTGCCAATGATAAGGCTTGGGAAGACTTTGTCAGAGACATCCAGGGCACGGTCAGGAAGAGGGATCGACTGATAGAAGGTTTGATTTATCAACCGGATCATGCAGAGACAAAGAAGATGGTCGAGGACTTCCGCAACCGTACCCGTATTTGATTTCTCTTGTATTCTGTATGTTGAGATCACCACCAGGCATGTTGGCTGGGATCCTCTTTGTCATATCAGCTGTATGGAGCATAGTTGTGTAACCTCTTGACAAGACAGTTATTCTAATCAATATATGAGGGATTTTCCAAATATTGTCTTTATGGTTTATCTCGTCTTGCTACCACTGACACTGGAATTGGAGGGAAAATATCTCCAATGCACACATGCACGTTAGCATTTTTGTATTTCTGTTTGCATAAATCATACTGCATAGCATTTCTCTAGCAGGTCAGAGCACTTATCCAACCTTTGTTTTCACCAGAGGGTAATTCTCGGGGAATTGTTTGAGGCAAGAGTAGAGTGCTGAAGACGACCAAGGGGGCTGAAGCAAATTTGAGCAGAATCAAGCAGCATAGTCCGTTACAGGTAATCGGTAGCTATGTCTGAAGGCAATTTCCAGGTTCCTAACACTTTGGCAGGGTTCGCCACGGTGCCCAACCATCAGTATGATTCTATGGAAGGCTTCCCGCAAGCGAACAATCTTACTGCAGACCAAGTTGTACAGCCAACTGTTGAGAACCGAGATCGACATGAGCAGTTCGTCGCCCAGAATGAACATTATCCTCCTGTTAACAATCAATGTGTTGCTTTCCCTGTGATGAATTACCGGACCGGGGTGGTAGATCCAAGAGCTCTTGACGACGGTAGAAGACTCCGAGTGTTGGAAGAGCAAATGAAAGCCCTAGAAGCGAAAGATGCCGTTAACCTGGATGCTGTAGCCATGTGTTTGGTTCCTGACCTGGTGTTACCGTACAAGTTCAAAGTGCCGGAATTTGAGAAGTACACGGGAGATAGCTGTCCAAAGCTGCATTTGATGATGTTCTGTCGAAGGATGACTTCGTTTGTGCGAAATGACAAATTGATGATCCATTGCTTTCAGTATAGCCTGACTGGGGCATCATTGCGATGGTATGTACAGTTGGAAAGTAATCAGATTCGATCTTGGGTAGATTTAGCCAGAGCTTTCATAAAGCAGTACGATTACAACTTGGATTTGACTCCTAGTCTCGTAGATCTGCAAGAATTGTCTCAAGCGGAGAATGAATCATTCAGAGCGTATTTGCGAAGATGGAAGGAATTGGCTGCTAGTGTTCAACCACCGCTTCCGGAAAGAGAACTGGTTGACATCTTCTTGGGTACTCTGAAAGGCCATTATTTTGACAAATTGTTCAGTTGCACAAGCTTTGTGGGCCTGATGAGGCTGGGAGAGATTGTTGAGCGAGGACTCAGGAGTGGAAAGTTTCGAGGTGTTCCTTACGTCCCAGTTAATAAGATTGAGTCAGTTGTCAGTTCTCAAAAAGAGTGGGAAGTAGGAGATGATGCCACCTCAGAATCTCTAGCATCCCAGGATCAGTTTTCAGACACTTCAAGTCAACGATCATCTTACCGCCGATCGCGTCAGCATGCTCCACGAAGACCAAGGAAGCCTGAAAGGCAGTTTACTCAGCTACCGGTGTCGTACAGTCAGCTGTTGCCAGATCTGGTCGAAAGTGGACTGATAGTGCCGAAAGAGACTAAGCCGGTGATTCCACCGTATCCTCCAGGTTTTGATGCCAGCGCCCGTTGTGAGTACCATGCTGGGGCACAGGGGCATTCAACCAACGATTGTAAGGTGCTTAGAAGTCAGATTCAGGATCTGTTAGACTCTAGCCGTATTTGCATCACGCCTCAGGGTTGTGTTCAGATTAATGATTTTCCATCCTCCAGTTGCGTGGGTTCGTCAGTTAATGTCATGGAAGACTCCACAAGAAGTGTGTGCTCTGAAGATTGTCAATCAGAGAGTTCAGTTGAATATGGGGGAAGTTTCTAGAGGTTTCTATGCCGGGTGTCGCATCTGTTTCTCTGCCTAACCCGTTTAGCTTTTGTGCACTAGTATCTGCCGATCACCACCAGGATTGTTGGCTGGGGTCGTTATATTCATACTCATTTGTGCTTACCTGCTGATTTTGTTGGTTGTACATGTGTGGGAGATGTTCGTCTGTATGCTTATAGCTTGAGTTTCTCTTTGTCTCGTTGTGAATATGTGTTTGCTTTCTGCGCTGCATTATCATTTAACAGGTATATCAGAACCGTGGGCCTTATTTCATCATATCCAGTTTGTTGCAGGAACTCCTTCAGAGATATGGAACAGAATCAGTTTGAATTGATCGAAGTCCAAAGCCAGCTGGGGCAGATGATGAGAGACATGCAAGAGATGCGTCTGGAGCAGAAGATTCTCAAAGAGGAGAACAGTCAGCTGAAGACCCAAATGAGCTTAATCATGGAGGTAGTCAAGAATGTGCTTAGGAAAGAAGACGATCAGCTATTTGAAGCCGCAATGAAGAAGCTCGCGCCACCTGTGCATGTGGAACCTGAGCAGCAGCAACAGAAGATGCATCTGGCTCAACGGAGGGTCCAGGAAGGGAAACCAAAGAGAATGTTTGAGGCACCACCTATGACCTATGCTGAGCTCTTGCAGACCTTACTGAGGTTTAATCTGGTTGAGAAGAGAACGTTGGCACCACCAACGAGAGTGTTTCCTCATGGGTACGATGCCAATAAGCAATGTGAATTTCATTCCGGGGCATTCGGACATGACATCGAGGGTTGTCATGCTTTCAAGCACAATGTTCAAGACCTGATTGACTCGCACGATATTGAATTCACGCCGAGCGGCGTAGCTGTGTATATTGCTCCTGTCTCAGTCGATGCTAAGATGACAGATGTTTCTAAAGCTGTAGTGGGTCAGAAGCGTATCCTGGACTCCATGGTGTCAGAATCTCCAGGCCCACAATTGTTGCCTATTCCTGGGGCAGATCTGAGAAAGAAAATGGCTAAGCATAAGGAGAGCGTTAATCAACACATTGAAGATCAAGAAACCGATGTTGCATTTGATACGAAGGGTGTTCAAGGGTCAACCCGATACCAGCAGCAGCAGCCCCAGCAACAGAATAATCGGGGGTATAAAAGATGCCAGAATCAAGGTCCTTTGGCAAGCCGTCATTTGGAAACTCCTCCCATACCGTACGCACAGCTTCTGCAGACATTGCTTCAGCTCCAATTGGTTCATAAAAGGACAATGGCTCCCTTAGCGGGACCACCACCACCGGGGTATGATGCCAACGCTACTTGTGAGTTCCATACCGGGGCACCAGGCCATACGGTTGAGAACTGTAAAGCATTTAAGCACAAAGTGCAGGATCTGCTTGATAGTGCAGCAATCAACTTCGGGCCGGGAGGTCCTAGAATCATCTAAATGAAGGAGGAAGGGCTCTATAATTTGGCTGGGTCGTGGAAAGCAGATCAGGACAGCATCAAATTGTCTCTAATAACTGATTGCGAAGATAGCTGGTTCAGCAGCAAGGCAGATATGAAAGCCCGGTTCTCAGAAGCTAGCATGTTTTCTTTGTTTTAGCGTGTCATTTCTTTACATTTGTAGTTGCTTTCCTGTTTGAATTTGTAATCTTGTTTGTAAAACTCGTTGTTTTCATTTCAATTGATGATAATGAAATAAATATGCATGGTTTTGATTAAATCCATTCGTGTTCACTAACTGTTTTTACAAATGTCCAACACTTAGTTAAGAAGAATTTGGGGAGGATGACGAAAATGACCGACATGCAAACTACCGATATTGTATGCTTTTGAAATAAAACCTGCTGATGATGTACAGGCATTGTTTCAAATCCCTAAACACCGGAGATATAAGGAAGATAATCCCTTGTCAACCCCTTTGAGCCTTGTAGTAGGAGTTTCTTCCTTTGAATGAAAAACCCTCGATCTTTAACCTGGGGCAGGGTAGGTGTTAGCTAATTTGACCGAGCGTCCAAATTGCAAAAGGAGTGTCCGTTCGAGGATCAATCGCGCCCCTAGAGGTCGTGCCTAAAAGACCACAACGGTTCAATCAAGAGTGGGACAACCACATCACTTCCCAAAAAAGTCAGACAACCAGTGTCGCACGACTCGTTCAAAAAAAAAAAAAAAAAAAAAAAAAAAAAACGAAAAAGAAGTCAAAAGCCCGCTAAGTCGAGAAAACTTCAAAACAAATGACTTAGGCAAAAAATGAGGGCATCCCGCTGGACTCAAAAAAATCAAAAGAAACTCAAAAGGAGTCAGTCCAGGAAAAAGTTAGGGATATGAAAAGAAAAGGTGAAAAGGATCCAAAGAAAAATCCTCGATGGAAACACGAGTCGTGTGACCTCAAGTGTCAAGGACGAAAAGTGAGTAGCTATCACTCCAAGAGCCGAAAGTTTCTCGAGCTATCACTCCTATCTTTCAGCCTCTGAGAGGTGAGCGCTAAGGTCGAATTAGCTGAACATAGGATCGGAGAACATCAAGGAGAATGGGTGGGTTAAAAATAAATTTTGAGCCTTTATCCTTTCCTTCAAAACCATGAACCTGACCATGTTACAACCTTCAAAAGTCCTAATTGAAGCAGGTTGTTTCGAAAGCATACGCCGGTCAAGGTCGCGTCGATTCTGACTCCTAAAAAGGTTCCTCTTACCCTGTTGGTACTAATGTTGATAAATGTTTTATGCATCATATGCCATAAACTGTTTTTCCTTTTCCCAGTGAACAGATTGGATGTCAAAACTGTCATATGTGTTGCATTAATACATCTTTTATGCAGAACAACTTGTTTTACTTGCGAGTAAGCGCTGGACAGCAGAAAAGTTTCCTACAGTGGAAAGTATGGTCAAGGTAGAATGCAGAACGCCCAAACGTTCCGAGAGCAGGGGCAAGCTTTTATTGTGATCCCCAGTCAGGTCAGCTTTTCGAAGTCAGTTATTCTGGGGCAATCAGGTTGAGGTTCGGTGAATACGTCGTAGTCAGGAGGTACTACTCTGAATCAGATAATCGGGGCAGACCATCTTAAGCGCGCAAAGGTTGTGCGAAAAGCCGGTGAGGTGAAGTATCTCTCAGAGGTTCAGAACGCTGAGGCATGTTATATCAGACCATCAGAAAACAGATTTTCAGATTTCCTTTCAAGGACTATCCCCACAGAGGTCCTGTAGGCTGGGGCATATCAGAAGCGAAAGGATTGTTGTTCTCCGTACCTATAGGGTCATTCAGAGTTATTCGAGCGGATGCAGTCGATTTTCGAGAGCGAGATGATTGCGGGAAGTCGTGTTACTATCCATTGACCCTTTCACTAAAAGGCTGTGTATTCAGGAAGAATATTTTCCAGCGTCAGTTGTGTCTGACCCAGTAAGATAGCTTAAGAGCTCAAATCCAAGTTTGCGATTACTGCGAAGCCCACCCGGGATGGCGCATCAATTTCCAGATCCGAGCTTCATCAGCGCGCAGGAGGACTCCCTCCATTGCCTCCAGCAAAGTCCAATTCACCATTGGCACGGATAAGCTATACCTAGAGGAGTCTAATCATATTCAGTACGTCTGCTATCCCACAGCGGAGTTATATTCCCCAGCAGGGTGTTACTTCGTCGAGGTGTTCGGTTAAGTTCCCAATATCCCCAGCGGAGTTGATTTCACTCTCCCAGCATTTATTTTGCTGGGATAATTCAGTGATATCCAGTTTATCCCCAGCAAAGTTGGCCTCGCCTTCAGCATTTATTTTGTTGAAGTGGTTCTGTACCTAGCTCTCTCCGGCAGCTCGAGCCTGCACTAGCATATTGCATGCATCATCATATTTGCATCATACTTGCATATCATTGTCAAAATGCGTAGCATTTCCATCCAGAATGGAGCATTACGCCGTGAAAGGATTAAAGCATATGCATATGCATACGAAGCATGAGTCAGGCTTTCTATCAGCCTCATATGGCGCGTGAATTACTCTGTGATCAGTTCAGGGGCATTTATCCAGCAACAGTATTCAGACGATTCGGCAGATTATTTGTATCTCAGATCATACAACGATTATGCTTCGATCAAGCAGTCATCTGATGTCGACGAGCTTTTCTTCCCGTCAGTTCATATTGACGATGTGTTCCTTCGATAAGTGGATTTCTCCGTCTATCATTAGACGTCTGGAGTACGAATGTGGTTTTCTTTCCGTCTATCATTAGACGATGTGAAGTTACGGGTGATCACGGTAAGGTTTCAAGAAGGGGTTTCCCCCAGGATATGCTTTTCTTTCCGTCTATCAGTAGACGATGTGAAGTTTCGAGTTACTGTTCAGCGGGTTTCTTATGACGAGGCGTTTCCCCAGTGAGTCTTCTCCAGCTATCTTTGGTTGTTGAGGGGTTTCAGAATGATACTTTGGACATTGGTTTTCTTTCTGGTTATTGGATATGATGACGTTTAAGAGGGACTTTCCTGACTGTCAATCCTTATTGATGTCGAGGCTCTTCGAAGAATGTTCAGTTTTCGTGATTGTCGATTCTTATTGACGACATGGTTCCTTAAAAGGTGGTTTTTCTTCCCGTCAGTCCTTACTGACGATGTGGCCCCTTCAAGGATGTTGATCTTTCCATCAATTCCCGTAGACAGAAGAATTCTGAAATTCAAAGGAGGGTGTTGAATTGCGTTATGAATTTCTTTCCGTCTATCCTTAGACGATGTGAGTATAGAGACTATGAATTTCTTTCCGTCTACCCTTAGACGATGTGAGTATGGAGATTATGTCTTCCCGTCTATCCTTGGACGATGTGAATTGGTTTGTTTCATCAATCAGGATGATCCCGTCTATCCTTAGACGATGTGAGTATGGAGATTAAGGCTTTGTTGCCGTCTATCAGTAGACGATGTGAATTCAGAGATTATTTCTTCCCGTCTATCCTTAGACGATGTGAATTGATTTGTCATTAATCAGGACGATCCCGTCTACCCTTAGACGATGAGAATAGTGATATGTTTCATCAATCAGGATGATGCCGTCTACCCTTAGACGATGGGAATTGATTTGTCATTAATCAGGACGATCCCGTCTACCCTTGGACGATGAGAATAGTGATATGTTTCATCAATCAGGATGATGCCGTCTACCCTTAGACGATGTGAATTGATTTGTTCATCGATCAGGATGATGCCGTCTATCATTAGACGATGTGAGTATGGAGATTAATGGTGTCTTTCCGTCTATCCTTAGACGATGCAAGTACGGAGATTAAGAATTTCTTTCTGTCTATCTTTAGACGAGGTGAGTATTCAATCAGGGTGTCTTCCCATCCATCTTTGGGCGATGTGAGTATATTTCTCTTCCTGCCTATCAGTAGGCAACGTGAAAGAATCAGGTATGTTGTTGCAGCCCTCGGGGTTTGTTATATGGGGTATCACAAGCAACGGGTATTCAAATCAGGAGTTCTTTATCAGATGATTAATCAGTTTGGTGCCGCAATAACTGGACTCGGTTTTCTGGACTTTATTCCCCAAGCAGTTTACAGTATATGCTCGCGGTTGGCAAATTTTCGAGTTTTATTTGTATTCAACCGTCTCGTACCTCTGAATGTTTGAAGGCTGAGCGCTCTTCAAACCCTTCAGGTCCAAGTCGCTTGAATAGGGGCAGCTGTTGCACCCTAAAATTTGACCAACCGGTTCCCCTATCTGACTCATGGTTTAATTTCATATTCGCAACTCAGGCATATGATTTTTGTGCAAACAGGGGATATCAGAGTTTACAGCTTGATTTTCGTCTATCAGATGTGGCAGATCTAGTCCAGATCACCAGGGTTTTATTTTCGGGAAATTGCGCGCTCCTCGGTGATTTTTAGCTTGCACAGTGATTTTGAGGATATTCTGATGCCCGGGGATCTCTGTTCGATTCGATCTGGTCTCGTGCGCTCTTTTATGGGGGGTCATTTGCATTCATCTGCATTTTTAGGATTTTAATAGACTTTTGTGAATTTTTAATAGGCTTTACAGATTTTTCTGGAATTTAAATAGGGTTTTTGTTTTTTTTAATAGTTTAATTCTCTTTTTAGGATTTTATAGAATTTTTAAATAGATTTTTAGAATAAATAAGATTTTAAAAAGTTTTATCTCTTTTAGAATAATATAGTTTTTTCTTTTAATAATAGTTTAGAATTTTATATGAATTTTAAAGTAGATTTTTTTAGAATATAGGTTTAATTGTGTTTAGATAATATAGAAAATAATATAGTTTTTCTTTTTAATAATAGATTTTAATAGATATTAAATAATATTAGAATTTTAATAGAGAATTAGTAGAAGTTTAGAGTTAATTAGATCTTAATTGATTTTTTAGGTTTAATTAGGATAATATAGAATTAATTAGAGCTTTAATCAGTTTTTAGAGTTGATTAGGAAATTAGTTTAATTAGGTGTTAATTTTGTTTTAGGATTAGTCTTAAGTAGATAATTAGGATTATTAGTCTTAATCAGATATTAATCAGTTTTTCTTTTTTTGGGTTTTTTATTCATTTTTCGTATGGGCCCAGGGGGTGTTTTTTGTGAGGCCCAGTTCTCATCAGTTGCAATTCAGCAAGTCCAGAAAAATGATTCAGCAGGCCCAATTCGTCCAGGAGCTTCTAGAAAGTTCCACGCGTTTTCAGTGGCATAAATAGAGGCCACGTGTTGCACTAGAACGGGCCCACGCGTTCCCACTCAGACTCTCTCACACCCAAACACGTGCCTCCCAGCTGGCCCCCATTCTCTCTCTCTCTCTGTGCATGCGCGCCATTTGTCACCGTCCAGCGTTCACCGGATCTTCACCAGAAAACCACCGGCGGCCATGCATCAGCCGTAACTTCCCACCGCCGGTGACCCCCAACGTCTTCCGGCCACCGTCCAACCCGCCGGAGCTACTTTTTTGCCCAGAATCCTCATATCTTCTTCTTTCTCCCCAGATCTCCTCCGTCCACCTTCATCAATAACTCACCGGAAACTTCATCCGTCGCCGGAAACTTCAAAGAAATTCCAGAAAACCTTCAAACCTTCATAGACCTTCATCAATTTCCCAGAAAAATCTTCAAAGAACGTCATTGTTCTTCACGTTTCCCAGCAACCTTCACGATCCATCTGCTCTCCAGAATCATCATCTTCATCTGTTCTTACGCTTTTTCACAGATCCCCAAGAACTCGTGGAGTTCTTCGTTGCCTGTCCAGAAACATTCGAGCGATCTCTAGCGACGCCTTCAACCAAGATCTTAAATCATCCTTCGAAGACCTTCAACGTACCCAGTTCATCTTCAAGTATCTTCCGGTTGGGTGATCTTCAAGAATCTACGAGGTTTTCTCCAGAAATCTTCAAGATCTCCGCGAGCTCCTTCAACATTCTTCAGTTCCAGGATCTTCGTCGTCTTCTCCATTTCTCCAGGTTTGTTCATCCTCCTTTCGATTTGTTTACTCGTGCGTGGTTAGGGTTTAGTTGAATCTTTGTTGATATGATTATAGCATGAACTGTTGAAGCTTGATTTCGATCTGGGAGTGTTAGATGAAGGTTGATTTCATGTGTGATAGTTGATTAAGGTGTAGTTTTCGTTCAGGATGTGTGAGGGTTTGAGATTGTTTTGAGAGTCTTCGAGAGTTGCAGAGGGGAGATTTGGGGATGAACGCAGTTAGGGTTAGGATGATGAACAGTAGCCAGACTTGTGAGAAGAAGAGGGTTTTGTTAGTCAGTTGAGATTGGGTTAGGGTTGGAGTTGGGTTTAGGCCCAAGTTTGAGTTTACGAACTCACCCCCTCAATTACTCGTATCCCCCTCCTGGGCAGCTAGGCTGATGGCTGTGGATTGGGCCTTATGCCCAAGTTGCTTTCAGCACCCCCCTCGTCCAAGCCCATAATGATAATAACTAAAAAAATCTGCTAGCAGCACCCCCCAGGTTTTTTTCCTCTTTCTGAGTTCATTAAGTTTTTTGACAAACCTGGGCCCTGCGCCCTAATGCTAGCTGCACCCCCACCTTCAGGGCCCAATGAGAAATAATTCATAAATCCTTGCTGTTTGAACCCCCATTTTATTTCTTTTATTTTTCTTTTATATTTTCATGTATATAAATAAATCACAATAAAATGTAAATAATTGTTTTTTTTTAATAATTCTTCTTTCTACCATTTCATCATAATTCCTAGAAAATTAAATAAAAATAAAAATGTCATTTTATTTTTTGTTTGTTATTTTTTGTATATTTTCCATTTAATTGATTTCTTTTAATTTTTTTAATGCATGCATGTCATTAGAAAATTAATAAAAAATAGTAGATTTAGTCAAATAATTCCGTTCTTTTTTCTGTAGACTCGTAATTCAGTGTAGAATTTTATAGTACAAAAATATTAGCTTAATCATGCATTTTCATTTTAATTGCATTTTTTCATTGTTATTGATGCTGAATAAATTGGTTTGTGGATATGTCTGTATTGCTGATTTTAGTTCTTTCATCTGGTGTTGAATTTTGTCCTGGTTTTTCAGTATGTCGTCTTAGAGCCATGTAGGTCTCCCATTGGATTTTTGATAGATTTTTGTAGGGTGTTCTGATATGATTTGTCTGAGCCTGAAGATAGGAGAAGTCTTGATGACTTCTGACTTTGAAGTTCAACTGTGGTTGAACTTCAGAGATAGTCTCTTGTGGTTTGTTGGCCTGTGGGTTCTTCTCAAGGATAGGAGCTGGTTGAAGTCCTGTTGGAGCTTGCAAAGAGGCAGTGGATTGAGGCTTAGTCTAGAAGCTTGTTGTCTGTTTGTGAGGTTCGAGATCCTGAAGTTTGAAGGGAGTTTATGGTACTTTCCTGAGGAAGGCACTATGAATGACTTTCATTCTTTCTTCTCACCTCTTTCTTAAGTATCCAATGATGTCGGAGCCGACTTGTGAGTTTAATTTCTCCTGAGGAGGAATATAAACTGATCACATGTTGTTGAGCCACATGGGATACGATTCCTAAGTGGAAGCCTCCTAGTACTTTCCTGAGGAAGGTCCTATGGGTCTATTCACTTAGTTCCATTAGTTTATCTAGGATTTCTCAAGTATCCAGTGATGTTGGAGCCAACTTGTGAGTTTAATTTCTCCTGAGGAGGAATGTAAACTGATCACAGTTGTTGAGCCACGTAGGATACAATTCCTAAGTGTCAGCCTCCTGGTACTTTCCTGAGGAAGGTCCTATGAGTCTGTTCATTTAGTTCCCCTAGTGCATATAGGTATTTCTCAAGTATCCCGTGATGCCGGAGCCTTCATGTGAGTTTAATTTCTCCTGAGGAGGAATGTGAACTGATCACAGTTGTCGAGCCGCATAGGATATGACTCCTGAGTAGTAACCTCCTGGTACTTTCCTGAGGAAGGCACTATGAGCTTATCTGCTTAGCTTCCTTTCTCTGGTAAGCTTGTTCTGAAGCTTGGAGACTGGGATTGATTCCTCTTGCTTAAGGTTTGGATTAGAGTTTGCTTAGATCTTTGCTTAGGGTGTTGTATAGAGTTTTGTTTAGAGATAGATTAGGAGCTTGTTTCAGGTTTGTTAGAGGCCCTGCTCAGGGTTAGTCTCTTTGTGTTGTCTGACTTGTGTGATGTTATGTTGCATTAGACTTAGGTATTCATCTAGATAGTTCTGAATAGGTGCATCTTAGAAGTAGACTTGGTGTGCATGAGAAGTTGAGGTGGTCCTCCTTCTGCTTGTTTGTTATTGAGTGGCTTTGCTTGTTGGTATTCGGTAGAGCTGAGCTCCCTTGCCTCTGTGGTTTGCGGCCTTTGCGCCTTGTTTGTTTAGTCGTTGCATTCATGCATAATCTCAGTTCTTCTTTACTTTGCAGTTTCTTGTTTGTAGTTCAGTTCTGTTGCCATGATCCCTTAGGAGCTCTGACTTCTCCGCTGCGGAGTCGTTATGATAGACATTAGGATGGTCAACCAGGTGTGATAGCAGTAGGTAGATTCCCCTGTTTCTCAGCTATAGTTTTTTCCCTTTCCTTCCAGTAGGAGCTTTTGAGTAGCTTGATCCGTAGTTAGCTGAACTACAGCTGCTCTGATTCTTCGTTCCAGACGAAGATATGTAGGCATAGGATGCGATATCCTAGCGAGCACACTAACAACTAACTTTAGTTCTCTCGCGGCTGTGCGATCGAGACTTTCCCGCTGACGACTAATTGTTATCCCTTTCTCTTGCCTGAGCGCATTTGAGACCAGATCATATTTGTAGGTTCCCGAGCCTTAGAGACCGGTTTGTTTTCTCACTGCTGTGTGAGAGCCCCCCTGTTTACCCGTAGTTAGTCGAACTACGTTTGCTCTGATCTTTCATACCAGATGAAAGTACGTAGGCACAGGACGCGATGTCCTGGCGAGCAACCTTTTCCCTGTTTAGACGTAGGAAGTCGAACTACGTTGACTCTGACTTTCCCATTGCACGAGGGAATACGTAGGCCCAGAACACCGTATGTTCTGTCGAGTCCTGTCCTTTTATTTTCTTTTCAGACCAGCCATTAGCGTAGATAGATAACACACCCTTTTACCTATAAACACCAAGCGTGGATCCCATCGAGTACGATGGACGTGAGGGGTGCTAATACCTTCCCCTTGCGTAACCGACTCCCGAATCCAGGTTTTGGTTGCGATGACCATACCTTTTCCCGTCTTTGCGAGGTTTACTTCGAGCGTTTCCTTTCCCGCTCTGAGGGATAAATAACGCACGGTGGCGACTCTCCTGTCAAGCCGGCGCCGATTTTCGCAGTAGCGACACTGTGCAGCCTTCATTTTTTCTCTAATAAGTTTAACCTGATTTATCGTTTGTTGCACGAATTCTGAACCCAATATTTTATTTTCTCCAACTTCATACCAACATAAAGGTGTACGGCACTTTCTTCCATACAATGCTTCATATGGAGCCATGCCGATACTTGAGTGAAAACTATTGTTGTAAGTAAACTCAATCAATGGTAAGAACTCATCCCAACTTCCTTTATGTTCAAGAGCACAAGCTCTCAACAAATCATCTAACGACTGAATCGTCCTCTCAGATTGGCCATCCGTTTGGGGATGATAAGATGAACTTAACCTCAATTTTGTTCCTAACTCTGAATGCAACTGATGCCAAAAATTTGATGTGAATCTGGGATCTCTATCACTGACTATACTTGAAGGTATTCCATGAAATCTAACAATCTCCTTTACATATACCTGAGCTAGTCTCTCTAATTTAAACGTTTGGTTGATGGGAATGAAATGTGCACTCTTTGTCAACCTATCAATGATTACCCAAATTGCATCATGTTGTTTTTGAGTCTTAGGCAAACCGGTTACAAAATCCATGGCTATTCCATCCCACTTCCACTCTGGAATGTCTAAAGGTTGTAGCAATCCGGCTGGCTTCTGATGTTCAATCTTTGCCTTCTGACATACCAAGCAACTTTGAACATATTCTGCTATATGTTTCTTCATTCTAAACCACCAAAACATTTTCTTCAAGTGTTGATACATCTTTGTGGCTCCTGGGTGAAAACTCATCTTACTTTTGTGGCCCTCTTCCAAAATCAACTTTCGAATATCCTGGTTTTGAGGTACACATAACCTTTCTTTAAACCTTAGGATTCCATCACTCCTTATGTTAAACTCTCCATTTTGACCATTTCTTATATTTTCCTTTACACTCATTAGACGGTCATCAAGTTGTTGTTCCTCTTTGATCCATTTCAGAAATTCATTAGACACGACAATATCGCCTATGAATATACTTCCTTCATTGTGATGTACTCCTAAGTTTAAATCCACAAATTTGTCAATCAACTCTTCTTCCTTCAACATCATTGCAGATACATGAAGTTTCTTTCGACTCAAAGCGTCTGCTACAACATCGGCCTTTCCGGGATGATATTGCAACTCAAAATCATAGTCCTTCAAGAACTCCATCCATCGCCTTTACCTCATGTTTAAATCTTTCTGATCAAATAAATGCTTCAGGCTTTTGTGATCACTTAACACAATGAACTTTGATCCATAAAGATAATGCCTCCAAATCTTTAAGGCAAACACAATTGCTGCTAACTCTAGGTCGTGAGTTGGGTAGTTCCTCTCATGCACCTTCAATTGTCTTGATGCATAAGCTATCACCTTCCTTTCTTGCATCAACACACAACCAAGACCTTGATATGACGCATCACAATACACATCAAAATTTCCTGATGGGTCTGGTAAGATGAGTATTGGTGATGAAGTCAATCTTTCCTTTAACTTCTGAAAACTTTCTTCGCACTCTTTAGTCCATTCAAAGTTTTTACCTTTCCTCGTCAACTGAGTCATGGCCAAAGCAATCTTTGAAATCCTTCAATGAACCTCCGATAATATCCAGCTAGTCCAAGAAAACTTTGAATCTCGCCAACATTCTTTGGACTCTCCCACTTTGTTATTGCTTCGACTTTACTTGGGTCTACTGCAATACCATCTTTACTAATTACATGACCAAGAAATTGTACCTCCTTCAACCAAAATTCACATTTCGAGAATTTGGCGTACAATTGACGGTCCTTCAATATCTGTAGCACAATTCTCAAATGTTCTCCGTGCTCTACCTCATTCTTGGAATAAATCAGAATGTCATCAATGAAAACTACAACAAATTTATCTAAGTATGACCTAAAGATCCTATTCATGTAATCCATGAATACTGCTGGAGCATTAGTCAAACCAAATGGCATAACTAAGTACTCATAGTGTCCATAACGAGATCTAAAAGCTGTTTTTGGAATATCATCCTCCTTCACCCTGATATGATGATATCCAGACTTCAAGTCAATCTTCGAGAATACTGATGCTCCCTTTAACTGATCCATCAAGTCATCGATTCTAGGCAAAGGATACTTGTTTTTCACAGTAGCTTTATTGACCTGTCTGTAATCTACACAAAGTCTAGAAGAACCATCCTTCTTCTTCAAAAATAAGATTGGATCTCCCCATGGCGATACACTTGGTCTAATAAATTCTTTCTCTATCATCTCGTCTAATTGTTTCTTTAACTCAGCAAGCTCTGTGGGTAACATTTGATAAGGAGATATAGAAATTGGTCCAGTTCCTGGAACCAGGTCTATAGAAAATTCCACTTCCCTATCCGGTGGTAAACCTGGAACATCTTCTGGAAAGACTTCCGGGAATTCACATACCACTGGAAAATTTTCCACACTAGGGGTTTCTCCTACTGACATGGAGAATAGCATCATAAACTTTTGAGTGAGGGTTTCAGCTTTGCTGATTTCTCCACTATCTTCTCCAAATGTAAAAATTTTCTTCTTGCATCTCAAGTTTATATCGTTGGCTGATAACCAATCCATTCCTAATATGACATCTAGGTCTTGTAGCGGGAGTACCACAAGATTTACTAAGAATCTTCTATTTTCTAAGATTATTGGGCAGTCTACACAGACTGAATAAGTTACCATTCTTTCTCCTGAGGGAGTTGTAATAGTCAACTTATAGTTGAGATCAACAATTTCAAATCCCAAAAATTTAGCACAAGAGGTAGATATAAAAGAATGTGTAGCTCCTGAATCGAATAAAACGGATACCAACTTATCTCCAATTAAACACATACCTTGAATTAACCCAGCTGACTTTGAGATCTCAGCTCCTCTAATTGTAAATACTCTTCCCGTGGTTGGCTTATTTTGATCCTGAGGTCTCTGACCAACACTTGGGCCTCCATTCCTTGCTCTCCCTATGTTGTTATTGTTTATTAGACCGCTCCTCTGGCTTGTTGGTTGATTTTGTCCTTGGGGACAATCTTTGAGAAAGTGGCCTTTCTGACCACAGCGAAAACAAGCTCCAATATTTCTATTTGGACAATCTTTATTAAGATGTGCCCCTCCACAGCTGTAACACTTGAACATTAACCTTCTAGAATCCTGGTTATGATAAGGTGTAGGCCTTTGATATGGCTTACCCCCTCGTTGGATTCTTCCTCTGTGGCCTCGGTTAAAGTGGCCCTTGTGATTGTTGTTTTGGGTTGATCCTCCTGATCTATATTGATTCTTCCTATTGTCAATTCCTTCCAACTCCAAACACCTTTCTATCAGATCACCAAAGCGCATAATATGTAGAGGTAAACCTGCCCTCTGGATATCATATTTCAATCTATCTTGATACTTTTCACACATCCATTTTTCCCTTGGATGCAAGCGGTAAAACTCAGAATACTTTAGCAAGGATTCAAACTTCCTAGTATATTCTCCCACCGTCATTACACCTTGACGCAGATTCTGAAATTCTATCTCCTTCTCTTTCCTACATAACTTTGGAAAATACTTCCCTAAAAATTCTTCCTTGAATAAGGTCCAATTGATTTCTCTTCCTTCCTCTTCCAATAATCTATACTTTCCTCTCCACCAAGCTTCAGCATCGCCTGTCAGCATGAATGTTGCATAACCAACCCTTCTATTCTCTCTATAGTGAGTGAAAGAAAATATCTTCTCCATTTCTTGCAACCATTTCTCAGCACCCTCTGGATTAAAGTCACCACCAAATTGTCGTGGTTTTCCTTTCAGGAACGAGTTCAATCCCACATTTTCATGCACAATTTCCCTTTGTTGTTGCTGAAAGAGTTGATGATCTCGAGTGATTTGCAGGATTTGAGCATTTTGTTGTGTTTGAACTAACACAACTGCAGCAAGTTCACGAACATCTCGAGTGTCAGCTTGAGAGTTCGTTCCAGTTTGGGAATGATCTTCTCGTCCCATGGGAATGGTAGGTGCTCCTTCAGGAGTAACTTCATCACTCGCATTCCTACGTACACCTCTAGTAGTGCCTCTACCAGCACTCCTACCACACCTCGCGCTTCTGACGTTCTGAACCATGACTTCCTGAAAAGGAATAGTTATTAGGTTCAATCATTCACACGACATAAAGAACATAACAATTATGTATATTTATATCCCAATGAATGATTCATCGATAAGGATTTTTTGTCAAGTCTCTCACAGGCAAAGGATTGTCTAAAATGTTGAATTAATGCGTTAAATATAACTAGAATTTGGGAAAACATAATCAACATTTAATGTATAAACAAAAATGTATCAATTTATTCCATAACAACGATTACAAAAACCATGACCATGTCTCATTCAAAAACCTCTACTTGTAAACCAAGCTAAGACTAACAGTGGTAAAACTATAATTATCATTATTGCTACGAAATATTTACCTAATTCTTCATGCTTGATGATACCAATAATAAACAAGATAATGACAAGAAGACTGATGAATAAAAGAAAAGGTTTAGCCATTTGAAAGGTATAGATAAATGTTCTGGAATTGATATGAAAATAATGAATGGGTGTGAAGTATTTATAAAGTGAATTTTGTGAAGTGTCCGTTACGTTACCGTTGGGTTTGTGACTGTTGGGGGAGGAAAGATTAAGTGTGCTAAATAAGTTTCCTATATCATTGTACTATAAGGCTCTCAAGATGAAGACTCAACGCACAGAAGAAAAGTTATCATCCAGTTTGGAGTCTAACTTGATACAGTCAGTATAATTCTAGACACTTACGGTCCGAGCTGAATTGACCAGCTCTGATACCATTAAATGAGACAGCCTATGTCCCATTAGTGGAATTCTAATGAAACCTTTAATAAAATACTTAAAAATTTGAAACTTTTAAATGACAATACTTAATTAATTAAAAACATACTGCTTCACATACATATGCTTCAAATATATTTTACAGAGTTTGACACCATTAAGACCAGTGGCCTTGCCACATAGATAAAACTTAAAATAAAAGTACAGAAAGGAAACCAAAAGAAAGCATACCAAAAGAGACCTCCTAAGTCCAACAAGACTGACACTTATACTGACTGTAGTAGTAGGGATATAATCAGCGTTTGACAAAACGCTAACAACTCCCAATATAGATGTTATAGTAACCCATCTCCACGTCACTTCATATCCTTTCCTTCTGAACTGTCGGGAAGTAAGCGAGATTCGAGCTCATCGTCTGATCGTCATAAAATGATCCAAAATGCAAAACAAAAATGACACAGGGCTAAGATTTATGTACAAGTTTAAAAGTGGGAATGGATGTGTAAAATAATAATATATATGGCAACCACATTAATTCAAACAAGCGTATCTTACACCCATAATTACATATACTTTATTTATTCTAATGCATCCCTAAACTATATGCTGACTCAGGCCACTAAACGCTGTCAATGATATCTATCCCATTTAACAAGATCAGATATCACAAGACCACATGCCACCAACGTACTCCCAATTACCAAGATCTACGCCACCTAACTTCACATGGAGTCTAGGTGTTATAAGTCAATCGTCCCTGAGAATTCAGGCCAAGAACCTTGTCTTGCCTAGCATGCATAGATAATAATCCCTGTCGGGATTGTAGGCGACTGATCAACCTCGTGCGTCCCATACCGCACGGCAGTGGACTTACACATTCCTCAATGCAAGTCTATATGATCACTCAATCATCTTGTGGCAACTCTCAACCATAAGTATTAAGTTAATAATGGGGAATTATCGTATCAACTTTTCAAGTTATACTTATTATCTAGATACTTAGGTTGAGTATCAAATCCATCAAATGTCTTGCCACATTTCTTTTTGGCATGATCCTTATCCTTACATTATCAGTTCAGTTTGTACAATGAATAATTGTATGGTTAACTTCCCAGGTAAGAGAGGTGGACTGTAAAGGACATAGTTGACCAAGTCTTTCCTTAGCCAGAACCCAACCAAATACAACTACTCAATGTATCCAACTTTCCTTTAGTTATTGGGGATCAATTTCTTAATATCTAGAAATGTTGTTCTCTCATTAACCGATTATTTCCTTAGTCTATCAATCACAATCATTCAAGTATAAATAAAATAAACAATTATAAAATCAATCGAATAATGCAAGCACAATACAATCTCAAATTGTCACATATTATTCCTATGATAAATAATTAAGGCCGACGTAACCTCGCCTTATGATTCGTGAAAATCATTATTTGAGAATAGGCTCTCCTTACTTATTTATCGCCAATAGGGCTTAGGTCACCACTACACACATATATATTAAGTTATTTTACGCTAATTGTCCCAACGTATACGAAATCTTGCCACCACCTTTTGTTGAGCGTTGTTGAAAGTCCACGAGCGTCATCTCTGATCTTTGCCAAGAACCTAATTTACGATAACCGTTGGATTGTACGAAATTTATGAAATAATTAGAATATAATTCATGGTTAATTGAACATAATCCCGTTATAACTTGAAATATTTATTTATTTAGATATATAATAATAACCTCCATTATATTTAAATGATTATTAAATTAAAATATAAATTATATTATACTTCCTTGTGAATTTGTTTGTTTTAGAAAATTGTCAATAGTATATTTCTAATAACATTTAAATTATAATAATACTTGGGCATTATAACGACTTAAAATGGTAAAATTTATTTTGGACTTTATAAGTTCAATATTTCGACGTCTAAACGGAATTTGCATAGAAATTTTAAAATAACCTTTATATAAATAACATAATTAAAATAATATAATTAAAATAAAATGGACATTATAACGGCTTACCGATTACTTATGAAAATGATTTGGGCAGAACTTTGACGTATAAAACTCCTTTGAAACTTTAGAAGAACTTTTACCACAAAATACTCTAAAAGTTACGAACCAATACCGTGAGAACTTCGATAACTAAAACTAATATTGTTATATGAAGAAATTAGAGAAGGAAAGAAGTAAAGAAGTAAGAAAGATGATTTGTGAATGAATGAATGAAAATGGGGTGGAAAAGACCCCTATTTATACTAGTGGTAAAATATTAAAATAACATAACTTTATCTTCTTTTGCCCATACCTTCCAATTTTTCAACTCTTGCTAGTAAATGTCTCTATCAAATATTTACTAATCTTACATCAATAGTCTTTTAGGTGCTCTAGTATGACTTTGTGAAAATAATTTATGACAAAGGTATGAGAGCTTTATTTTATGACATAATATCATGTAGGATATTAATAGAAAATGAGATATATATTTATTTTATAAAAATAATAACAAATGGTAACAAGGATAGTTATTTGATATATTTATTGACTTAAGATTATTTTTTTTACTAATTAGTTTGTAGAATAAAATGATAATATTCAAATAAAATCAATTAATAATAATAACAAAACAACAACAATAATAATGATAATAATAATAATATGAATAATTAATTAACTTAAAGTTAAGTGTTTTAAGTATTAATTTAAATTTCAAATTTTAGTTTGTAAAATGAAACGATGATATTCAAATTGAAGAATAAATATAAAAGGTAATTAATTGATAAATTAATTATTATAAGTGTTAGTTTCAACATTTAGTTTTTAATAACTAGCATTGCTAAAATATCAAATCTAATTAGATATATTATTTTGTGTATGGAAAATTAGGATGTTACAACAATAACCACCATGCCAAAGATCAAAGGGTCGCTGAAATCCATGACAAATGCAAAAAATGAGGTGACTGCTGTCTCAAGCAAATTTTGGGTTCTCATCTCCATTCCCATACCGTTGAACTTTATTTCAAGATGCATGGGTCAAATTTAACTGAATGTAGGAATTGGAGTTCATCACGAAGAAGGGGTGGGTTAAAACAAGCATTGATCCTTACATCCTTTGTTTTTATGACCGTGAACCAGACCATGTTACAACCCTTAAAAGACCTAATTGAGGCAGGATTTATTCTGAAAGCATACTACAGTAAGGTTGCATAAAACTGACTCCTACAAGATTTGCTAATCTTTTTCTTGCTGTATCTTTTACACCAGTTAAATCACCACTGTGTTTGAACTAATGGTCCATTCGTCACACACTATCACATCATTCTAATAATGATTAATTTTTTTCAAAACTTGCATGAGCATCGCACTAAAATTACCATTTGTGAATGAACTATTTTGATTGCAAGTCAGTACTTGACATCAGGGAAATTCTATCAAAGAGCAATGTAAGAGGGCTTGGTCATCCAACAAAGTCGACCAGAATCAAGACTACATCATAACCCTATGAGTCAGAGGCATTGGCTTCTAGTAACTATGGAATCAGTCAATCTATAGTAAGTCCTCAAACATAAGTTGATTAAGGGGAAAATCATTCAAATATCGGTTGATCAGAGTAAGTCATCTCAAGACTCTACCGACTAAGGGCAGGCCATCTAGAGGCTAGTTTGATTAAAAGGAAATCCTTCTAGTGCTCAATCAGCACACGTTAAGTCGCTTCAGAGCTCATTATGGGGCAAGCTACCCCAAGAACACACAGGAGCCAATCGCTTCAAAAGTCGAGTAACCGAGAGGGATTGATTCAAGACTCAAACTGGGGCAGATAGAGTATAGCCCCCCAAAGGGTGATCAATCATAATTCTACCATCCCTTGAATTGGGTAATCATAGGTAGACCATTTCAAAGTTTAAGATATTGGGGCAAATTACCTAAGACCATTGGCATGGCAAGCTGCTTCCAATATCCTTTCAAGGAGAACACTTTCAAATACCCAACAGACTGGGGCAAGGTGTGTTACAGAGGGGAAAATCCTCTCCATTCCATCAAGTTGCTCAAGCAAGCAAGCCATACGTCAATAACTTCTGAGTTCAAGACGAGTGTCGGGGAATCATACCATCACACCTCATCAAATGACCTTGTACTTTCTGACAGACCAGAAGCTTTGATGTCAAAGACCTTTCCATCCATTTCCCAAGTCTGGGGTATCTTTGGAAATATGCAAATCATTGCATGAATCATTCTCATGCATTAATAATGTCGCTTCGCTCTAGCGTTAGGCTGTGCATGTCATTTCGTTCATCAAGCATATGCCCTCAGCATGAGAGACCCTACTTCAAAACTACTTTTCGTCTGGTAAACCATTTGAAATCTTGTCAATCTTAAAACACCAGTTCCCTCTTGGTAATTTATCATCCAAGACCAGTTCATCTAGTTTGTCTTGTGTATCCTTAAATCATAGTCCAGTGATCACAGGCATATTCAAAGTCCAACCTTGTTGGCACTTACTCAAATAGATACTTGTCAAAGTTTATCTCTTTTGTCGATCTGAGGTTTTTCCAGATCATCTACCAGATGAGTCATATCTTCTAGTACTTTTGTCTGACAAAATTCCAGATATTCTTTCGCATGTTGTATTTTACTGTCAATCTGGTTCTGTGCGAATCTGGAACCCTCTCTTTTAAACTCTGTGTGAATTTGGAGTCCTTTGTTTGTTCTGTGCAAATCCGAAACTTTCATTTTTATGGTTATGCGAGAAGCATTAACCCATCTCTCTTTTGTACTCTGTGTGAACCCATAGTTCTTTGTTTGTTTTGTGCGAATCTGGAACTCTTTTTCATGGTTATGAGAGAAACCATACCTATCACCTATGTTGTTCTATGTAAAACCATATCCCATTTGATCACTCTATGCGAATCCGAAGTCTTTTCTTTTTTATACTCTGTGAGAATCCGGAGTCTTTCCTTTTTATACTCTGTGTGAATCTAGAGTCTTTTCTTTTTTGTACTCTGTGCGAATTTGGAGTCTTTTTCTTTTGTTATAGTCAATTATCTTTTTTTGCTCTGTGCGAATCTAGAGCATGCCTTTCATTACAAATATCAATAATCTTTTCTTTGTTCTGTGAGAAGCTAGAACTAACCATTTTCCTCAATTATCCCTAGTGAGTCAGTCTACCTTACTTCTTTCAATCCCCAACAAACCTCACCAGTGGTCATCTCAATAATCCCACAGAGTATGTCTCATATTCCACCAATAGTATAGAGTCCCACATACATGTATTCATACGTATGGATGGAATCCGAGCGTTTTGCTACCATTCTGGTGTTACTTGTTTCGTTTACTTTGGCGTTTATTCCCCAAGTGGTCGGGTTTATCGTCTCTCTCCAAGTAGAGTCATTAGCTTTAAGCATAAAGTGCACATCATTTCTAAATCCCCCATAGAGTTTGATCATCATGGATGATGGTTGCTTCAGTTATCTTCTCCAAGTTTGGATAAGACGAATCCCCATTTGAGTTCATTCCTCAATGGTTGGAGTCTCTTTTGACTGTTTCTTTCTATCTTGTTCCTAGATTGAACTTTGGTCTCTGTCAAGTGTTACTTTGGTTAGGTCCCCGAACCTAATTTGAACGTGCATTTATTTTGCACCGTATCTCTTATAAAGAATCTTTTACAAACCCCCATTACGGATAAGTGGAAATCTCTTTCGAGAAGCTTATCCTTTTTGTCAACAAGTGGGAATCTCCCTTGAGAAGCTTGTTTCCTTTTGCTATTATGTTAAGTGACAGTCTCCTTTGAGAAGCTTATCATTTTCCAACGATAAGTGGAAATCTCTTTCGAGAAGCTTATCCTTTGTCAGATAAGGGGCAATCTCTTTGAGAAGCTTATCCTTTTCCAATGATAAGTGGCAGTCTCCTTTGAGAAGCTCATTCTTTTACAATGATAAGTGGCAATCTCTTTTGAGAAGATTGTCCATTTTTGTCAACAAGTGGCTGTCTCCTTTGAGAAGCTTGTTCCCTTTTTTCTTTTTCTGATAAGTGGAAATCTCTTTCGAGAAGCTTATCCTTTTCCAACGATAAGTGGAAATCTCTTTCAAGAAGCTTATCTTTTTACAATGATAAGTGGCAATCTCTTTTAAGAAGCTTATCCATTTTTGTCAACAAGTGGCAGTCTCCTTTGAGAAGCTTGTTCCCTTTTGCCTTTTTCTAATAATTCGAAATCTCTTTTGAGAAGCTTATCCTTTTCTAACGATAAGTGGCAATGTCTTTCGAGAAGCTTATCACTTTTTCCTAACAAGTGGCAATCTCTTTCGAGAAGCTTATCCCTTTTTCCTAAAAAGTGGCAGTCTCCTTTGAAAAGCTTGTTTTGCTATTATGATAAGTGGCAATCTCCTTCGAGAAGCTAATCCTTTTTCTTCGAACAAGTGGCAATCTCCTTGAGAAACTAGTTTCCTTTTTCCTTTTTTCGATAAGTGGCAATCTCTTTTGAGAAGCTTATCCTTTTTCCCAACAAGTGGCAGTCTCCTTTGAGAAGCTTGTTTTGCTATTATGATAAGTGGAAATCTCTTTTGAGAAGTTTATCATTTTTCAACGATAAGTGGCAGTCTTTTTGAGAAGTTTATCCTTTCTTGGTGGTACGTAAGTCCCTTACGACCATAAGTGGAAGTCTCTTTTGAGAAGCTTATCCAAAGGGCGTTTCCCACGTGAAGTTCAATTATTTTGGAATACAGAAGAGTTTAATTGCCCTGTATCTTTCTTGATGTTTCCTGAAGATCCCGTTTGATCTCTTTGTTTAAGGAATTTCCAAAAGCTTGGATGTTCTTTCTTGTTTGGAAACTCCAGCATTTGCTTGCATGATCCTATTGTTATAAGGATCCTGCTTTACCTTTTGTCCTAGAGTGTCAATCGGTCATGCTCGAACCTGTTGATCAATCACTTTAGATTTCCCCAGTTGTTTCCTTTCCCCGGTGTTTGGTCATCCCCAATGAGTTTACTACTCGTTGTGTTGAGTTTATCCTCGTTTGTTCTCTTTCTTTATCTTCATTTTGCATGTATCATCCAATCATTTTCATCATGATAGAGTTCATTGCATGTCAGCATTACATAGTTTTCTTTTGTCCATAGCATAACATGTCATATGCATTCAGGGTCAAAATTCGGGTCTTCTTGATATTTAACTATCTCCCACTACGATCATATGAAGAATAACATACTCTCTAGTTAAAGATATTTAAATAGGGGCAACTGTTACACCCTAATTTTGACCCTGAATCGTCGGACCATACATATCTTTGCACTTTCATCATATGTGAATCATATCCATCATTCAGGTTATCTAAACATTATGCCTACAAATGCGTGTCTTTTTGCTTTCATTTTTCTTGTCGCCTAAGCTCAGGTCTTGCAAGATGGAATCAAGATTCATGAAAAGTTATCAGATCAAGTGTGTGGGCAGTGTTTATTGAATTTAGTGGAATTTGACATATTCTTGGTCAAACAAGTGGTTTGCTTTGGTATCAAGTTATCAGGCTGCAACAAAGGCAGTTTGTTTCAAGGTGGATAATCATCAAGGCTAGGTGAATTTCAATTAGGGTTTCAGTAAAGTGGCAATGTAGTTAATATCTCAAATCATATGTGCCATGGGCTACTTTGAGGACATGTGTGGATTGAATTCAAGCATTTGTGTTTGAGGATCGAGATTAGGGTTTTATTTAAAGATCCAATTATCTGATGAAATCAAGTTACAAAGCCACCAAAAGTCAAGATAATGGCCAACATATCAAGTCCTGATTATGTGGTTCATATTCTTCTCAATATCATTTGAAGATGGAATCCAGAAATGGTGTTATTCCTCATGGAATTGAATCAAGGTTTCAATGGATTTCTAGTATGATGAAGAGTTCAAGATACTAAAAATTGGTTTCGAGGATGGTTTGTTGGTTCAAGTCAGGAGTGTCGTTTATTCAGGATTTGTTTCAAGTGGTTCATTTGTGGTCATTTCTCAACGTTTGAATCAAGCCTTCAGTTCACTTTCAGATTGATGGTTCCACCTGAAGTTAACTCAAAGAATTTTGACGATTCAACCAAGTTGAATCAATTTATCAATCCAAATGCAAGGAAATAATATCAAGTTACAACTTCTTTCAAATATCCAAATTTCAAATTCCATGCAAGATTTCAAGTTTGATATCAAAATTCCAAATTTCAATTCAAGATTCAAATTGCAAACTTCATTCAAGATTCAATTTCAATTCCATTTTTTTTATCACTTTCTCATTCTTATATTAAACACTTATCCAAATATCAATTTCCAAATCACAATCTCATGTTAAGATCATATTTACAAGTCCATTTCAAGTTTATATCCAAAGTTCAATTCTTTGCCAAATTTCAAATCCATCCAATAAATTTATGAACTTTTTCATGTCAAGATTACAACTTTCACTTGTCATTCAATTCAAGTTTCAATTCCATTTTAGTTCGGTTCAAGTTTCAAGTTGCAAATTCAAGTTCAAGTCTAATTCCAATCTCAATTCAAATTTTATATCAATCTCAAATTCCAATTTTTTCACTCAAGTTCCACTTTCCATTCAATTTCTTCTCAAATCCAATTTCTTGCAAGGTTTCAAATTCATATTTCAATCAAACTTAAATTTCAAATACAAAATCCATGTTCAAGTTTCAATTCACATTCAAGTCCAATTTTCAAATTTCGATTCCAGATTCAATTTTCAAATTCCATTCAAGTTGAAATCATAACCAAGTTTAAGATTCCATTCAAAATTCAAGTCACAAATTTAATTCATTCTCATTCCAAAATCAATTCAAATACATTCCATTTTTTTTCCAAAGTCCATTTACAATTACAAGCTCATTCTTGCAAAAAAAAAATTAATTAAAAAAATAAAATACAAAAGTCCATTGTTTGAATTGTCAAATTTACGAAAATAATATAAAAAAATCTTCTTCAACTTCCAAACCAACACCTTGTACAATTCTCACGCTGCAAGCCCCACAAACCGTACGCAAGTAGACAAAACTTGTAAACTCCAAAAAATCGCCTCAACAAACCATCCCAAGCTCCCCACAATACAAAGCCAACGAGATGTTACCACAACCACGATGCCGTTACGTAAAACCATACAAAACAACAACATAACGTGCAAATGAACAACAACAACAACACCTCCAAGCTATGAAACTTACGCACCACCCACCTCAAGAAAAAGCCTGCGCAAAATTGTACAAACCTATGGTATACCAAAACTCAAGGACAATCAAAACTTCCACCAAGCTACAATCAAGCCTGCACAAACTTCCAAAATGTACAATCACTATACAAGCTGCAAAGTGAACTCATATCATATAACAAACACTAAACAAATGAATCTTAACCTCTCTTTCATATTTAATCAAAGGCTCAAGATGAATCTTCACATGGATCACCAATCTTTCTCTCTCATTTTCCCTCTAAAACTTCACCAAAATTTCACCATCTTTTGATATAAACATATGTTTCCAAAACCAGAAAAAGAGGAGGAGAAATGATCCAAAACCTATGCTAAAACTATGCCAGAATTCTCCTCCTCACAAATAAAACTTGAGATGTTTTTTTCCATGAACATACCTAAAAAAAACCTGCTAAGCCATTTTCAAATCATTCTGCACTCTAATCTCCTTGTATCAACTTACCAGTCCAACCTCCATACTCACTATTCATATCGGACCACCTTCATATTCCTCCATTTTTTTCATTCTTCTTCTACACTTTCCACCTTAAAACTCTCTCCGTATTAACACCATATTATTTCACCATTTCTAATCCAAATCAAAACCACATCCTCCATACTTTCTTATACCACAACCATTTTCCTCCTCTTCTCCACTCGTAACAACCATTCACACAAACCAAATAACAGCATCCATCAACAACAACGAAACTGAAACCGGGATTGAGAAACCAAAACATAGCGATTGAAAAGAAGAAGAGAACAAACAGAAGAAGTAGGAGAGGGAGGATTCACGCTTACCTGAAGCAGGAACCACCGTCAGACCGAGGATTTACCGGACTAGCTCCGGCTATGTGAGTTGCTCATGTTTTTTTTCTTCCTGTTTTCTTCATATCATGACGATCTATATGCTTCCATGAATGTAAACCCCATATTGGTTGTTTGATTTGATGATTAGCTTGCATTTAATTTGATTTTTTAAAGCTAGGGTTCTTGGAGAAAATTTGAAATTGAAAAAACATTGGTTAGGTTTCTAGAAAATTCGAATGTGGATTTGTACTGAACTTGGAAAACCGGTCTGACCGGTATCTTTTGTTTGTTGGTTTTGGCCCTTTGCCGGAGCTCATGGCGGAGGGGGCGGTGGCTCTACTTTGAGCACATGCATGATATTGAGAGAGAGAGAAGCACGTACTTGGCATTGAGAGGGAGAGGATATGCTGTTAATATTCAGCATTCCATTTATTAATTTTTTCTTTTATTTTTATATTTTAATTAAGTATGCCACTTAATACTTTTTAATTAGGATTATTTATTTTAGTTTTTTGATTTTGCTGCAAAATTGTTTCTACGTAACAGTCATGATATTTATAATAAAATTTTAAATTTTGAAATTAGTGTGATGTGGAATGAACCACACTCTTTTTTTCTTCCCTTATTTATTTGTCTTTTCAACTTTACATCAGATATGTTTCATTCTAAATGGGTAGTTTATTAATTTATTTGAAAGCCATTAATTTGGTCAAAGATTATTGGCTAGTTAGAAGAGAAATTAGAAAACAAGATCACGTTACTTTTGTTTCTCTTTCTATCTCAATTTTATTTAATTTAATTCCATTCCGTTCACTAATGTACAATTTGCCCCATTTAATTGATTGATTTTTTTTAAGAGTTAGCCATGTTACAGAAGAAGTGGGGCACCTACCCTTTCTTTCTTTTCTTTTTTTTTGTTATTATTTTTTTTAGTTTTAAATTATTAATTAATTAGGATTTTAGTAGATTGAGCTTATGTGTATTGATATTCATTCCTTCATTTCTAATTTACACCTCTCCCTTTATTTTTATTTTTATTTCTATTTTATTCTAAAAATTTGATTAATCCTTTATTATTTTAGTTAGTTAATTATTCATTTATTTTTTGTGGGATTTGCTTGAATTTATTTATTGTGCTTAATTGATCTATTCACTTGTGCAAACTCCCATTTCATGTAAACTATGTATTGTGTGTATTTTCATGATGATATTCATTTGTTGATTAATTCAAGTACTAGAATCATATTAAACCATTACAAAAAAACCACTTTTAAAATAATTCTTGATTCACATCGAGCCATTTTTCACATTGTAAGTCGTTTACTTTTTAAGCATCGCCACCAACCTCATGGTCACCATACACAACATTCGAAGTTTACTCATGAACTTTCTTACAGTGAGACTTATTAAATCAATTACTTCTAGTTGGTTGTTTAAAAGACTAGTTCACTTTGCTAGTGCACACGTTTAAAATTC
This sequence comes from Lathyrus sativus, assembly GCA_963859935.3. Lineage (NCBI taxonomy): Eukaryota > Viridiplantae > Streptophyta > Magnoliopsida > Fabales > Fabaceae > Lathyrus > Lathyrus sativus. The sequence goes on along the minus strand of OZ012740.1, from coordinate 251,558,486 downwards.
AATTCAAGTGTTTCTCTTTACTTATTACTCGCTTGTTTTGTCTTGATTCAATTTTGAAACCATAAAGCCCTTAATCCAAAGTCAAGTGGCTCTTTCCCTTAACTTATAAGTCGATTGCCTTGTGCATCGCCATCAACCCTACCCTTTACCCCAATTAGGACCTCTTTTCCATTAGTTCAACTTTTGCACCGCTTAAAACACAAATTTAAAACTCGATCGACATCGAGCATTTTCTCAAAGTCAAATCAATTAACTTAATTATATTTAAATTGTATTTCAATCAAAGATGAAAAGGGAGTTGGAATGAAGCCTTCGATTTCTTACACTCGAACAATTATCTTCTCCAAAAGATTTATAACCCGATTAACATCAAATTATTTTCTCAATCACTTAGATGAAAAAGAGAGAGAGTTAAGTCTTTGACTCATTCTCCCGATTACTTGGGCCCGAGGAGCCTTTCTTAAGCTTCGAGTAATCGTCATTCGTAACTTACTTTAACTACATCAAAATTCTTTCATAATATAAGATAAAAAAGAGAGAGAGTCAAGTCTTTGACTCATTCTCCCGATTACTTGGGCCCGATGAGCCTTTTTTAACCTTCAAGTAATTGTCATTCGTTTAAAAAATACTCTAGCTATATCAAACTCTTATGAATCTCTTTCAATTAACCTCTTCGTGCACAAATACAATCAAACCTTTGATCCAACATCAAGCGGATTTTCTTAATCAAACTATTAAAACAATTAACATTTACCGAAACTCTTTTCAAGGTGAAAAAGAGAGGGATTGAGTCTTTGATCTCTCTTCAGTTGTTTGCATGCGAGTTCTCTTACTCGTGTGGGAGCAGTTGACACCTTTAAAACACTTCCAACTCGACAACATTCAACCTATCTTCCAACCACTTATCATTCAAAATATTTCTCAAACACAACCTCTTTTCGAGATGGAAAAGAGAGAGAGTTAAGTCTTTGACCCACTCTCCCAATTACTTGGGCTCGAGGAGCTTTTCTTAAGATTCAAGTAATCGTCATCCAATCGAAATACATCAACATATTCATTCAACTTCTCGCCGCCGTGCGAACCGTCAAACCTTTTCATACATGTGAGATATGGTATCTCAAGAACAACGTAAAATATTGCTTCGTCCATAACCTATTTGAGTCAAGATAAGTGGTGTGTTTCCCATGAATGTTGATATATGGAAATCTATTCAAAGTGATACAAGCGTCCCCTCCTCACCGTTTGGGTAAAGCAATATTTTCTGTCCAAGGCGACTAAGTATCTTTTAATAAAACCAAACCAACAATCCGTAGTCTGAACTACAGACGCTCTGATTTCTCTTTTGTCAATGAAAATGCATAGGCATAGGATTGCGAGATCCTAGCGAGCAACCTCCTCTTTTTTCACCGTAGTTTCACGAACTATGAACATTATGATTCTTCACTTCTTTCAAGTGAAGGTACGTAGGCACAAGAGTCCTAATCCTTGGCGAGCATCCTAATCTAAAACCATCCATTATCCCCTTAGCGATTCTAAACTCTTTTGTATTACCTTTTTACTTTATTCCCTTAGAAGAAAACAAACAATCTGACCTAACATTTCTCACGAATTAAATCAAGAGGTTCTCGTTGAGTACAACGGACGTGAGTGGTGTTAATACCTTCCCCTCACGTAACTGACTCCCGAACCTAGAACTTGGTTGCAATGACCATGTCCTCTCTTTAAAGGTTTTATCGATATTTTCCTTTCCCTCTTTGGGATAAATAAAGTTCGGTGGCGACTTTATTTTCCGTGACCATTCGCGAAGGGTCGTGCTTTTTTTGAGGTACGACACTATCCTAATCCAACATTTAATCGGAAATTAAATTGGAATAGGAATCCTAAGGGAACATGCAAAGGAAAGGAAAAAAGCAAGAAAACAAGGTTAAAACAACAACTACAACAATGCTTCCTGCATAAAATAGCGATGAAATCCAACAAGACAGCACAACAACATTTAACAGATACTAATTCAACACAAAAGTAGGTGTAAGAGGAGGTAGGCAGCAAGCAATAACAAATATAACATGCAAATTTAGAATAAAATAGTTGTAGAAAGCAAGGCAGCAAGCATGTTTTAATGCAATCAACATGAGCAAGTATCAATCATGAACAATTATCAAGCAAGGGTGGACATACATCAACAATCAAACACAAATGCTCAACAATAATGTATCATCAAGAATCAACAAGATCAACATGCCTTTCAAATCAATTCAAGGAACTAAACGATCATGCGACAAATGAAATCAGAAGCAAACACACATATGTATCACAAGTCCAGCCAGATAATCATCAACAATTAATCATCGACATGATATAAGCAAGCAAAGCATATGATTATCACATCAATCAAGCAACATGGACATGTTAAGCATTCAAACGGAAACAAAAAGTCACGCGTCGAAAAATCGCAATCAAACAATCAAGCATGATGAAACCAGTCAAAAATAATCCATACAAATGCATCATATCAATCCATGAAGGTAAGAGGTGGAAAGAAATCAAAACATGCTTGAAAACAACCAAAAATCACATTCTGGTCCAGTGTTTAATTTATTAACCATTTGCTAGTGCAAACTGGTTAATCGATTAACCATAAAAAAAATTTCAGAAATTGCACTGGTTAATCGATTAACCAATTTTGTACTGCAACTGGTTAATCGATTAACACTGCACCAGAAGCAGAAAAACAACAATTCAAAAGCACTTTCAGCAATTAATTCAATGTGCAATCTTCCAAATGATCATGTAATCAATTATGCACGAATTTAACACCAAAAATCAGCGATCAAACATCAATCAAACTTAATCAAGCATTGAAATCACAGATCACAAAGATCAAAATCAACAAAATTAATCAAAACTTGAAGATCTACATTGTGATGATTCAAATAAGCTCAAAACAAAATTGGATCTAGAATTAACCAACCTTCAAAGCTGAGATTTGCTTTGGTAAATGTTGATCTACTGCAAATTGATAGATCCAAGCTAGAAACTCAAGAAATCTTCAAGATCCAAGAGCTTTCTTGTAAGAGAAGTGAAGAACAAGCCACAATAAGCCAAAATTGATCCAAGAATCACTTATAAACTTGCTTCCAAGATCATATCCAAATCCAAACGAAAATCAAGTGATGAATTGAAATTGATGGAGATGAACGATGAAGGTTTAGCTCTAGAATCAATGATTCCAATGAAGAATCAACGAACTCAAGTGAAAAGAGCTTTAATGGAGGTTCTGGAGTGTAGAAAAGTTGAGAGGATTTTGAGAGCAAATTCTCAAGAATGAGGGAGTGTAAAATCTGAAGTTGGAAATTATGGTGAATCCTCTTGGAGGTTTGGAGAAAACTCATTTAAATAGGCTCTTGGTTAGGAGTAGAATTATAGTTTGGAGTGAGATTTTGAAAATTGGAATAGGAACGGGTGATAATTGATGTAAAAACCAATTCACAAGTGATCAAAATAGACCCCAAAAGTGGCAGCATTAAAAATACACGTTACTGGGCAAATTTTACTACGGTTAATCGATTAACCATTTGCTAGTGTAAAGTGGTTAATCGGCTAACCACTCACAAATTTTCAAAAATAGCGCCATTTGGAGAGAAATTTGCACATTCGCCCATTATCACTCGTACTGAGCCCTGTTAAGCCTCTGAAACTTGTCATTTGATATTATAACTATGATAATGCCTGAGATATCCTATGTTGAAAATAACCTGCTGAATAAAATAAAATCGGCCACTCGATTGCTGAGAAAATAACTATCGAAGCCTATGATACTCATTGTTTAAACTCTTGCAATTAAATAACCCTGAGCCATGGAAACACCTTGATCCCACGTCCCAAGAGCCAATGTCATGATACATAGAAATGCAAAAATGCAGAGAAATATAAGCCAGTAAACCAAAAATGATGAGGCAAATTTTGGGGTGTTATAGCTGCCCTTATTCAATCGACTTGAACTTGAAAGGATGATATCAACGACTTTCAAACATACAAGGTGCACGGAGATTGAATACCAAAAGAACCCGAAAATTTGCAACCTGCAGGGGTAAAAGATAGAGGATACCAACCAAATGTTGGGATGAGACTGATGGGCTAAAGACGTGTCTACTTATGCGTCTAGCGGTATCTTACTGCAAGTGCACAGCCTATCGAAGTAATATTTAAGATTATCGATCCACAGGGATTCTATGGTTACTTAGTGCTAGATGAACTTCTAGTTTAGCTAAGGCGAATGGTTGTCACGATTTTTTGTTGATTTTTAAGACTATTAAAGGCGGAATTAAATTTAAGTTTTAATAAAGTAATACTAAGGCGGTCGGTATGTAATTATACTAACTTAGGTGGGTCAATCTAACCTAGGCTTATAAAGGTGTTCACTTAATCTATTCGGTAGAGATTACCAGTTTAAATACCCTCAACTCACACTCTCGTGGTCTTATATCAGATCTTATCCCTAAAGCCCTATGCCTGCTCTCGCTAGCCCATAAGTGTTTAGAGGTAATTTTTGGAAACTAAGTAATTCTAATTTATCTTAAAGCGCTCTCGCTGTGTTTAATTTAAATGCCTAACTTTAGCTATCTGGTTAAAATCTCACACTCTCGTGGTCTTGACCTAACCTAATACTCTTTTCTTACTCTCGTAACGAAAAGGTCTATTTCAATTAAAAAGTATCAGCCAGAATGTTAAGTGATTAATTATTTTTAGCCTATGGTTATATTTTACCGGTTAAGTTTGTTATAACTACATACCGCCCTAAGGTGTTTAGCTACTCATCGATGTTGAACCAGACAGAGACAGAAAATTTAATAATAACGTACTCATGGCAGAAAAATAAATAAACATTATAATTAAATTAAATTGCAATATAATGAAAAACCTTGTTAACAAATATTCGAGCAGACTCCTTCTTCCACAGACCGGAAAACTTGGAGTTGGCGGAAATTGAAAATAAACGAATGCTGAAGGTTTAGAAACAAATAAATGTATAACAATTTCCTGATGTTGGAAATTGTTATATGGAGGGTTTGGATACAATAAAAAACGAAACAGAAAACTAAAAATAATGCAGGAATTGAAAGGTTGGTTCGTAATACAGTTCGGCAGAGCTTCCGCAGGAATTTGAATAAAAAATGCTCTGTCTATTGTTCATAGAACTTGTACTATTTATAGAATCCTTAATGGGCTGGATTTTTGGACCTTTGTTGCATGGGCCTTGCTGAATTTGTGGAAGGAATGCAGGAACGTGGCAACAAAATAGGAGAAATGGTCTTCACGTAATGCCTTGACGTAGTCTGAGTCAAAAACCTAATTTTACCCTTGTCACGGTCGTGACAAGGTCTTCACGTTCGTAACTTGTGGTTTTTTAAGTGTCACGGTCGTGACCACTCTCTTACGGTCGTGATGGCTCAAATTGGGGTGTCACGGTCGTGACACCCTTGTGACGGTCGTGACTGCAACAAATTATGCAGTCTTTTGCAGGCTTCTTCATTTCTTCATCTCTTTATGGTTTCTTTTGTTCCTTTTGCTCTTAATTCATGATTTAGCTCCATATAATGATGTACCTGCAAAATGGTAAGAAAAACTCGAGAAATCAAGTGTTAAAACGGTGAATATGCGATAAAACGTTAATGAAACCTAGCAATATAATCGATGCGTTTTCTCGTTATCAAACTTCCCCAAACTTAAATCTTTGCTTGTCCTCAAGCAAATAGTCGGTTGAAAATCGGCGGACAAGATTTTATTCACGCATACTCATAACAAACCGTACGAGGGATCGTTTTGTCGGATAATCCGGTACTTTGATAGAACACTACCGATACACTAATGACACAAGCAACAAGCTATGTCGTCGACTTCCCGTTAAACTAAACAATCGACAATTACATTACGATTTCACCTGGAGTTTTTCGATCTTATTTCGCCCGGTTTCATTCTAGTGCAATCACATTAAGCCCTTTGCCTTAGCACGCACGTAGTGGAGTAGCCGGTTAGCGACTTTGATCCTTTTTGAGCACGGGGTCTGGTACACGAGTGTGGTAACCCTACATATTTTATCTGATTTGGAGGTTGTGGGGGATCGAGCCGTAGCACGCCCTACCGAGTTCAGAACCAGTACCTCTGAACCAACTTGCAATGGACTCCTTCTCATATTTCTCGTTTCTTATATGCGACCGTGTACTTTGGTGCAATTTCTTTTCATTTTGCATCGAGATATGAAGGATCATTATTGATTAGGCATCAAACGCTTATATTCATCGGCTCCCCACGTGGTTTGTGTTCAGACGGTGCTGACTGCTAGTATAAACTATTAGGGGTTACTTTTGAACTGAAACTAAAAGTGTACTCGTAATGGTAATCGGGATGGAATTGCTTAAGTAGGGAGTCAAAGATGTCAAGATTGTATTGGTCTTGTTTAATCGTTCTCGGCTTCCTAATTACAATTCCGTAGGTAAGTCGGGTAATGCGAATAATTAAAGATTTTTTCTGGTATAGCTAAATAATCGGGGAAAGTTCGAAATTAAAGAAAATAGCACAAAGATTTGCTCATTTCATTAACTTGCGAAAAGAAATACAACGAAATTGAAAATACAACGAAATGGAAAAGTGCGAAAAAGGGAAAATGCGGAAATGAAAGGTACCTCTCCCACACTATTTCAGACATTGTCCTCAATGTTGTGATATAAATGCGGTAAAAGTACAGTACAACGACAAAAACGAAAAACAAACATAAGCAAACTAAAACTATGGCTGCTGAGGACCGCGGGCTCGGCTTCTTGGCCATGCAATCTGAATTTGGCGACACCGGTGAGCTGACTCTGAGAACCGGTAACGGTGATGTAACTGAATGATCTTAAGAACTCCAGTGTCAGAAGCTCGAATGTGGGCTGAGGTTGACTGCAAAGATCCCACAGACCGACTTTTTGAAGCAGGCTTGTAACACTGGAAAGCATTCCGAGTTCCCTCAAACAGACAGTGTCAATGTAACGTGTAGGTTGCACACCGCGGTTTTGGAATCGGAGAAAACGTTCTCTCTGAGTTTCTCCAGCATCACCTTCTCTAAAAGTAATAGAATCCATTGCATGCAAGAGCTTAGAGTGAAGAATGAAGATTTTTGATGTTTTATGAAAAAATGGTAAAATGAAAGAAATATTGATTCGGGATAAATAATGGAGAGTGAGAATGTGATAGGTTATGATAATGGGGGGTTAATGAGGTTTAAAGTTGGTAATGGGGAGGTTACGGAGGTTATGGAGAAAATGGGCGGTTTTGAGGAAGTTATGGAGGAAGAAGAAGAAGAGGCACGAAGAGAAACAGTTCTGTTTCTCACGATTCCTGTAATAGGGGTTGTCACGGTCGTGAGATGGGTATGACGACCGTGAGGGCACGCTTCGTTGAATAATTTCCAGAAAAACATTTTCTCACTTAATTCACATATTTTATAATAATGTATTTTCTTCACTAACACTCATATTAAATTATAAACACCATATAGTATATAATTTCAACACAGTACTATACTAACTTGCATGGCATGAGAGATTGTATATAATATGAAATAATGCAAGCATAACAGTACATAGAATGAAAAATATATAAATTGCTAAAAATGGAGAAATTTTGGAATTAAAGGTGCATTGCATAAAGTAATTGAAAATGAAGTTACATAAACGGAAATTACGGTATGAAATTGTTGCGAAAAATAAATCTAACTAGAAACGAAAACAATGAGAAAAATAAACTAAATCACTTATAGCATTTTCAAAAGCGTTTCTTCAAGTCTTCGATGGCGGAGTTCAAGTGATAGAATTGTTCGCAGGTTATGTCAGTCAATCCTATAATGTCCAATCGCATGCTCTTAATGTCTTCTTTAAATAAATTAATGTCAGTTTGGTAAGCATTGAGAGTGTTCATGATGTTTTGTAAGTTGTTAGCATAATCTCCTTGATTCACTTCAGGGGTTTCATGTACTTCTTCAGTGTGGTCAATGTCATGGTAACCAGGAGGTGTCTCAGGGTCAGTTTCGACATCAGTCATTATATCATCTTTTATCTTGTAAGACTGAGGTGTTTCAGGAGTAGATGGATAATCAGGTGGGTTTAACTCATAAAGCCAGTTATCCTTATTGTGAACACTTACTCTAGCATGGTTAGGCAATGTGAACAGGGTTACTACTTCGTTCCGGATTAGGTACTCAAAAGGTGGATGTCTTAAATTCCTTATGATATGTCTATTGAAGCAGAAATTAAGATTCATAGGACGGATTGTTCCTAGACGGTTGCACCTGTGCAGTTGGTACCAAAGTCCTATGGCATCAGCAATCATGGTTACAAGACCTCCTACTAATATAGGTAATTCAGGTTCTTCTTGGATACGGGTGAAGGTTTGCATCATGAAAGGTACACCATTAACAGGCTGTCCATTAGTGAAACATGACATAATAAATATTTCATCTTTAGAAACTCCGGTAATGTTTTCTTCTTTTCCAAAGAAGGTGTGGGCAAGGAATTTATGGAAGTAACGGAGAGCAGGATTATGGATCTCATCATTATTCATGTTATTTGGTTCAGGGTGGTAGTTTCCGGTTAAAGTTCCCCAAAAGAAATCTAGCTCAATATCCATCAATTCTACCTGTGTGGTAGTAAAAGCAAATGGTCCACTAGGGAATCCTAACAAGTCAGCTAGTTCTTTATGGTTAAAGTCATATTCTATTCCAAATAGGCAGAAACTAATAAATCCTTTCCTAAATCCAAAACCGCGCTCAGGTAGGTAAATTAAGGAGCTAAGGAACTCAAGGGTGAGCTCGCGGTAAGTCACAAACTTATGTTGGATCAATGCATTCTCCCATCCGAGTCGGTTTAACAAGTACATGACACTATCATGTATACCTAGGGTTTCCATAGTCTTATCATCCGGGTACAGGGTCAAATCCATTTGCCTCTGTGATAACTCTTCAAACTTCATTCTTTGGTTCCTACCTCTAAATTTGGTTTCCATATGGTTAATTGGTTGGTTAGCCATGGTCAGTGCAAATATGGGGGAAACAAATCAGGGGAAGAAGGAAAGTGGAAAAGACTTTAGAAAATCTGTAAAAAGTAATTTAAGATAAAAATAAGAAAATGAAATGCATAATGTAATGGCAATAATAGTAATATAAAATAAAACTATAAAATGACAAAACAATTAAACAAATAGTAAAACGATAAATAACAATATGCTAAAAGAAAAGAATAGTTTAAATAATTAAATAAGTAAATGGGTTGCCTCCCACTAAGCACTGTTTTTATCGTCAAAAGCCTGACGTAATGCTTAGGTTTAGATTAATCAGGGGAATTAGTGGACAATTCTAAAAGCTTTAGATTATTCGCATAATCTCTATTTTCAACTTTATGATAATGTTTTAAACGTTGTCCGTTTACTATGAATGGTTCACTATTCCTACCCTTAATTTCTATTGCTCCACTCGGGGATACTTTAGTTATTTCAAAGGGTCCTGACCATCTAGATTTTAATTTTCCAGGAAAGAGCCTAAGTCTTGAATTAAAGAGGAGTACAACGTCTCCCACACTAAATTCTTTCCTAGATAGGCGTTTATCATGCCATCGCTTAGTTCTTTCTTTATATATCTTAGCATTCTCATATGCATCTAACCTTAATTCTTCTAATTCGTTAATGTCTAGGATTCGCTTTTCTCCTGCAGCATTATAGTTTATATTGAGAGTTCTGATCGCCCAATAAGCTTTGTGTTCTAGTTCTACTGGGAGGTGACAAGATTTTCCATAAACTAGTTTGAAAGGTGTAGTACCTATGGGTGTCTTGTAAGCGGTCCTATAAGCCCATAAAGCTTCATTAAGTTTAGATGACCAATCTTTCCGAGATATGGCGACAATCTTTTCTAAGATTTGTTTAATTTCTCTGTTTGAGACTTCGACTTGTCCACTTGTTTGTGGGTGATATGGTGTAGCCACACAGTGTCTTACTCCATATTTAGATAGTAATTTGTCAAAGATTTTTGAAATGAAGTGCGAGCCACCGTCACTTATGACGAGTCTAGGCACACCAAATCTGGGAAAGATTATATTTTTGAAAAGCTTTATTACTACTCGTGTATCGTTTGTAGGAGAAGCTATGGCTTCAATCCATTTCGAAACATAATCAACAGCTACGAGTATGTAATTATTACCGAAAGATGATGGGAATGGTCCCATGAAATCTATTCCCCAGACGTCAAAGATTTCTACTTCTAAAATTCCTTTTTGAGGCATTTCATCTCTTCTTGAAATATTGCCAGTGCGTTGACACCGATCGCAATTTATAACAGCGATGTGGACATCCTTCCATAGATTAGGCCAGAATAAGCCGGCTTGCAAGATTTTTGCACAAGTCTTGGAAGTGCTTGCATGTCCACCATAAGGAGATGAATGGCATTGAGCAATGACATCTTCTATTTCTTCTTCGGGAATACATCGGCGAAAGATTCCATCTGGTCCTCTTTTAAACAATAATGGTTCATCTCAATAGTAATGTTTCAGATTATGAAAGAATTTCTTTTTCTGCTGATAGGTTAGATCGGGTGGAAGAGCTCCTGCGGCTAGGTAGTTGACAATGTCAGCGTACCATGGCAGTCCTACAGTTGTCTGGATTGTTTCCACGGATTCTGGTTCATTTATATCTAACTGAGCTAGGTCGCTTCCTATTTGTGCTATCAGCTGTTCATACGGAAAATCATCGTTAATCGGCACTTGTTCGGGTTTAATACCTTCTATTCTAGATAAATGGTCCGCTACGACGTTCTCAGTACCTTTCTTATCTTTTATTTCTAGATCAAACTCTTGTAAGAGTAAAATCCATCTTAAGAGTCTTGGTTTAGCATCTTTCTTAGTTAATAGATATCGGATAGCAGCATGGTCTGTGTAAATGATTATTTTCGCTCCAACTAGGTAAGAACGGAATTTGTCAAGCGCAAAGACAACTGCTAACAATTCTTTTTCGGTAGTAGCGTAGTTCATCTGGGCAGAATCTAAGGTTCTACTGGCATAGTAAATCGCATGAAGTTTCTTTTCCTTTCTCTGGCCTAGAACTGCGCCTACAGCATAGTCACTCGCATCGCACATGATTTCAAAAGGTAATCTCTAGTCAGGGGGTTGCATGATTGGTGCGGTGATGAGGGCTGTTTTTAGAGTTTCGAATGCTTTAAGACAATCTTCATTGAATATGAACTCAGCGTCTTTCATTAATAAACCAGTAAGAGGTTTAGTGATTTTCGAGAAATCTTTGATGAATCGTCGGTAAAAACCGGCGTGTCCTAAAAAGCTTCGTATTTCTCGAACGGTTTTAGGGGGTTGAAGATCTTTTATTACTTCAATCTTAGCTTTATCAACTTCAATTCCCTTGTCGGATATTACATGACCTAATACTATTCCTTCGTTGACCATAAAATGACATTTCTCCCAGTTAAGCACGAGATTTACTTTTACACATCTTTCTAACACCATTTCTAAGTTCGATAAGCATCCTTCAAAACTTTGCCCGCATACAGAGAAGTCGTCCATGAACACTTCCATGATGTTGTCTATAAAATCTGCGAAGATTGACATCATACATCTTTGAAAGGTTGCAGGAGCGTTGCATAATCCAAAGGGCATTCGCCTATAAGCGAACGTTCCATAAGGACATGTGAATGTAGTCTTCTCTTGATCATCAGGATGGATATGGATTTGGAAAAATCCTGAGTAACCGTCAAGATAACAGAAGTAAGAATGCTTGGCTAATCGTTCTAACATTTGATCTATGAAAGGTAGTGGGAAATGATCTTTTCAAGTGGCTTTGTTTAGTTTACGATAATCTATGCACACTCTATATCCCGTCACTACTCTTTGCGATATCGATTTGCCTTGAGCGTTTTTCACAACAGTGATACCTCCTTTCTTTGGCACTACATGTATTGGACTAACCCATTCACTATCAGAGATTGGATATATTATCCCGACATCTAATAATTTCTTAACTTCTTCTTTTACTACAGTGCTAAGGGTTGGGTTAATTCTTCTTTGAGATTCTCTGGAGGTTCTGCAATCTTCTTCTAGCAGAATACGATGCATACAAACTGAAGGACATATTCCTTTGAGATCAGATATGTTATATCCTAATGCAGTTGGATATTTCTTCAAGACATCTAAAAGTTTCTTTGTTTCTATAGTTCCTAAACTGGAATTTACTATAACTGGTCTTTTACATTCAACGTCTAAGAATTCGTACCTTAGGTTATGAGGTAAAGTTTTTAATCCTAATGTAGGTTTATCTTTACTTGGCATGGGATCCGGTGTAAGTGCTAAACTTTCGCTTAGACTATCATCCTGATACGATTTTCGCCAATTATCATCTTCGAAAATCGGAGGGATTTGAATTTTCATTATTTCAGAATAAGTGGTCTCTTTCAGTTCCATTTCTCTTACACATTCGTCAATTACGTCCAATAGATAGCATGTATCCTCTATAGCTGGTGATTGTAAGAATTGTGTTAAAATAAATTCAACTTTCTCTTCACCTACTTCAAAGGTTAGCTTTCCTCTTTTTACGTCTATTATAGCTCCGGCGGTAGCTAAGAATGGTCTTCCTAGTATGATAGGTGTAGTGGAGTCTTCAGAGATGTCCATGATTATAAAATCAGTAGGGATGTAGAATTGTCCTATACGTACTGGGACGTTTTCTAGTATGCCTACAGGATATTTAACAGAGCGATCGGCTAGTTGAACAGACATTTTAGTTGGTCTTAGGTCTCCCATGTCTAGCCTTTTGCAAATCGTTAAGGGCATAACACTGATACTGGCTCCTAAATCGCATAGAGCTTTGTCAATGACGAATTTTCCTATTACACAGGGTATAGAGAAACTTCCTGGATCTTTTAGCTTAGGAGGCATTTTATTCTGAATTATGGCGCTACACTCGGCAGTAAGTGTAACTGTTCCGTTATCCTCTATCTTTTTCTTATTGGATAAGATTTCTTTTAAAAACTTAGTATACGAGGGTATTTGGGTAATTGCTTCTGTAAACGGAATAGTAATATTCAACTGTTTCAGAAGTTCGACAAATTTCTTAAATTGACCCGTCGTCTTGGAATTTATTAATCTTTGAGGGTACGGAATTGGTGGTTTATAGGGTGGTGGAGGCACATAAGGTTGTTCTTTCTCCACTACCTCTCGATTGTCATCTTCCTTTTCTTCTGGATCATTCACCACTTTAGTCGGTTTATCCGGTTTTTGGTACATGGCTGGATTGTCAAGTCTTGGATCGGTAGGTCCGTCAAGTTCCTTGCCACTTCTTAATATTACAGCGTTAGCATGTCCTTTCGGATTAGGTTGAGGTTGTCCAGGGAATACTCCAGCTGGTGCAGCAGTAGGTGCTTGTTGTTGAGCTACTTGTGAAATCTGAGTTTCAAGCATTTTGTTATGTGTAGCTAATGCATCTACTTTGCTCACTAATTGTTTAATCTGCTCACTAGTGTGAATGTTTTGGTTTAAGAAGTCCTTGTTTGTTTGAGATTGGTTAGCTATAAAGTTCTCCATCATCAATTCAAGGTTCGATTTTCTAGGGATATTAGGAGCAGTCTTTTGATATCCTGGTGATGTAGCTGGTGCTTGACCTGGTGCGTAATAAGCATTGTTATTCTTATAGGAGAAGTTCGGATGATTCTTCCAACCTGGGTTGTATGTGTTTGAGTAAGGGTTTCCTTGAGCATAATTCACTTGATCAGTGGGAGTTCCTGCCAATAGTTGACAATCAGAAACTTCGTGTCCTAGGACTCCACATAACTCACAGTTAGGTGTTACTGCAGCCACGGTGGCTGTAGGTGTTATGGCCAAGTTATCGATCTTTTGGCTTAGTTGGTCAAACTTCGCATTGACTTGGTCCATACTACTTACTTCGTACATACCTCCCTTTATTGGTTTCTCAGTTGCGACTCTCTCGCTTCCCCAAAGGTAATGATTTTAAGCCATACTTTCGATAAGTGCATAGGCATCATTATATTCTTTGTCCATCAATGCACCACCCGCGGCAGCGTCAATTGTCATTCTTGTATTGTACAAGAGTCCATTATAGAAGGTATGGATGACCATCCATTCTATTAATCCATGATGTGGACAAAGTCTCAGTAGATCCTTATAGTGTTCCCAAGCTTCGAATAATGATTCACTTTCTCTTTGCTTAAATCCGTTGATCTGAGCTCTCAGCATAGCTGTCTTGCTAGGTGGAAAATACCTATTCAAGAAAACTCTCTTAAGTTCTTCCCACGTAGTTACTGAGTTCGAAGGCAGAGATTGAAGCCAAGCTCTTGCTCTGTCTCGAAGCGAAAAAGGAAATAAACGTAGTCTAATAGCTTCTTGGGTAACTCCATTGGCTTTTACGGTATCTGCATATTGCACAAAGATCGAAAGATGAAGATTCGGATCCTCGGTAGGATTTCCGGCGAATTGATTTTGTTGCACGGCTGATATCAACGAAGGTTTTAGTTCGAAATCATTTCGGTTGATAGCCGGCGCTGCAATGCTTGAATGCAGTTCAGCTTGCGAAGGATTAGCGTAATACTTGAGTGGATGAGTCTGTTCTTCAGCCATCTCTGCGTCCTTTGATTTTACGACTGGTTTAGGCGGATCTAATTGAAGATCTGGAATATTGTAATTATTTTCGAAATCGAATATACGTCTTCTTACGTGTAAGAAGCGTTCCGATTCAGGGATTAGAGGTTGCAAGTCTTCGCTTTTAGAGCGAGTACTTGGCATACACTCAGAGATTAGATTAAATTAAATAGTTGATACCTTAGTCTAGACAATGCTACCTAAATGCACTAGTAACTAAATTAAGGAATCCCCGGCAATGGCGCCAAAAACTTGATGGGCTAAAGACGTGTCTACTTATGCGTCTAGCGGTATCTTACTGCAAGTGCACAGCCTATCGAAGTAATATTTAAGATTATCGATCCACAGGGATTCTATGGTTACTTAGTGCTAGATGAACTTCTAGTTTAGCTAAGGCGAATGGTTGTCACGATTTTTTGTTGATTTTTAAGACTATTAAAGGCGGAATTAAATTTAAGTTTTAATAAAGTAATACTAAGGCGGTCGGTATGTAATTATACTAACTTAGGTGGGTCAATCTAACCTAGGCTTATAAAGGTGTTCACTTAATCTATTCGGTAGAGATTACCAGTTTAAATACCCTCAACTCACACTCTCGTGGTCTTATATCAGATCTTATCCCTAAAGCCCTATGCCTGCTCTCGCTAGCCCATAAGTGTTTAGAGGTAATTTTTGGAAACTAAGTAATTCTAATTTATCTTAAAGCGCTCTCGTTGTGTTTAATTTAAATGCCTAACTTTAGCCATCTGGTTAAAATCTCACACTCTCGTGGTCTTGACCTAACCTAATACTCTTTTCTTACTCTCGTAACGAAAAGGTCTATTTCAATTAAAAAGTATCAGCCAGAATGTTAAGTGATTAATTATTTTTAGCCTATGGTTATATTTTACCGGTTAAGTTTGTTATAACTACATACCGCCCTAAGGTGTTTAGCTACTCATCGATGTTGAACCAGACAGAGACAGAAAATTTAATAATAACGTACTCATGGCAGAAAAATAAATAAACATTATAATTAAATTAAATTGCAATATAATGAAAAACCTTGTTAACAAATATTCGAGCAGACTCCTTCTTCCACAGACCGGAAAGCTTGGAGTTGGCGGAAATTGAAAATAAACGAATGCTGAAGGTTTAGAAACAAATAAATGTATAACAATTTCCTGATGTTGGAAATTGTTATATGGCGGGTTTGGATACAATAAAAAACGAAACAGAAAACTAAAAATAATGCAGGAATAGAAAGGCTGGTTCGTAATACAGTTCGGCAGAGCTTCCGCAGAAATTTGAATAAAAAATGCTCTGTCTATTGTTCATAGAACTTGTACTATTTATAGAATCCTTAATGGGCTGGATTTTTGGACCTTTGTTGCATGGGCCTTGCTGAATTTGTGGAAGGAATGCAGGAACGTGGCAACAAAATAGGAGAAATGGTCTTCACGTAATGCCTTGACGTAGTCTGAGTCAAAAACCTAATTTTACCCTTGTCACGGTCGTGACAAGGTCTTCACGTTCGTAACTTGTGGTTTTTTAAGTGTCACGGTCGTGACCACTCTCTTACGGTCGTGATGGCTCAAATTGGGGTGTCACGGTCGTGACACCCTTGTGACGGTTGTGACTGCAACAAATTATGCAGTCTTTTGCAGGCTTCTTCATTTCTTCATCTCTTTATGGTTTCTTTTGTTCCTTTTGCTCTTAATTCATGATTTAGCTCCATATAATGATGTACCTGCAAAATGGTAAGAAAAACTCGAGAAATCGAGTGTTAAAACGGTGAATATGCGATAAAACGTTAATGAAACCTAGCAATATAATTGATGCGTTTTCTCGTTATCAGAGACTCACTGAGGATACCAACCAAAAGTTGGGATGAAAACCACTGCATACCAATCAAGAGTTTGGATTACGTGAATGTCGACCAAAGACGATCCTCTGGGGACAAAATCAAATCAAGATATACAGGAAGTATAATCAACGGACTTACGACCTAGGGAGAAAAAGATGACTCCGCTAGGGGAGAAGAGAAGCCTAACTAGACAACTCTGTAGGGGATAAGCATCAACCAAAGATAACAACCAAAGGTGGGATGAACAACAGCTACCCACCAAAAGTTGGAATCACCGGAGCACCGACCGAAGGCGACCCCAAGGGGATAAAACAACAACTAAACATACCAACCAAAAGTTGGAATAACAACCAAACATACCAACCAAAACTGGGAATAACAACCAAGGTACCAACCAAAAGTTGGAATAAAGGCTACTCCCAAGGGAAACAACAAGAATATCAATCAAAAGTCAGGATAAACAAAGGCTACCAACCAAAAGTTGGAATCACCCACAAACTACCAACCAAAAGTTGGAGCACAACAAAGGTATAAACATAAGCTACCAACCAAAAGTTGGAATCACTTAAACACCCAACAAAACTGGATCCACAAACGAAGAATACCAACAAAAAGTTGGGATAACGAATTTGCAAGGGATAACATCCAGCCAAAAGTTGGAAAACAAGGCTACTAATCAAAAGTTAGAATCATCAAAACACCGACCGAAGGCAAACTCTGCGGGGAAAGAAAACAACCCCAACAGTTGAAACCACAAAGGAAGATTACCAACAAAAAGTTGGGATCATCAACATGGAAACGAAGACTACCAACCAAAAGTTGGAATTGTCAACAACGAAATGAAGACTACCAACCAAAAATTGGAATCATCAACACAAATCGAAGACTACCAACCAAAAGTTGGAATCGAGTAAAGGCTACCAACCAAAAGTTGGAATTACCAGAAAGGAAGACTACCAACCAAAAGTTGGAATCGTCAACAAAGCTATACCAACCAAAAGTTGGAATCAAGCAAAGGCTACCAACCAAAAGTTGGAATCACCGGAAAGGAAGACTACCAACCAAAAGTTGGAATCGTCAATAAAGCTATACCAATCAAAAGTTGGAATCAAGCAAAGGCTACCAACCAAAATTTGGAATCACCGGAAAGCCGAACGAAGGAGAACTTACCACAACGAAGACTACCAACCAAAAGTTGGGATACCAACTCCGCATGAGAAACAATACCTACCAAGAGTTGAAATAACAATGACTACCAACCAAAAGTTGGGATAACTTCCAAGAAATAACGAACTACCAACCCAAAGTTGGGATAATATCCAAGAAACAACGGACTACCAACCAAAAGTTGGGATAACGTCCAAGAAACAACAGACTACCAACCAAAAGTTGGGATAACATCCAAGAAACAACGAGATACAAACCAAAAGTTGAGATAACATCCACAAAGAAAACCAACCCAACAGTTGGTACTAAGCTGGGGATTACCAACCAAAAGTTGGAATACAACACCCGAGATAGGCAAGAAGTAGAATCAACAGACTCACAACCTGAAAGAATACTCTGACGGGGAAAAGAGGTTCAAACAAACGACTCTGTCGGGGAGAATCAAATGAAATGAACACACCTGTCAATGATTTCCGCTGAGGATAAAGTAACACAAAATCTCCTAAATCATGTCATTATCTGCCCGAGAGACGACTGACAACAAAGATACCAAACCTGGATTATGCTTCAGATGCATATGTTTAAATATGGCGTAATGCTCTATACGAAATGGAAATGCTACACATTTGGGAGGATGCTATGCAAAATGAAAATTCAAAGGAACACCACCAAGAGAGGTGCCGAGAAGATCCACAAACCAACTATGCTGAGGAATACGCCCTAAACGACCTTTCTGAATAAAACTCTTATGGAGAAAATTCCACTCTGAGGGGTAAAAACAAGACTCCAATCAGTGGGGAAATAATGAATAAAACCTGTTGAGAAATTCACCCTGCTGGGGATAACGAGGAACATCTGCTAGGAATGCCACCCTACTGGGGACAAACAAAATCTGTTGAAAACTCCACTCTGCTTGGAATACAAGAATAACACATGTTAAAAAATCCACCCTGATGAGGATGTGATAGACTTTACTGAGAATTCAATTCTGAGGGGAAATGAAAGTAACATCCATTGGGGATTCCCCTCTGCTGGGAACGTAATAATCGTCTACCGAGCATTCCACTCTGTTGGGAATTAATAAGTAGTGCTTACAACATCTGCCCTAAAGGAAATGAAAATACCAATTGCTAGGAGATCGTCCCAAAACCTTATTCTGAAGGTGCCAATGACCATTGGACTTTGCTGGAGATATCAACATGTCGTTGACGTACCTGTTGAGGGAATCAACACCAAACTCTGTATGGAAAGAGAAGTCAAGGAATACCGACCTTGCTAGGAAAAAACGTCCAGAACGTCAAGCTTGCTGAAGAGGAATCCACCCTGCTGGGGATTATAGTACACTCTTGCTGGTGCCAAAATTTCTGATCCGATAACAATACTCTGTGGGGAAAGACAAAATCTCTATTGTGGGAAGACCAAGGTTAAGTCCCTGCTGAAAAAATGCCTGACTGCACATCAACACCATTCTACCTAAAGTAGACAACCCTTGAACACTCGCTGAGGAGTACAAATCAAATCTAGCTGGGGAATACAAAACTCTAAACTCCTGCTAGGGGAGGAATGATTCATCATACGCTGCTGTTAGAACTTCGTTGCTGGAGAGAGGATCATGTCATCCTGCAAACAACAAAAAGCAATAGGATATTCTACACGTGAAATTTCCACCTTAGTCACCATTCATGATACCCATTGTTCAAGTAAATTCATTGTTTTCATTGTGCTCTGTAAAGCCTTATATTTTCACCTGTAATGTTTATAAAAAATATCTGACGTTTTTGAAAACAAAACAGTAAAAAGTATAAACAAACATGAAAAGATCTGTGAGGGCAAGCTGTCTCACAATACAGGCCTCCTAGTTTTTCGATGATGACAAAACAAATTAGAAGCATCATGCTATATCTCTGTTTTCATTGCTATACCTCTTGTTTCGGTGTTAAATCGTTATACCCTAATATGTGTCATTACTGAATGTAGCAGGATATGCAAAATGGAAAAAGTTGTTAATTTTGCAGGTTTCTAAGCAGTGAGTCGACCATACAGTCGGCGCATGAAGCCTGGCATTTCTCACGGCTCAGCGCATGGAAGCTATGCGTCGACCGTACAGTCGGCGCATGAGTGTTTTGATTTTCCACGGTTCAGCGCATAAAGACATGCGTCGACCGTGCCACTCAGCGCATGGTGCTGAGGATTTCCCATGGGTCAGCGCCCGCCGATCCTATGGTCGACCGTTCGCGCGCTGTGCTGTTTTTCTTACTGTGTTTAAAAAATGTGTTTTGTTGGCTGTTTTGGTTATTACTATAAATAGAGTTTTGTTCATTTTTAACAACTAACAATTGAAAATCTTGAGTAAATTGTCAGGGCAAGAAACGTGAAATAGGTGCAACAAATTTCTTCATCTTCATCCCTCACACAACACACAAATCCACAAATATACACAATCATTTTTGCTGAGATTAGTGTCTTGTTCAAAGGGTGATAAGGTTCGAACGCGTTGATTGAAGATCCGGTTCGAGTGGAAATTGGGGCAGGTGTTTCTTGCAGAAAACCTTGAGGGTTTTACCCATCAAGACTAGAAGGTTTTGAAGGGCTTTTGTCACGGAATAGTTCGTTCAACATTCAAGCAGGTGCGAAGGTAATTGATCAACGGAAGGTTCATCAATTTAGTAGCGAGGGTGTTGAAGTGTTGAAGACTTTCCGGGTTTGATTTGTCGGTGTCTAAGATCAGCCGAGCCGAAGGTTTGAACAATAGAAGGTTTTTCATTAAGGTGGCTGGAACCGGAGGTCATTCACAACAAATTGAAGGGCTTGATTCATCTTGAATCAAGGTGCAAGAAGAGATAGCAAGCATCAACAACATTTGAGATTGTTTGTATCATTGTCTATCAACTCTTGTGTAAACTGTTCATTCCAACAGGTGATATATATTCAATATAATCTCAATTCTAATTTTAGAATTGAGGGCAGACGTACCCCGAAGCGAGGACGACGGGGGAACTGCCTCATCAAATCGTGTGTTCTTCATTTTCTGTCATTTTCAATTCAGCTTATAAAATAAGTGCTTCTAGCTTAAGTGATTATTGTCAAATTGTGATACATATTGAGTAAGGTGTTGAAACTCTGTTTTAACTACTAAATACAATAAGAATATTGTACTAAGGCATTTCCAATCTCTTACTCAATATAAATATCCTTTGTGATATTTGTGCACACAAACTGTTCGACAAAAGTCCTGAACTAAAATTGTCTTATTTTGCTTCTAGTTTTTGTGTGCCCTGTTTTTCATTGGAACTAGGTAACCTCGCAAATTGAAGTAAACAATTGATAAGCATAGTTTGTGTTATGATTTTATTTTTTCCGAATTGTCATAAATCCATAGGCTTACGTATATCCGGTTTTCCAATAACCGTTCGTTTTTAGACTACATTTTTCCTCGGCCGCTTCCGCACTTAAAACATTTTCAAAACCAATTTTAAATTGGTAGCGCCGACTCAAATTTTAATCGGGGATCTATTCAACCCCCCCTTCTAGATCCGTGCCATAGTCTAACAAGTGGTATCCAGAGCTCCGGTTATTCGGTGCTTCAAATACAACGAGATAGAAAATGGCAAACGAACCTAAAGGGGCGTACAATAGGGCTCCTGTTTTCAACGGTGAAAATTACAGTTATTGGAAAGACTGTATGCGTGTGCATATCAACTCCATAGATAGAAAAATATGGAACGTTACCCTTAATGGTCCAATAGAAATTACTATGACCAATGCGGATAATGTAGTTGTGCCAAAGCCTGAAGCGCAATGGACCGATGACGATGAGAAAAAATACAATTATGATTGGAAAGCTAAAAACATCCTAATCTCCTCATTAGGTGTATATGAGTATTACCGTGTATCCCATTGTCCTACTGCTAAGGCCATGTGGGATTCACTACAAATAGCCCATGAGGGGACAACCGATGTTAAGTTAGCTAGGATCAACACTCTTATACAAGAGTTCGGTCTCTTTTTCATGGAGCAAGGGGAAACCATTGCTGACATGCAAAAGAGATTCACTCATCTTATCAATCGCTTACATTCACTAGGTAGGCCTATTTCCAATGATGTTGCTACTAATAAAGTGTTGAGATGTCTTAACAGGGAGTGGCAGCCAAAAGTAACCGCCATCAAAGAGGCAAATGATCTTACCATATTAGACTTGACAACATTGTTTGGCAAATTGCAAGAGCATGAACAGGTACTCTTGAGCCTAGATCAACGTGAGAAAATGGAAAAGAAAGACAAAGCGAAGGTGAGTGAAAAGAAATCGATAGCTCTCAAGACTTCCTCTTCGAAGTCTCAAGTAAAAGAGCAAAATGATTATTCCTCGTGCGACGAAGAAGAAGAAGACACAAGCGAAGATATGGGGTTGTTTGTTAAAAGGTATAACCGTTACGTGAGAAAGAACGACATACAACATTCCGAGAAGAATTTGGTAAACTTCCGGAAACAATCAAGACACTCCAAGGATGATGACTCGAAAGGTAAAAAGACCAGAGGGACGTGCTATAAGTATGGAAAGCCCGGTCACTATAAACCGGACTGTCCAATGAATAAAAAGGGAAAGGATAAGGAATCCTCAAAATCACACAAGAAATCATCGAAGCCTAGGAGAGCATACATAGCATGGGAAAGTGACAGTAACTCTTCCTCCTATGATGAAAGTTCTAGTGATGAAGAAGAGTCCGTAAATCTATGCCTCTCCGCAAATCAGAAAAATAAGAAAAAACAGGTACGTAACTCTAAATATGATGAGTCATCCAATATGTCGCATTCGGAATTACTAGCCGCATTTCATGCCTTACATAATGAAGCAGTTGAAGCCTTTAAGAAACTTGCTTCTAATAAGAAAATTTTTACGCATTTAGAGCATAAGGTTAAAGAGTCCGAAAAGAAATTAGAGGACCTAAAGGCTTCCATTGTGAAAGGCAATGAATCGGATAGTAAGGACGATAGAAACCCTTTCAACTTCGGGTGTAGCACTTGTCATATTTGGCAAGGTGAGGTAAGACACCTCAAGACCAAATTAAACAAGGCACTCGAGCCTAAAATTACATATGCTATTGATAAAAAGGATTTTAGAAAAAGTATGATTAACCCATACCAAAAATATGCATATGTAATTAGGGATCAAGCAAGTGAAAGTGTCTCTAAAGTTGATTTTGCTTGCTTATACTGTTGCAGGAAAGGCCACTCCATTGGTAAATGCCGTTTTAGAAGGTTTCTTGTTCCTAAAGGCATCTACCAATGGTTGCCCAAACACAACCATTTTGTCGCTAACCAATTAGGACCCAATATGCCATTGGGTACCTCCTTGTGCTAATTATGTTTTGACAGGTGAAATGTGTCGAGACCACCGAGAGAAGATGGGTTCTCGATAGTGGGTGCTCAAGACACATGTCTGGAGACATATCCTTATTCATAGACTTTGTGGCTAAGAAGAAAGGGTTTGTAACTTATGGTGATAACAACCACGGAGCAATACTAGGCAAAGGTAGTGTAGGTAATTCCGCCTCTGCTATGATTTCCGATGTATTGCTTGTCGAAAACCTTAAACATAATCTGCTTAGCATTAGCCAATTGTGCGACAAAGGATACAATGTATCCTTTTCAAAAGATTGTTGCAAAATTGTGCATAAAAATGATAAGACGAATATGTTCAATGGTTTTAGAGTAAAAAATGTATATATGCTTGACTTAAATGAAGTATCATTAACAAGCGACAAATGCCTCGTAACAATGAGTGAAGACTCATGGCTATGGCATAGACGTTTAGCGCATGTTAATTTTGATTTACTCAATAAGGTAGTCTCAAAAGACCTAGTCTTAGGGATTCCCAAAATAAAGTTCACCAAGGATCACCTTTGTGATGCTTGTCAAAAAGGGAAGCAAACGAGGATCTCATTTAAATCTAAAAAGATAATTTCAACAACGAGACCTCTTGAACTTCTACACATGGACTTGTTTGGGCCGTCTAGGATCAAAAGTCTCGGAGGAAACTATTACGGGTTCGTAATAGTGGACGACTTTTCTAGGTTTTGTTGGACCATCTTCTTAGTAAGTAAAAGTGATACATTCGCCGCTTTTGAAAAATTTGCTAAGCTTTCCCAAAACAAGTTAAATACAAACATAGTGTCCATAAGGAGTGACCATGGAGGTGAGTTTGAAAATAATTTGTTTGAAGAATATTGTGGTAACCATGGTATTGATCATAACTTCTCCGCTCCACGCACTCCTCAACAAAATGGGGTTGTGGAGCGTAAAAACCGTATTTTAGAAGAATTGGGAAGAACAATGATTAATGAGAGTGGTTTACCTAAATATTTTTGGGCCGACGCCATTAGTACGGCATGCTATGTTTTGAATAGGGTACTTATTCGCCCCATTCTAAACAAAACACCGTACGAACTCTTAAAAGGGCGGAAGCCAAATGTCTCTCACTTGCACGTGTTTGGATGTAAATGTTTTGTATTAAACAATGGTAAGGAAAACTTGGGCAAATTTGATTCCAAAGCCGATGAAGGTATCTTTCTTGGATACTCTCACTCGAGTAAAGCATACAGAATATATAATAAACGATTACTTGTTGTAGAAGAGTCTGTGCATGTTACTTTTGATGAGTCCTATCCGAGAAATGTCGGAAAGGATAGGTTTGTTCATGGTGCAGGTACATCCACAGAAGACATACTCAAAGATGGCGAAACAGGGACTGATCAACCTGACAAAGTCAAAGTTGAGGAGGATAAGGATGTATATCATGAAGCAAACGAGGAAGCTCATCCGCCTACAAACGATGATCTCCCTCAAGTCTGGAAATCTTCTAAAGATCATCCAATTGACAACATTCTCGGAGACATCACAAAGGGAGTCACTACTCGATCGAAGCTAAGTAACTTCTGTTATCACTTCGCTTTCGTGTCACAAATGGAACCTAAAAATCCTAAGGAAGCCCTACTCGATGAACATTGGTTTCTGTCAATGCAGGAGGAACTAAATCAGTTTACTAGAAATGAGGTTTGGGACCTTGTCCCTCCTCCGCGAGGTCATCGAGTAATCGGCACCCGATGGGTGTTTAGGAACAAGCTGGACGAAAACGGGGTAATAACTCGTAATAAGGCGCGTTTGGTCGCGCAGGGGTATAACCAAGAGGAGGGCATCGACTATGAGGAAACTTACGCTCCGGTTGCCCGACTCGAGGCTATACGCCTTCTTCTTGCTTTCGCATGTGCGAAAGATTTTAAGTTATTCCAAATGGATGTCAAAAGTGCGTTTCTTAACGGATACATAAATGAAGAGGTTTATGTGGCACAACCTCCGGGTTTTGAATCTCATGAGTACCCCGATCATGTTTATAAACTAAAACGGGCGTTGTATGGTCTCAAACAAGCTCCTAGAGCTTGGTATGAACGCCTAAGTAAATTTCTACTTGATCAAGGTTACTCAAGAGGAAAGGTTGACACGACCCTCTTTATTAAACGTCAAGGAAAGCACTTGATATTAGTTCAAATCTACGTTGATGATATAATCTTTGGATCAACTAACATGAATCTCGTGAGAGAGTTTTCTATTCTTATGCAGGGTGAATTCGAGATGAGTATGATGGGAGAGCTCACATACTTTCTCGGCTTGCAGATTAAACAATTCAAGGAAGGAACTTTCGTGAGTCAAACAAAGTATTGTTTGGACCTTCTCAAGAGATTTGACATGGCAAAATCCAAGGCCATAGACACCCCCATGCCTACATGTGCAAATTTGAATAAGGATGAAAGCGGTAAGGACGTAGAGGTAAAAAGGTATAGAGGTATGATTGGATCACTTCTCTATCTCACTGCGTCGCGTCCTGATATTATGTTTAGCGTGTGTATGTGCGCAAGATACCAATCATGTCCTAAGGAATCCCACCTAAAAGCGGTTAAAAGAATACTTCGATACCTATCCGGTACTCCAAAGTATGGCTTGTGGTATTCCAAAGGCAGTGATTGTTCGTTGTTAGGTTATTCCGATTCCGACTTTGCGGGTTGCAAGTTGGATAGGAAAAGCACTAGTGGTACGTGTCACTTGTTTTCAAATTCTTTGGTTAGTTGGCATAGCAAAAAGCAAGTCTCAGTTGCTTTGTCAACCGCCGAAGCGGAATACGTTGCCGCCGGTAGTTGCTGTGCTCAAATCCTATGGATTAAGCAACAACTATTGGATTTTAACCTCAAACTTGAACGTATCCCAATCCTATGTGACAATACTAGTGCTATTAATCTTACAAAGAATCCGGTATTGCACTCTCGCACTAAACATATCGAAATTCGACACCATTTTCTTCGTGATCATGTTGAGAAAGGCAACGTTGTATTTGAACATGTTGATACTAAGAATCAACTAGCGGATATTTTTACTAAGCCGCTAGCCACCGAACCTTTCTTTCATATTCGCCGAGAACTCGGTATTCTCGACATTTCGGAACGGGAGTCATAATTTACTCATTTTAGCTTATTTCATTCGCATCTATATTTTGTACTTCTAACAAGTTTGATGTTTTTGCAAGTACAAGTATGGTGTTTATCAAGCTTATCCGGCATTGAGGTGATATTGTTCCTCTTCCCTCTCTTTCTATACATACAAGTGTTATTTGTGATCTCAAAGTAAAATATATTAACTATGGTGCATATGTGAATCATCTGTTGTGTATCTAATATTGCTTGATTGAACATTTTTGTTGTGGCACTATTGTCTGCATTCATTAATCATCATGTAATATGAAACCAGGCAAAATTCTGCATTTTCAGGTCTTGAGTCGACCATACCAGAACATAGGTCGACGCACGCTGTTAAACTTTTAAAATTATTGAAATTTTTAAAGCATGCGTCGACGCATGCAGAGCTATGGTCGACGGCTCGCTGAAAAATTCAGTTTTTCTGGCTGTTCGTTTCAGTCTCCTCATAAATGGTAGTTACATGCATCCATTCATCTTCCTAGGGAGTTGCATCTATTCTCTCCACTATTTTTTTCTGTCTCTTCCACTTTCCAACAAACCCTAGGTTTTCTCTTAAAAAGGGTGAAATTCTTGGTCTAAACCCACAGCAAAAACCTCTCATTTCAGAATTCTCCAACCTCTCACTATCCACCAAAAATCTCTACCCATGGCTTCATCTTCTCACAGACCCACTAAAAAGAGGTCAAGAGGGTCAACTTCTGCTTCAATACCCATTACCCCCGAATCTCTTGTTCATCCATCTCTCCGAGAGAACTTCAACAAGGACATTGGTCGAAGAAAGGTTGTACGACAACATGCATTCTATGAACTTGTCGCCGAACGCATGCATCTTGTAGAAATCATGACCCTTCTCACATATCACGACATTGAGAGATTTCTTGAATGCAATGCCAAGTACAGTGAAGACCTGGTACGTATTTTCTATACTGGTCTCAATGATAAATTTCATGGTGAAAACTTCCACTCTGTTATAGGACCCACTCAGGTATCTCTAAATTCTGAAATTTGGACCAAATATTTTGATATGACTGTTGAGGAAAATGAACCTCCTCTGGCTGAAGTAACTGATTCACGCACTATTGAAGGTTATGAGTTCAAAACTGCTCTGAATGGTATGCTTAAGCGACCCTATCCTGACCACATTGTGAACAGTGCGGCTTTCCCACGATCTGTCACTTCAGGTAAACTCAAAACTTCAGCAAGAATTCTTCAATGGATTGTGGCGCGCATTCTGCGGCCCAAACAGGGTGGATTATCGAGGGTGGAACAGGCTGAAGTTCATCTCATACATATTCTGGGTCACGACATTAAAATCAACTGGCCGTATTACATTGCGAGTCGTATGTATGAATTACGTGACTCCAAACGAAGTACGGCACTAGCCTATGGATCCTTCATCCAAGAAGTCCTGAATTCTGCAAATGTGAACTACCCCTCCTTTGCATACACTTCCATTTCCGCTGACAAAGAATTCAGTCCAAAAGTTTTCTCAATGATGGGATACGTCTGGATACATAAATACCAGAAATACAAGTTCTATCACCGCGCAAATATGCCTCAGTCAGAATCATCGAGTGAAGAGAGTGCAGATGAGTCCGAAGGTGAAGAGAATGAAGCAAGTGCAGATGGTTCAGATGAAAGTGAAGAAGACCAAGAACAGGATACACAGGCTGCTGACACAATGCAACCCGACCAAGCTGATCATACAGAGCGTTAAACCTATGAGCCTCCAGACAACTCTCAAGAGCCACCACCAAGTTTCAACCTCAACTATCAAGAGCCGCCACCAAGTTTCAACCTCAACTATCAAGAGCCGCCACCAAATTCCAATCTCAATAATGACTGGACTGCTTACACGGGTCAACAAGAAACTGACAGTAAGGAAAACAACCAAGGCTGGGGTGAATGGCAATACACTAGGTGGACCACACTTGGGAGATTCTATCAGCCCTATCAATACAGCTCTGAGGCACCTCCTTCTCCTCAACAGCCATCCAACAACTCCGACATTCTGGAAATGATGCAGTCCATGCAATTAGACCAACGTAATTTCATGACCACTATGCAGGAACAACAACAGAACTTTATGAGAAGTCAGGATGAACGGATGGCACAAGTTCGCTCTGAGCTACAAACTCAAAATGAACGGATCAGTGGAATCTCCACACAGCTGGATGCTCGCTTTGAGATTCTCGTTCACTCCCATCAAGCTAAAGAACGGGCAATTACTGAGAGTCTGGATTTCCTGAACAACATCACTGAAGAATTCACTGACTTAGCTCATCCTCAACGTCACCCCTATTTCTATGAGAGGCGTGGCCGTGGTCGTGGACGTGGACGGGGTTATTAGCTTGTGTTCGCCGTATTATGCTTTCATTTGCTACTTTGAAGTTCATGCATCATAGTCTCTTTCGTTGTTTTGTTTTGTAAACTTTGTTATGGTGTTTGGTTTAATTCCTAATTTCTGTCCAGACTTTATGTGCTACCACTTTATGTTTCGTATCAATCTTATGTATTAATCTTGGTGTATGCTTAATTATCATCTGTTGGCTATATTGTATTGGTTTTTCTCTTGATTTTATGTTTGTTATATTGTTAATCCGTCAAGACTTTATAGCTCTCGTTTTCTTTTTGATGTTGTCAAAGGGGGAGGAAAGCGTCAACAATCACAACTGCTTCGACTGAAAAAGAAAGGGGGAGAGCGTAGACATCGCATGTTGTGTTCAATAGGTTGTCATCATCAAAAAGGGGGAGAATGTGAGGGCAAGCTGTCTCACAATACAGGCCTCCGAGTTTTTCGATGATGACAAAACAAATTAGAAGCATCATGCTATATCTCTGTTTTCATTGCTATACCTCTTGTTTCAGTGTTAAATCGTTATACCCTAATATGTGTCATTACTGAATGTAGCAGGATATGCAAAATGGAAAAAGTTGTTAATTTTGCAAGTTTCTAAGCAGTGAGTCGACCATACAGTCGGCGCATGAAGCCTGGCATTTCTCACGGCTCAGCGCATGGAAGCTATGCGTCGACCGTATAGTCGGCGCATGAGTGTTTTGATTTTCCACGGTTCAGTGCATAAAGACATGCGTCGACCGTGCCACTCAGCGCATGGTGCTGAGGATTTCCCACGGGTCAGCGCCCGCCGACCCTATGGTCGACCGTTCGCGCGCTGTGTTGTTTTTCTTGCTGTGTTTAAAAAATGTGTTTTGTTGGCTGTTTTGGTTATTACTATAAATAGAGTTTTGTTCATTTTTAACAACTAACAATTGAAAATCTTGAGTAAATTGTCAGGGCAAGAAACGTGAAATAGGTGCAACAAATTTCTTCATCTTCATCCCTCACACAACACACAAATCCACAAATATACACAATCATTTTTGCTGAGATTAGTGTCTTGTTCAAAGGGTGATAAGGTTCGAACGCGTTGATTGAAGATCCGGTTCGAGTGGAAATTGGGGCAGGTGTTTCTTGCAGAAAACCTTGAGGGTTTTACCCATCAAGACTAGAAGGTTTTGAAGGGCTTTTGTCACGGAATAGTTCGTTCAACATTCAAGCAGGTGCGAAGGTAATTGATCAACGGAAGGTTCATCAATTTAGTAGCGAGGGCGTTGAAGTGTTGAAGACTTTCCGGGTTTGATTTGTCGGTGTCTAAGATCAGCCGAGCCGAAGGTTTGAACAACGGAAGGTTTTTCATTAAGGTGGCTGGAACCGGAGGTCATTCACAACAAATTGAAGGGCTTGATTCATCTTGAATCAAGGTGCAAGAAGAGATAGCAAGCATCAACAACATTTGAGATTGTTTGTATCATTGTCTATCAACTCTTGTGTAAACTGTTCATTCCAACAGGTGATATATATTCAATATAATCTCAATTCTAATTTTAGAATTGAGGGTAGACGTACCCCGAAGCGAGGACGATGGGGGAACTGCCTCATCAAATCGTGTGTTCTTCATTTTCTGTCATTTTCAATTCAGCTTATAAAATAAGTGATTCTAGCTTAAGTGATTATTGTCAAACTGTGATACATATTGAGTAAGGTGTTGAAACTCTGTTTTAACTACTAAGTACAATAAGAATATTGTACTAAGGCATTTCCAATCTCTTACTCAACATAAATATCCTTTGTGATATTTGTGCACACAAACTGTTCGACAAAAGTCCTGAACTAAAATTGTCTTATTTTGCTTCTAGTTTTTGTGTGCCCTGTTTTTCATTGGAACTAGGTAACCTCGCAAATTGAAGTAAACAATTGATAAGCATAGTTTGTGTTGTGATTTTATTTTTTCCGAATTGTCATAAATCCATAGGCTTACGTATATCCGGTTTTCCAATAACCGTTCGTTTTTAGACTACATTTTTCCTCGGCCGCTTCCGCACTTAAAACATTTTCAAAACCAATTTTAAATTGGTAGCGCCGACTCAAATTTTAATTGGGGATCTATTCAACCCCCCCTTCTAGATCCGTGCCATAGTCTAACAAGATCTTTGAGTGAAATGAATACTTTATTGATGAAAGGCCTGTAAATAGGCAAGTTACAATTTGGATGCAATTCCTGAAAAGAGGTAATTAAGCAAAAAGCAAACAAAATATACAAATGTCGGCAATGTGGGAATAGATATCCACCATGATTCGATTCAGCTATGACCTGTATGTCTTCAACATTCCCCCAATGCTTTGCCTTCTAAAAAGACTGATTGGACTGATTCCTTTCCTTCAGGATAACCGTATCTGATAAGTTCACAGATTGAATACAGACTGCATTCGTTTACTTTCCAATCCCTAACTTTTTCCTGGATCGCCCTTGCGGGTTTTCAATCCACTAGGGATACCCATTTTTGCCAAAGTTTCCTTTTCAGGTTTTCAACTTTGCGGGTTCATTCTTTTTTCTTTTATCCCTAATTTTTGCATAAACCTTTTCTTTTTATGGTTCACTAGGATGCCCCATTTTTTCCTGGACTTTTCTTTTTGTATCCAGCAGGTCTCTTTTAAGCAAAGTATTTTTTAACTACATCCGCCTTCACAGGGGATGTAAAATCTTTGCCATCCATAGTAGATAGTAATAAGGCTCCACCAGAGAAAACCTTTCTTACCATATATGAACCTTCGTAGTTTGGAGTCCATTTGCTCCTGTGATTTGTCTGAGGAGGACGGGGTTTTTTTTCAAAACCAAATCACCTGTTCGGAAGCACCAAGGATGCACTTTCTGATCAAAGGCTTTCTTCATCCCGCTCTGGTACAACCGACCATGAGCAATGGTTTCCAATATCTTTTTGATGATAAGACTCAACTGATTCAACCGAGCTTGCACCCATTCAACTTCGTCAAGCTTCAAATCAGTCAATACTCTCAAAGAAGGAATATCAACTTTTTATGGTAGGACTGCTTCCGTAGCATACACCATTGGGAAAGGTGTTGCCACGGTTGATGTATGCACTGAAGTATGATAACCATGTAAAGCATAGGGAAACATCTCATGCCAATCTTTGTAGGTTACAACCATCTTCTGCATAATCTTCTTGATATTTTTATTTGCTGCCTCAACAACGCCATTCATATTCGGACGATATGGAGAAGAATTATGATGTTCAATCTTGAAACTCTGGCACAGTTCCTTCATCATCTTGTTGTTCAAATTTGAACCATTATTAGTAATGATTCGCTCTGGATTCCATAACGACAAATGATGTCCTTCTTTATGAATCAGGCAACCACCTGTTTCGTGACATTAGAAAACGAGGCTGCTTCCACCCACTTCGTGAAGTAATCAATGGAAACCAGAATGAAACGATGCCCATTGGAAGAAGCCGGCTCAATCTTTCCAATCATATCAATGCCCCACATAGTAAAGGGCCAAGGAGATGTCAACACATTCAGAGGTGTCAGTGGCACATGCACCTTATCAACATAAATATGGCATTTATGGCATTTTATGGCATATTTGAAACAATCATATTCCACAGTCATCCAATAATACCCAACTCTCAACAATTTTTTAGCCATTGCATGTCCACCGACATGAGTAGCAAAAGAACCCTCGTGGACTTCTTCCATTAATAGGTCTGCTTCGTGTTCGTCAACACACCGCAACAAGACCATGTCGAAGTTTCTCCTGTACAATACATCATCCTTGTTTAAGTAGAAGTTACCAGCTAGCCTCCTCAAAGTCTTCTTAACTTTTCCAAATGCCCCAGATCGGTACTCTTGAGTCTTGAGAAAATGCTTGATATCAAAATACCAAGGCTTTCCATCTAATGCCTTCTCAACTGCAAACACAAAGGCAAGTCTATCAAGACGCGTGATAGTGATCGCTGGAGCTTCATTCTAGAAATTTACTTTGTACATGGATGCTAGTGTTGCCAAGGCGTTTGCCATCTGATTATCAACCCTGGATACATGATGGAACTCAAATTTGTCGAAGAAAGGTAGTAGTCTTCTAACATAGTTCTTGTATGGCACCAAGTTGGTCTGATGAGTTTCTCATTCTCCTTTGATTTGATTAATGACTAGCGCTGAATTTCCATATACATCCAGATTCTTAATCCTCCGATCAATGGCCTCTTCTAAACCCATAATGCATGCTTCATATCCCGCTTCATTATTAGTGCAAGTGAACGTCAATCAGGCAATAAACAGTATATGAAAACCGTGAGGAGTTGTAATGATTGCCCCAATTTAGTTGCCATATAAATTAACAACACCATTAAAAACCAACTTCAACTAAGATCCAATCTCAGGACCCTCATCAGAAAAAGGCTCATAGTAGTCCTTCATCTTCAGAAACATGACGTCTTCGTCTGGAAATTCAAACTTAATCGATTGATAATCTTCAATTCGTTGTTCTGCAAGATATTCCGACAGAACACTTCCCTTAATGGCTTTTCGGGAAACATATTGAATATCATACTCTGTTAAAACCATTTGCCATCGAGAAATCCTTCCGGAGAGTGCTTTCTTTTCAAACGCGTACTTGATCGGATCCATCTTTGAAATCAACAGGGTTGTGTTGTTTAACATGTACTGTCTTAAACGCTTAGCAACCCAATCGAGTGGACAACATGCTTTTCCAGCATCGAGTACCTTGACTCGTAATTAGTGAATTTCTCACTCAAGTTGTAGATGACATGCTCTTTTTTACCTGTCTCATCCTGTTGACCGAGCACACATCCCATTGAATTCTAAAGAACCGTGAGATACATGATCAAAGGTCTCCCTGCAACTGGAGGCATGAGTATTGGAGGTTCCTACAAATACTCTTTTATTTTTTCAAACGCATTTTGGAAATTTTTGTTCCACCTGACCGCTTGATCTTTTCTTAACAATTTGAATATTGGCTCGCAAGTGGCTATAAGATGAGTATGAACCTTGCAATGTAGTTCAACCTCCCTAGGAAACCACAAACATCTTTTTCCGTCCTCGGTTCAGGCATTTCTTGAATAACTTATATTTTGGCAGGATCTACCTCAATACTCCTTTCACTAACAATGAACCCCAGTAGCTTTCCAGATCTCACCCTGAAGGTGCACTTGTTAGGATTCAGCCTCAACTTGAATTTCCTCAATCTTTCAAACAACTTCAGAAGATTGACCAGGTGTCCTTCCTCCGTCTGTGACTTCTCAATCATGTCCTCTAGGGCCATCTTGATTTGGTTATACCCAAAGAAGCCATCCATGAAGGAAAACACCGAATATTGAGCAGTGTTATCAACCAACACGTCAATGTGGGGGAGTGGGAAATCGTCTTTCGGGCTCACTCTATTCAAGTCTCTATAATCAACATACATCTTGATCTTTCCATCTTTCTTAGGTACAAGAACAATGTTAGTGACCCATGAAGGTAATTAGTGATAGCAAGAAAATCAGCATTCAACTACTTATGAACTTCTTCCTTAATCTTGACTACCATGTGTGACCTCGTCCTTTTTAGCTTATGCTTAACTGGCGGAAATTCTTCTCGGAGAAGTAACCGGTGTACCATTATATTTGTATCCAGCCCGAGCATGTCTTGGTAAGACCAAGGAAATATATCTTTATACTCTCTGAGCATTTCAACCAATCTTTTGTTGACAATGTCTTCCAATGCAACGTCTATTCTGACTTCTTTCTTGGTGTCTTCAATACCCTGATTGATGACTTCAATATTCTACTGATGAGGCACAATGATCCTTTCCTCTTACTTTAGAAGTCTGGCTAACTCTTCGGATAGTTCACAGTCTTCATTAGTCTCTTCTTCAGCTTGACAAATGGGATTATTGAAGCTATAGCTGAATCATAATCGATGGTATCTGAGAGAAAAGACCTGCATGATTGATGTTTATGTTTGTTTATTATGAAATGCAACAAACAAAACACATTGCCATTTTTGTGTTAATAAAAATGCAAAATAAGAAAAATTAAAAACAATGATCACAATATTTGAATGCAAAAAACATCCTTTATTTATGATAAACTGAAAAAATTAAAAGGCCCCACAAATTGAGTCACTACATCTTGGGCAGAACGTAGGCCTGAACATAATCAAAACAATGAAAATCACTCTGCAGTATTAACATGAATGACTTCCTCGATGGTCCAGTTACACAGCTTCTGGCCGAGAGCATATGGAAGAATCTAAGCATCCATATCACAATCGCTATCACTTTTATCGTCCCCTATGGCATGAATCCTGTCAAATATAACTCCACCACTGGTGAATTGAACAGGTCCCCTGTATCTCGGAAGGTCTTGAGAAGAATTGAAGGGCTTGTACCCTAGGCTGAATTTGTCTTGTTTGACGGGAATATCAAGCACCTGGCCCCACCTCTGAGAAGATCCAAATTCAATGATAGCACGGGCTTCTTTGAAAGAAGACATTGAAACCTCTGGGCCTTTGACTTTGACAGGAGGCTTCTCCTGAATTTGCACTGCTTCGAAGGCTTGACAGAGCGTTTTGTGGATTTCCCCATCCACCTCGACGTACTTGAAGGATGACAGATGGCTAACCATGATATCTTCTTCATCACACATCGTAACAACATTTCCCTCCATCATGTATTTCAGCTTCTGATGCAAGGTTGATGCAACTGCTCCCGCAACATGAATCTATGGTCGGCCAAGCAAGCAGCTGTATGCCGGTCAAATATCCATTATGTAAAAAGTTGCATCAAAGGTCTCGGGTCCAACCTGAATTGGCATGGTAATCTCTCCAAATACATACCTCTTTGAGCCATCAAATGCTCTCACTACCAAATCACTTGGTGTACAAATCAACCCCTGAGTATCCAATTTCATTAACGCCTTCTTGGGTAGCACGTTGAGTGACGATCCTGTATCAACCAGGACATGAGACAATAATGATCCTCTGCACTGCATAGAAATATGCAAAGCATGGTTGTGATTTCTTCTAGCAGGAGTCAAATCTAGGTCGGTGAAACCTAAACCATTGCCAGCGTTGACGTACACCACAACCCCTTCCAACTGTGTAACTGACATTTCCTGCGGTACATAAGTTGAATTCAATATTTTCAACAAAGCATTTCAGTGTGCCTCAGAATACAACAACAAAGACATAATAGAAATCTTCGAAGGAGTTTGATTTAAGTGATCTACAATCTTGTAATCACTTTTGCGAATGAGCCTCATAAACTCCTCAGCATCTTTAAAAAATGAATTGTCACCATCAGCCTGTTGCTGTCCATCATTCTCAACACTGCTTTCCCTTTTCCCTTGTCAGTATTAGCCTCGGGTGGGGAAAAAACTCTTCTGTTTCGAGTGATCCCACCTGCATCCACTATGTTCTCAACAGTAGAACCACCATATGACGAACTGGTCAACTCTTGTTTCTGCCCATTACAGAACACTTCGGCCCCATAGTTCCATGAGATGGATTTGGTGCCCTCATACGACACAGGTCCTAGAACAGTAATGATCACCGACACTGGCCTAGCAGGCACTGAAATATTAATGGTCTGGTAAGGAATTGAAATTATGGCAATATATCCTCCGTCATTATTAACCCCATCATTAATATCTTCCCTAACAGATCTATCAAACTGTAGATAACCATCATCAAATATACTTTGTATAGCGTCCTTCAAAAGATCACAGCCCTCAGGTTACGCTTCGCACTCTGAGAAGTCAGTAGAACATCCCGGGAATACTCCCTCCTTCAACAACTTATCTTTCACAAAACTCAACAGAGTCTTCAAATCCTTAACATCCGTTATTAAATTTAATCTTTCTCCGTTGATAACAATATTCACCTTTGCCACACCATGATTCGACATTGGATTTTGATTCATATTAGGCCCATCGTTGGTAAAGTTAATAGCCTTTGAGTCAAGCAAGTCCTGAACCTTGTGCTTGAAGGATTTACAATTATCAATGTGATGGCCTGAGGCGTCTAAATGGAATTCGCATCTTGCATTAGCGTCATAACCAGGAGGAGAAGCTCCGGTTAAAGGTGCCAAAGTTCTCTTTTGAATAAGCTGCAACTGAAGTAGATGTTGCATCAATTATGAGTACGGCATCAGCGGAGTCTCAAACTGTCTGTTCGTTATTCTCTGTCTGCCAGCATAAGGTCGTGGAACATTAACCTGTTGCTGAGGTGCAGCTGGGATAGCTACAGTAGTAACTTGATGATGATACTAAAATTGCGCTCTACCTTTACCCTTGTAAGAAATGGCATTGGCATCCCCTTCTCTCTTCTTAAGGTTTGCTGTATATGGTTTCTTCATTCCTCCCGAAGAGGATCCACTCCCATTTGGAATTTCCCAGACTTAATTCCATTTTCCACTCTCTCACCTGCCATCAACAAGTCAAAAAAACTCACCGACATACAACCTATCAGCTTCTCATAATACACCCCGGGCAATATAGCCATAAATATGTCAATCAATTCTCTCTCCACCATGGGAGGTTGCGCTCTTGCTGCTAATTCCCTCCACCTCTGGGCGTATTCTTTGAAGCTCTCATTGTTTTTCTG
Organism: Lathyrus sativus; assembly: GCA_963859935.3. Taxonomy (NCBI): domain Eukaryota; kingdom Viridiplantae; phylum Streptophyta; class Magnoliopsida; order Fabales; family Fabaceae; genus Lathyrus; species Lathyrus sativus. The sequence goes on along the minus strand of OZ012740.1, from coordinate 251,521,307 downwards.
CGACAAACTCTGTAATTGCACCCTGTTCGACAACATATCACTATTGTATTGATAGTGGCGAACAAAGGCCTCAGCCAATTATCTTCGGATACGGGTTCTCTCAAGCCCCATATACCATTCTAAAGACGCTCCCTCCAGATTATCTTGGAAAAAATGTATTAACAACTTCTCATCGTCAGAGTATGCAGACATTTTTCTGAAGTATGCCCGGATATGTACTCTATGACAGTCGTCCCTTTGTACTTGTCAAAATCTGGCACCTTGAACTTCGGAGAAATTCTGAGCCTTGGAACTAGACCAAGATCTGACATATCGAGACCCAAATAACTTAGGTTCTCAAAAGGCTTCATATTTTCCTCGATTAGTTTAAACCTTTTGTCAGATTCAGAAGGCAAGCCACCCTCCATATCCCTCATAGAAAAGACGTCATCCTGGTGATCCTCCTATTGAGGACCAACAACCCCGTGCATAACACACACACTTCCACCAGCAACATTACCAGCTTCATTAACAACACCTCTGCCCGGAGGTATGACAACAATAGGAATATTAGCGCTTTGTGGAATAGAACCACCAACAGGCAGAGGAAAAACACCAGATCCTCCCTGCAAAACACCCTCTTCATTGACCCGTGCTATCAGAGGTTAGACCAGAGTCCTCAATTGTTCTTGTCCGTTGGCCACATTCTGCATTAGCTCCATAAAATGAACCGTGCGAGCCTTGACTTCCTGCAACTCATCCTGAACCTGATCCATAACCCTTTGTTGATTCCTTCGAGTTGAGTATCTATGGAAACTAAACTCCTCAATCCTGTTACTGAAGAAAACCAAGTAGAGATAAGAACAAAAGGCCACTGCAAACACCTGCGATGCAAATGAAAATTCAAAATGAAAAATGCAAACATGTCTATGTATTTATAAAGAGATCTCCCCCTTAATTTCGATTTCAAAAAATACGAACAGTAGTGATGGATAAGAATACCACAATAATCTTCTCATAGATGAAGTAAAGTTGAGCCAATACACATCAACAAATGAGAAAAAGATCCGAATACAAAAGGTATTGATCCCATCCAATAGATCTAGTGATGATCAAGATACAAAAGAAGAGAACCTACTATGACATATCAGAAAATGATCCTCCCTAGCAACCATGCTCCTTTCTCCAGGTTTGAGCCTCCTTGAGCATCGTCTCTGTGTCCGGATGATTTGGTCTGACAACCAATTCTCTGATGAGAGTGTCCCTTATGTGTATATCATCTCTGAGACAATGATAAGACTCTTTCCAAGCATCTCCCAATTTGGGTCTCTTCAAATCTGCCCGGATCTTGAGCTCTTCAAGCGCTGATAGAGTCTCATGGAGTTTCTGCTCGCTTGTGCATCTCTGGGATGATTCTACCATCACTTCTGTTAGCAGTTACTATAGCATTCCGTTGCTCATTGAATTTGGATATCTCCAGATATGCTATGTCTAAATCCTTCTTTCTATGTTTCAAAATGCTATCAGTACTTTTCAGATCCTGACTGATCCGCTCTCGCACCCTGATCTCTTCAGTAGCTCCTTCTCCAGCTTGGTTAAAGTTTCTGACTTCATCTTAGCCAAGTAAGTAGCTTCACCTCTATCATGTTTCAACTGACTGATCTCCTTTTTCAACTCTTCATTCTCTTTGCGCAGTTCCTCCTTCTCTACTCAAAGCTTGTTGTATCTCAGGATGTCAATCGTTGTAGGCTGCTAAATCAACAAAGGATACAAGGGTTCTTCAACAGAGAAATGCAAAAGTATCTCCTCAACCCTCTTTTAAATCCACTCCACGTATGGATCGTAGGCTCGACAATCGCTCTTCCCTAAAGAAAGCTTCCCCCTCTTGTGGATTTTACCCCATGCATCACCGAATCTCACTAGAATATCAAGGTCAGCTACGCCAGTAAAGTACAAAGATTTTTTCACTTCTTCGTTCTTTGGTGGTCCCCTCAAAGCATACCCAAGTTGTTTGACGGCGAGAGAAGGGTTGTAGTTTATCCCCTATTTTATCCCCATCAAAGGAACATTGGGGAAGCTACCACAACTAAAGATGATATCTTTACTAAGCAAATCTCAGTTAAGCCAGACAATATCTTTGGCCATCAAACCCATGAGTCTCTTTGACCATTCAGATGAATCTCTCGAATCGACGAAAGCTCCGGAGCAAGGAAGGTGATCTATAAACCACTTGTGGAGGAGTGGTGCACAAAAAGAAACAATATTTCCCCTCCTCTTCTCATTCTTGTAATGTACTTAATGGTATAAGTCTCCTAGGAGAGTGGGTACATGATTCTTGGAAAGAAAGATACGAAAGGCGTCCATATCAACGAAGTCCGGTATGTTGGGAAACAACATAATGTCATAGATACACAAAGCCAAGATAGCACTAAAGACCACCCAACAACCCTCTTTGGCATATTTCTGGGCTATATCCACCAAGAAAGGCAAGGTAAATCCAGACACTCTATTTCTGTTGACGACATGATCAACCAACTCAGAAGCGCTCAAATAAAGAGCGACGAACAATTTCTCGAGATCGGGTTCTTCCTCTGAATGAAAGAATGACACTTCATCCTGGACTGGAACTCCTAAAATAAAAGAAAACTCCTCCAAAGTTGGAACCAACACATAATCAGGGAAGGTGAAACATCGTAGCGGAGGGTCGTAAAACTGCAATAGAGTAAGAATGGCTCCCTGCTCTTAGCTTGTGACCTTACGGACAAGACTCAAAATCCTCCCATAATCCCTTCTGAATAGTTCAAGGATACCGGGACCAACCATGGAAATCAGACCAAATAAAGGTCCCAAATCCGGTGACGGAAACTTGTATAAAGTGATATTCCTTTTCTCAGCCTCCATCTCTACAGAAAACTAGGACCGAAATCAAAGGAGAGACAAGAACCTATAAAACACATAAGCATGCAATGTTAAATGCAAGATGATTATGCATATGCAAACACGGGATCAAGGCATCCAATGCTCAAGATTATTGTTGTGTTGTTGATTGAATATAACCAGAACTCCGCTCTGATAAGAAAATCAAGAAAACCAGAACACTGAGGTGATAGAAACCAGAATACCCAAGATCAAAGGTCCGCTCTGACAAGAAAACCAAAAAACCAGGTTGGTTGAAGGTCAAAGTTTCATGTAAAACCTATCCCCTCTCACATGTGGGTTCTAGTCTTGGATGGTACGACATCCTATGCAGGTCATCAGTATCACGGACTCTCAGGTCGAAAAACGATGATACGTTCACCATTTCTGGTTTGGAATCATGGTCAATCAAGGAGGTCTCAACTAACTTCCTAATGAATGGTCTCCAGAGTTGTTAGCTTTATAATTCAACACCCCTTCAACTGCCCTAAATGTGCAGGATAGGGTATCTCTAAAGAAAACCTCGTCTGGACGTGAATTTCGTGCAAACTCTTGCGTGACTAAATGCCACAAAAGTCCACACTAATCCTGTGTGTATACTCAAGCCTGGGTATTGGGCTTATCTCTCATGGAACAAACCACCCAACATCACATCAACAACAACATAATATAATATGCAACAGTAAAATGCAAATGCAATAATATACAACAGATAATGTACATAAAATTAAATAACTGCACAAAAAGTAAACCCCAAGGAACAAAAACAGACAGACACTAAGATTGACTCGCATAGGGAACCAGAGGTCCCCAGCAGAGTCGGAAACTGTCGCAATTGCGAAAAACACTCGACGAAAAAACAGAAGAGTCACCATCGGACGTTATTTATCCCAAAGAGAGGGAAAGGAAACGATCGAAGAAAACCTAAAGAACGGAAAAAGACAAGGTCATCACAACCAAATCTAGGGTTCGGGAGTCGGTTACGCAAGGGGAAGGTATGAGCACCCCTCACATCCATTGTACTCAATGGGATCCATGCTTGTTGTCTAATCAAAAGGGTGTGTTTTCTATAAGCTACTGCTAAACGGAAACGCGAACAAAGAATGAAAGAGAGAGAGAGAGACTCGATAGGACATCGCCTCCCTATGCCTACGTATTCTCTCGTGCAATGGGAAAGTCAGAGTCAACATAGTTCGAAAAACTATGGGTGATGGGGGAAGGTTGTTCGCCAAGACATCGCCATCTTGTGCCTATGTATCCTTATCTGGTATGAGAAATCAGAGCAAACGTAGTTCGGGTAACTACGAAACCACAGGTTGGTTAAGTGTTTTTTAGGAGTGACGATAAGTTCCTATTCCAGGAGTTAGGGTCAATGCCTGTTTGTGGTAGAACAGAAAAGTAACGTACTCTTTTTAAAAATGATATTGAAACACAATCCCGAAGGATAAAAAGGTTTGAATTTTGTTTGTGATTTTTAGTGAAGTGAATTAGTTTGCTTTGTGATTCACGTTGCACTAAAGACTATGATATAAGAGCGAATGCGTTGCATATCGCCCACGGGGCGTACACTAAACACTCTAGACAAGTGAGGAGAAACCCCTCACTCATTATTTCCCATATGCTTAAGGCTCGTGGCGCTCAATGTTCATCGTCTTTATTAAGTGTGTTAGCATTATTTTGAGATGAGAAGAGAGAAAGACGCACGGAAGGTCTAAGGGAAACTCGGTCCTAACATTGTTATGCAAAGTGGCCCTAAGGTTGGGATGCGAAAAGGAAATTCTATCCTAATGCTAGCATGCAAAAGATGGACCTAAGGTTAAGGTTAAAAGGGACTAGCCTACTTGTTATCATACATGATTACACTCCTAATGTCTATCCTAATCCAAAATTTAATCAGAAATTAAATTGGAATAGGAATCCTAAGGGAACATGCAAAGGCAAGGCAAAAAGAAAAAAAAACAAGGTAAAAACAGCAGCTACAACAGCGCTTCCTGCATAAAACAGCGATGAAATCCAGCAAGGAAGCACAACAGCATTTAACATCTACTAATTCAGTATAAAAGTAGGTGTAAAAGGTAGGAACCAAGCAAGCAATAGCAAAGACAACATGCAAATTTAGAATAAAATAGATGTAGAAAGCAGGGCAGCAAACATGTTTCAATGCAATCAACATGAGCAAGCATCAATCATGAACAACTATCAAGCAAGGATGAACATGCATCAACAATCAAACACAAATGCTCAATTAGAATGCATCATCAAGAATCAGCAAGATCAACATGCTTTTCAAATTAATTTAAGCAATTAAACGATCATGCGACAAACGGAATTGGAAGCAAACACACACATGCATCACAAGTCCAGCCAGATAATCATCGACATGATATACGCAAGAAAATTATATGATCATCACATCAATCAAGCAACATGAACATGTTAAGCATTCAAACGGAAACCAAAAGTCACACGTAAAAAATCGCAATCAAACAATCAAGCATGATGAAACCAGTAAAAAATAGTCCACACAAATGCATCATTCAATCTATGAAGGTTAGAGGTGGAAAGAAATCAAAGCATGCTTGAAAACAACCAAAAATCACATTTTGGTCCAGTGTTAATCGATTAACCATTTACTAGTGCAAACTGGTTAATTGATTAACCACTAAAAAAGTTCAAAATTTGCACTAGTTAATCGATTAACCAGTTTTGTACTGCAACTAGTTAATCAATTAACACTGCACCAGAAGCAGAAAAACAGTAATTCAATCTGAATATCTGCATATAATTTTGTGTCGGTGCAAAAATCGGATGCGCGTGAGAGAACAAAAGGTATGAAGAGTCTTGGTTTCCTGCAAAAACCCAATATCCCTTTCACAGGTGATGATCAGAATCATAACCAATTCCTCTCTTCCCATTGTTACTAACACCATAGATCATCGAAGCCATTTTGCTTCTGTCTATGTTGTCATTTAAGAATTTCTGAAATGCTTTATCATATTTTCATATGATGGTTTTAGAAGATGGAGAAGCTTTAGAAAGAGTTTCTTCATGTTTTAAGCATTTTTTTATTTAGAAAAATATTTTCTTTTTCCAAAACGAGATTATCATCTTTTTGTTTAGAAATTTGTTTCTCAAACTGAACACATTCTTCAACTACGGATTCATGATCCTTTTTCAGGTCCTTGAATTTTCTTTGAAGTTTCTGATATCTATTCAGAGATTCTGATAAACAAGATTCTAAATCAACACGAGAAAATTCAAGAAATGCCTCTTCCGAGTCAGACTATGTTTCAGTTGTGTTTCCTGTGGAGGCCATGAGTGCTACGTTGGCATGCTCTTCTTCAGAGTTGGATTCTGATACTTCATAGTCAGAATCATTCCATGTTGCCATGAGACCTTTCTTCTTGCCTTTGAACGCATCTTTCTTAAAACTTTCTTTTACAGAGCTTTCCTTCTTTAGCTTTAGACACACATTTCTATAGTGTCCTAGCTCCTTACATTCATAGCATGTTACCTCTTTGCATGCTTTTCCTCTTGAAGATGAATCTGGATGATCCCCTCTATTTCTGTATCTTCTGAAGCTATTTTGTCTTTTCTTCCAGAGCTGTTTGACTCTTCTAGAAAGAAGGGATAATTCATCATCATCAAAACCTTCTTAGTCAGAATCTTTTGTTTCTTCTTCCTCCGATTGGAAGGCTTTAGTATTTTCTGACTTTGTCCATTCTGATCTAGACCTTAGAGCAATAAATTTTCCCTTTTTCTGAGGCTCATCTTCTTCGAATTCTTTTTCATGACTTCTTAGCGAGTTTACCAACTCTTCTGGGCTTACAGAGTTCAGGTCCTTAGATAGCTTAAGAACTATGACAATAGGTCTCCATTTCTTAGGAAGGCTTCTTACTATCCTTTTGAATGATCAATTGTAGAATAACATTTGTTTAGAACCTTAAGTCCTGCAACTAAGGTTTGAAGTCTTGAGAACATGGTCTCAATGGTTTCATCATCTTCCATCTTGAAAGCTTCATATTTCTAGACCAATGCCAGAGCTTTTGTTTCCTTGACTTAAGTATTACCTTCGTGTTTCATTCTCAAGGAGTCAGAAATATCCTTTGTTGTATCTCTATTGGTATTTTTTTCATATTCATTGTAAGATATAACATCTAGAAGGATTGTTCTAGCTTTGTGATGATTTTTAAAGTCACGCTTTTAATCATCATTCATCCTATTTCTAGGAATGGGAATACCAATCGTAGATACAAGTATTTCATAACCATTTGTAACATTATCCCAAAGATCTATGTCATAGCCTAGGAAGAAACTTTCTATTCTATCTTTCCAATAGTCAAACTTTTCTCCATCAAAAACAGGAGGCTTGACATTGTAGCTGTCTCTCTCATTTGTGTTAGTAGTAGCCATAAAGTTTTTCTCACACTGGATCTCTCTACACAGCTAAGTGTTTGATATATAAATCAATAACAGAGCCAGAGCTCTTATACCATCTGAAGGTAGATAAAAACTCAAGAAAGGGGGGCTTGAATTAGGTTTTTACCAAACGTAAACTTTTAGAACTTTTAGCAAAAAGGGTAATAAGAGAGAATAAAAAGGTAGACACAAAGATTTTTATCCTGGTTCACTATTAACAAAGTTACTCTAGTCCACCCGCCAATGTGATTTCGCCTTCAAAAAGGACTTAATCCAATAATCTAGACAGATTATAATAAGTTCGTCTAAGTGTTTAGGAAAAACACCTTAGCCCTCTCAAGTCTACAGACTAACACTTAGTCACTTGAGAAAATTATATGAAGAAGATATAAAGAAAGTGTTTACAAAGTTCCTTCTATAAAGCAGATGAAACATAAATTTAAGAACAAAGTATTACACAAATATGAGCAACAACTCTTTGTGTTTCTATTGGATTTCTAGACTCAACGTGTTTCACTTACAATATTGATCGTTGTATTTTTCTTACTTGTAGTGAGGTAGAGACTTCTTTATATAGCAAAATGTTAGAACGTTGAAGGGTACAAGCGTAAATCTTGAAGCCAACTATTGCAACGGTAATAACAAGACCGTGAGAGATAATAGTGGTAAAGTCTCACAATACCCCATACAAGAAATCAGTTTATACCAAAATGGAATAAACTTTAGTACAAATTCTTTCATCACACGTTTCTATCTTTGACCTTATCTTCTAATAAACTTTATATGGTGTGAAGTGATGAGAGTCCAGATGAAGAACTACTGAGTGGAATCAGAGTCTTCAGAGTCTTCAAAGGTCTTTAGAAATAATGTCTTTAGAGTATTTAGAACTTGTTCAACAGAACCTTGTCTTTAGATTCATCAGAGCTTGGTAACAGATTCGGAAGCAAATCTTTTCTTAGAAGCACATAACTTTCTTTTTCTTCAGAGGCATTATTTATTCATCATAACTTCTAATGTTTTTTTTCCAGAGACAAATGAAGTAATTTATTGAGGCGTGCCATAATGATTCTGATGAAATTTCTTGAGGGTTATCCAGAATCAATTTGAATTTAATAACTGCACGCTTCAAAAATTCATTAGAGTACATAATTGATACATATAAGATATATGTATTGTTATCATCAAAACTAGAGATTATATGCAAAACCAAAATCTTGTTCTAACAGTTGTGACTCCGACGAACTCTCAATTCAAGTTGAGTATAGATCAGTGTCCCAGTATTGAGGTCGAAAGAGCTTATATGAATAACATACCATATGCTAACATATTAGGTTCTTTAATGTATGATATGGTCAGTATTAGACCTGACATAGCATATGCAGTAAGTCTTGTAAGCAGGTACATGGTGAATCTTAGAAAGGCTCACTGGCAAGAATTGGATTGGATTTTAAGGTACATAAATAGGTCTCTAAACAGAGTTCTAATTTATGGTGGAGCATGTGGTGAAAATAGTAAAGAAAAAATCGAAGGGTATGTCGACTCCGATTATGAAGGTTCTATGGATTCCAAAAAATCTAATTTTAGATATGTGTTCATTATGTTTGGCATAACAATTAGTTGGAAAACAACACTTCAGAAGGTTGTTGCCTTATCAACCATTGAAGCAGAGTATATCGCCCTCACTGAAGTTGTGAAAGAAACATTGTGGCTTAAAGGTTTTGCTAAGGAGCTGAAACTTTAAGGTCGAGTTATCACTATTAAATGTGATAGTTAAAGTGCTATACACTTGTCGAAGAATTCATCCTATAACCAAGCACATCGATGTGAGGCTGCATTTTGTCAGAGGGGTAATCGAGCGTGGAAAAGTCCAAGTGCTGAAGGTTTTGACAAATCACAATGATGTTGATATGGTCACCAAGACATTACCAAGTTGCAAGCTTTTCCACTATATGTAGTTGATAAAGCTGCATAAAGAAAGCTAGTTTGTTCCCTTTATGTTATAAAGTTTGTTCCAAGGTGGAGATTTGTGAGATATTGGATTGAACTCTAGTATGGTCGAAGGGTAGCTTCTTGGTTCGATAATTCGACAAGATCTTAGCACGTTGTCAAAGTCTGTTCACATGTTGTAGTCGAGGTATGCTAGAAGTGTTAGCATGTCGAATTGGGCCTTGTTATGCCCTATTTTTTAATTTAGCTTGTGTAATGGTTTTGTGTGTAAAATCCCATTAGGTTAGTGTGTTAGTTTTCTTTTAAATAGCATGTTAGTCTCTCATCTTTGACATAAGGCAAATCGTAATTAGGGTGAGAGAGGTTATTTTCTATTATGTAACACTTGTAATCTTGTTTCAAAGAGAGAGTAAAGAATAGTAGTTTAAAACCAATTTCATTGTGTTCTTCTTGCTTCCCTCTTTTTTACCCTTGTGAATTTCTTGCTGATAAAGAAACCGATTATACTTTGTTATTCAGGCATCTTTTTTCACAACACATAAAATACAACTAAATTATGCAAACACTCATGAAAACTAAAATATAAAAATAAGAAACATGATGCATTTATCACTTATCAAAGAACCACCAGTGCAACCTTCCATGAAACTAGCCACTTCAAAGTCTATGGAAGTGACATCATTCACATCAATTAGCCCTTTTCAATGATCCATTGTATTCTTTTCTTTTTTTTAGACTTCGTGCTTTCAAGAAAGGAGGTGGCATGATGGTAGACAAAGGGATGACCTTGATGACTTCCTTATGTGGCAATTTTTCTTCTCTTGGCCTTCTGCGCTTGGAAGTGTGATGGGTTACTCCGATGAACCGATATCACCTCACCCCGATGGGATTTAGCATTTGCAATCATTGTTTTCCTTTATGTTAAAAGAAGAGGGCCATCCTCTTTGCAAAAAGAAAGAAATAGAAAAAACAATTTAGAATTGGCCTAAAATAATGCATAAAGTTAGGATGTCAGGAAAACATCTTATGTAGAAAATTCACGAGAGTCTGGAGATCTCCCTGAATTTTAAGCAGGTCTCTTATTCCCATAATGAAAATTTTCTCTAATAGACTGATCAACTCTCTCTCTCTCTCTCTCTCTCTCTCTCTCTCTCTCTCTCTCTCTCTCTCTCTCTCTCTCTCTCTCTCTCTCTCTTTCTTTCTTTCTTTCAATATTGTTAAGCTTAGTTGTGTCATAGCTTATGATGATGAGGGTATCAATCGTACAGTTCAGAGGAAACACGTGAGTCTCATCTTCTTCGTACATGATCTTGAGATCATGAGCACTGCTATTAACCCGGACAAACTTGTCCTTCCAATTTTTGCAGTTGGAAGTGTAAGGTGAGAGAAGAGCTCACTTAGGGATGACACTCACAGATACCCATTCAACCATGTTAACCCCATTGTTCTCATAAAAAGAGAATAATATTCCATCCATATGAATAATATTGAGGGCCTAACATGGGATCTTGAAACCTCATATGAATGCCTTAAAGGTTGCAGGCACCTCAAAAAGGGGCAATGTTGACAATATAAAAGATCAATGGTTCTAGAACGGTAAAATGGATACTGACTCCAAAGTCCTCAATCGCCTCTCTATAAAAGTACAAGTATTCATCCTTCACCCCTAGAGGACGCCACACAAATATATTTTTACCTAATAAACACTAATCCAATATCACATCACCGTCATTCCTAGTGTTGGACAACTCCATACCTACATGAAAGGCTTGTACCCAATCACCTTTCAGACAAATTGAGTAAATGTTAATGGCTTATTCACAAAAAGGAGCTCGGATTATAGATTGAGAGCTTCTAAGTCAGTGTCACTCATTGCGGTGAGAATCAGATATCAAGCTATTGATTAACTTGAATCCCAAATCATAATCCACCACCGATCTTTAATTCGTCTAAGGGAAGGGATAAAGATCGAAATAACCCATGAGTATGCAATGCAATGCAAAGTCAGAGAATCTAAGGTTCAGGGGTCGATTAAACTTAGGGAAGGTACTAGAATCCTAAGCATATGTAGTACTCTACAGGAATATCTTATTTTATTGTGTTATTGTTGTTTTCTAAGGGTGAACCTAGGGGTTTATTTTTAACGATGCTCGCCAAGAAATCACATCTTGTGCCTACGTATCTCGACGGGAGTGGAATCAGAGCATTCGTAGTTCCCCTTGTTAGCTCCCAAATTCGACACTGCCTTGGGTTGCTAAACATTAAGACATAATTAATGTCTAAGTAAAGTGAATCAAAGAGATTTCGACAGCCTCTAAGGAATCTTCTAAGCTAAACGGTTGAAATAACTTAGAAAAATTAAGAAACCTAAAGTTATGAGCATTTCGACCGTGTCAGAGGTAGTTCGACCGAAATTCTGCAGGAGGATTGCTACGTCGTTTTGAAATTCAAAATTTGGAGGGAGCGGTTCTGTTCATAAGACACGTGGCAAATTCTAGAGCAGGAAGTTACATGTAATTGACACTTGTTAGATCGAGGAGATACTAGGAAGTTATTAGCAGTTAATTATTAGCATTATAAATAGGGATTTGTTAGACAGATTTCTGGGTGTTTTACCATTTGTACAAAGTAACTCCAATCAAATTTACTCAAAGTACCCGAGTGTGAGAAAAGAGTATTTTCACGGAGAATGTACGTTATGTAAAATCACCAACTTTTCAATAAAGTCTTTTATAATTTCAGCAACATTTACATTTCCTCTGTCGAACCACTTGTGCAAGTGTTACCTTTTTTGCCTTTACCTTTCCTGCATCCTTTACTCCAATTCCTCTTTTCATTTAAACTTTTTACCTTCTTCGATCACCCTTTTACAAATCTTTTACAGCGTTTCTTTAAGTTTATGCACTTTAAAATACCCAGTCGAAGTCTTTTTCATTACAAGCACATTTACCAATTCGTTATTACAAGTACTTTAAATTTAATTCTAAACGAAGAATACTTTAGCACATGTCCTAGATTCAATCTGATCGATCCTGTGAGTCACCAAAGTCAAATTTGGAAGATCAGCGGTTGTTTTCCGATTTTTAAGGGAAACAAAATGGCACGCCCAGTGGGACGGTGCTAAATATCCCCGCGATTTAGAATTAAAAGATTCTCATTTACAAGTCTTAATAATCTTCGTAGAAAGTACATTATATGTTACTAAGAAGTGGTAGAATTACCGCTGCTAACGAAGAAAGACGAACAATCCTTAGGAATATGGCGACGGAAACGAACCAGCCAAACAATCCTAATCCACAAGTCCAAGGTTCTGGCGAAGGAACCAGTAACAACATGGTCGCACCGCCTATACCATCGACAGGAGAGCAAGTAGCGCCTCCCATAAGGTCAGAACAAACCTTCGCCCCAGTAGGATCTGGGACAACGATAGTTAGGCCTTACACACAACCCGTATTGGAGTATATTGGGCCACCAGTGTCGAATCCCCAAACTCCAATAGCAGGACCATCAGTGTCAAGGCAGTTTGCCCCTTTGGGTCTTTCGCAGTTGCCAAGGAATCCCCCGTGTGGGATGTCAACGACTGTAATGCAGGGGCTGCAAAATGCGCCCCCAATATTTTTTGAAAACACAATGGCGTCACCTTTGCAAGGATCAGGACCTGGTTCAAACATTGGTCGAAACCCTCAGAGTTTAAGTCTAGGATATTCGACTCAAGGTCCCAATCTAACCAATACGTCTGTTGCCTGTTTGAGGCAGCAGATGGATGAGAGTAACTTACAGATGGTTCAAACCCTCTCCCAGACTATGGGTGAGATCTTTCAGCCATTAATTCGAGACACAACTCACGCTAACCAACAACTGGCGACACAGTTAACACGCTTGACTGAATTTATAGGGGTACCTCCGTTAGAAAGGAACCAAGCCCCTGTTGAGAATACTCCACAACAAATTCCAAGAGTGGCGCCAGAAGCCAATTTAGAGAACCAAGGAGGAAGAGACCCTTATGTTGTCGAAACTCCCAGAGTCCAGGTCGAGGGAAACCCAGAAATAGTTATGGTGAATCGAAACCAGGATGCAGACAATGTGGTCCAGCAAGTACGACGCAACAACCTCGCGGTCGAAAACAACTTGGCTACGATGGTAGAAAGAATCATGGCTCGAAATGGCCTAAACACTGGGTTTACTAGGCCAAATTATACTTCACCAATAGTCGACTACATCCTTCGAGCGGAATTACCCCCTAGGACCAAGGTGCCTAAGTTCACTAAGTTTTCAGGGGACACGACGGAGTCCACCATCGAACACGTAGTACGCTACATAATTGAGGTTGGGGAGATAGCAAATGACGAAAGCCTTAGGATAAAATACTTCCCAAGTTCTCTTACAAAGAACGCCTTCACGTGGTTTACCACTTTACCCCCAAGTACAATATGTAACTGGACGCAGTTAGAACGAATCTTCCATGAACAGTTTTACATGGGCCAGACGAAGATTAGTTTGAAAGAGTTGGTCAGTGTAAAGCGTAAGTTTTCGGAGCCAATCGAAGAATACCTCAATAGGTTTCGACTACTTAAGGCAAGGTGTTTTACACAGGTGCCTGAACATGAGTTGGTCGAAATGGTAGCAGGAGGTTTAGATTACTCTATTAGGAAGAAATTAGATACACAATATCTGAGAGATATGGCCCAATTGGCCGACAGAGTCCGACAGCTAGAAAGGCTGAAAGACGAAAAGGCGAGATTTAACAAAGGCAAGAAAGTGGCTTTTGTCGAACTCAACAAAAGTAGCGAAGGGGCTTGCGAAGAGTCCCCCTACTTCGAGGAGAACAAAGTCAATCTTGCTGAATTAAAACAGGGTCCCCCATATTCGTGTCGAGTACTGGCCCCTCCTCAAGGAAAGGGATTTGTCGAATCAGAAAAGAACGACAGGTTCCCTAAGAAAACTTACACCTTTTACATCACGAAATGTGATGAAATCTTCGATTTGCTAGTAAAAGATGGGTAGATGATAGTGCCGCCTGGTGCTAAAACACCGCCCTTAGAGCAGCGGAAAAAGAGAGGTTTTTGTAAGTACTATAATTTTCTAGGTCATAAAACATCTCAATGTTTTCTTTTCAGGGATCTCGTCCAGAATGCGATACAGGAGGGACGCTTGAAGTTTGGAGATAAGGCAAAGGGCCAGATGAAGGTGGATGTTGATCCGCTGCAATTGGCTGATGCTCTTTATGCTGAACCTATGGAAGCAAACATGATAGATGCTACTGAGGACATCGAGTTTTCTATTAACATGATGGAGGTCACTGAGGACCTCCTTTCAGCACCAGTGATGGCGAAATTCGTCATGGGTTTCGGTTTGGACGATGCGGCAGTCACAGTCGAGGAGAATACTGGTCGAAACGATAACGATTCAAGTCTAGGGGTTCAAAGTCATCCAAGTTACGCCATGGTAACCAAGGAAATAGCTGACCATTTCGTCAGAATGGACCAGGCCACTGAGGGCTTGGAAAGAATGAAGCTGGATGGGACGGTCGAAGTTAATATGGTCGACATTAACCCATCGGAGACCATGGAAGAGAAAGAATGAAAACACCATGAGGGATGTAGCAGGTTAGCATACCCAGAGACAGAAGAGTCAATCGTTGGTTTTTTACATCGGTGCAAAGACAATGGATCGAGCGTGATGCTGTGCCCCAGGTGCAGCGCCATTTTCGATAGAAAAGTAACAGAGAAGTTAGAGGGAGAACATCGACGTCGAATGAACAAAGGTGTCCATGGTTTTGATCAACGAAAGAGCTACCACAGGAGGACAGAAGACAAGCGGTCTGAACCTCGAATCAGGCCACCAAGTGCTAGGCCCGCCAGTTTCAAACCTGTTGTCGATTCCGCTGATGGAAAGTGGAGGAAGCCTAATGAAGAGAGGGCGCAAGGCAGCAAAGGTGGAATAATTTCGAAGTGAATCGAGGATCTTTGGTCTCCTACATCAAGGAGTATCAATCCTCAAAAACAGCGCACGTATCTGAAAACTATAAAGGTAAGAATCCTATGACTAGATCTCAATGGGGGAGAGAGCAAAGAAGAAGAAAGGCTCTCAGAGAAGAGATGGAGAAAAATCAGTCAAAGAATAGTTCGACCCCCCCCCCCCCCGGAAAAGAAGGACAGCAGTCGAAGATAGCTGAAAAGTTGCCAGTTGGGCGAAGGCTGTTTTCGCCTAAACAAGACAGACCAACGGAAGGGGACGAAGACATGACAGATAACTTTGACTCCGATGACTCTTTGAACCTGGTGGTCAACGTGGTGTCGATGATGCCCCGGGAGTTCGATAGGGTTTCAGAGGTCGAAGAACCAGGCGCAGACGCTGAATGGGAAATGGCAGCACATAAACATGTATGCTATTACGTGATGAACAACGGCTGTGTTGAAGAGTAAAACGCTTTCTTCGAACGACCCACTGAAGAAATGAGGACCCACCTGAAACCGTTGTATATTACAGCAAAAGTGGAGAACATCCCCATCAACAAAATACTGGTGGATTGAGGCACTACGGTAAACCTGATGCCACATTCTTTGCTGACCAAAATAGGAAAGCATGACGCTGATACAAAGCCACACAATATGGTTTTGTCGAATTATGAAGGAAAATTAGGAACCACCAGGGGTGTGATTCAGGTGGACGTAACCGTCGGAACAATTACAAGACCAACGATATTCATGGTGGTCGAAACCACGACCAACTACAATTTATTGCTTGGCCAAGAATGGATACATGGCATTGGAGCAGTGCCATCATCGATGCATCAAAGGATTGCCATCTGGAGGCCAGATGGCATAGTTGAAAATATTGAAGCTGATCAAGGATACTTCAGGGTGCCAAGAAGGCAAATAGATCAGTTCCAATTTGACAAGCACTTGACCAACATAGGCCCTTGTGCTCCAGCAGACTTTGAGTTCGCACCAAATGACGAGGTGTACTACTCACTATACCTCCACCCTGTCGACGGATTTCGTTGGGATAGGGAAATATCTGGGGAGAGACTCTCATACCTGGGGGCAGCCCCAGTTGACCCCACTGGGTGGGGCAGTGAGTTTGATGACTGAAGCAGCGGTGCTGCAAAGAATTTTGGCCTATGTGGCTGAAACCAAATTACAAACGGCCGTAATGGCCGCCCATGAAAAAATGGCTGAAGAAGCCACCAAAATGCAGCGGGAGAGCCAGAGGCTCGACGCCATCTATGATGACGAACCTCTGGGGTTCGAAAGAGATCCTTTGGAGAACGACATCAAAATGCTCGCACAGGATCCATTGAAGGAAATTGATTTAGGAGAGGGTCCAACCAGGAGGCCAACGTACATTAGTGCTAACCTCGACCCTCAACTGAAGATCGAAGTCATCCAGTTGCTCTGAGAGTATAAGGATTGTTTCGCCTGGGCCTATGACGAAATGCCTGGGCTACAAAGGGATTTGGTGGAACATAAACTACCAATAAAACCTGGAAAGAAGCCAGTCAAACAGGGCCCAAGGCGTTTTGCTCCAGAGATCATGTCGAAGATCAAGGAGGAAATCGAAAGGCTCCTTCGTTGCAAATTCATTCGCACAGCGAGGTATGTCGAATGGCTGGCCAACATTGTCCCAGTCATCAAGAAGAACGGGTCCCTAAGAGTGTGCATTGATTTCAGAGATTTGAATTCAACCACTCCCAAGGACGAATATTCGATGCCAGTGGCAGAAATGTTAGTTGATTCAGCCGCTGGCCATGAGTACCTTAGTATGTTGGATGGTTATTCTAGATATAACCAGATTTTTATCGCGGAAGGTGACATTCCCAAAACAGCGTTTCGTTGTCCAGGGGCCTTAGGCACTTACGAATGGGTAGTAATGCCATTTGGCCTAAAGAACGCTGGGGCAACGTATCAGTGAGCGATGAATTCTATATTCCATGATTTCATTGAATCTTTTATGCAAATATACATTGACGATATTGTGGTGAAATCTGTTTCAGGAAAAAGCCATCTGGATCATCTGCGACAATCGTTCGCCAGAATGAGGAGGTTCGGCCTCAAAACGAATCAGTTGAAGTGCGCGTTTTGTGTACAGGCGGGAGACTTCTTGGGTTTCGTTGTCCATAAGAAGGGAATCGAAATCAACCAGAATAAGACGAAGGCTATCTTAGAAACAAAAGCGCCGTCAAACAAAAAAGAGTTGCAATCGCTGCTGGGGAAAATTAACTTTCTAAGGAGGTTCATCTCCAACTTAAGCGGCAAGACGCAAGCCTTCTCACCTTTGCTTCGAATTACTAGGGACAGATTCGAGTGGGGTAAAGAGCAGCAAGAAGCCTTCGACAAAATCAAAGACTACTTGGCTCACCCCCCAGTCCTTTCGCCTCCATGTCGAAGTAGGAGTATGCGATTGTACATAGCAGCGTCAGATAGAACTTTAGGGAGCATGTTGGCTCAGGAGGATGAGAATGGCGCCGAAAGGGCTATTTACTACCTCAGTAGAGTTTTAAATGACGCAGAAACTAGATATAGTGAAATCGAAAAGCTATGTCTATGTTTATATTTCTCATGTATAAAGTTAAAGCAATATATTAAACCAGTAGATGTTTGTGTTTCTTCGCACTTTGATGTTATTAAACACATGTTATCAAAACCTATTTTGCACAGTCGAATTGGAAAATGGGCACTGGCATTGACAGAATATTCTTTGACTTATAGACCGCTAAAAGCAGTCAAAGGGCAAATAGTGGCAGACTTTATTGTCGACCACTCTATAAATGAGAATGCCCTGAATATAGTTGAAGTGGAACCATGGAAATTATACTTCGATGGCTCTAGCCACAAACATGGCACGGGTATTGGTATGTTGATTATTTCGCCAGATAAAATTCCAACAAAATTCAAGTATAAAGTCGAAGGGTTGTGTTCCAACAACGAGGCTGAATATGAAGCTTTAATAGCTGGACTTGAAATTTTGTTAGAATTGGGGGAAACCCAGGTCAAAATAATGGGTGATTTAGAATTAGTGATAAAATAGTTGACAAAAGAGTACAAATGTGTTAAAGAAAATCTCATCATGTACTTCGTAGTGGCCAATAGGCTGCTTAAAAAATTCAAAGCGTCAACTATTCGACATATACCGAGAATTCAGAACCAAGTGGCCAACGATCTAGCACAGATTGCCTCGGGATATAGGGTCTCGAAGGAAGACTTGCAGGAAGTAATCGAAGCTAGAGGCAAGGTAGTATCGGTTGGGTTGAAGCCATCAGACTTAGAGGCTACAAAGTTTGGATATATGGATGAAGAGACTTTCGAAGTCTTTATCATCGGAGAATTGTTGGACAATGACTGGAGAAAGCCTTTAGTCGAATATCTCCAGAATTCGTCAATAGCCTCAGATCGAAAGATAAAATATCAAGCACTGAGCTACGTCTTGATGGGCAACGAATTGTTCAAAAAGACCCCTGAAGGAGTTTTGCTGAAATGCCTGAGTGAATCAGAGGCATACTTGGCTTTGTCAACAGTCCACAGTGGGGCATGTGGTGCACACCAAGTTGGCCATAAAATGAAATGGTTGTTATTTTGACAAGGTTTGTATTGGCCCACGATGCTAAAGGATTGCATCGAGTTCTCCAAGGGGTACCAGGAGTGTCAAGTTCATGCGGGCATACAACATGTCCCAGCAAGCGAATTACATTCCATAATTAAACCATGGCCGTTTAGAGGTTGGGCTTTGGACCTGATTGGAGAAATTCGACCAGCATCCTCAAAAAACCAAAAGTATATCTTAGTGGGGATAAATTACTTTACAAAGTGGGTCGAAGCAGTGCCTTTACCTAAAGTGGATCAGGAAGATGTGATTGAATTCATTCAGAAAAATATCATCTTTAGGTTTGGACTGCCAAAAACAATAACAACGGATCAAGGGTCGATCTTCACGGGTAGAAAGATGCAGGATTTCGCCAGAGAGATGGGGTTCAAACTCTTAACTTCGACCCCTTATTACGCGCAAGCTAACGGGCAAGTCGAGGCAGCAAATAAAGTGGTCATTGGCATGATAAAGAAGCAAGTAGGAACCAAGCCAAAGAATTGGCACAAAGTGTTGGATCAGGTTCTATGGGCATGTCGAACGTCACCCAAAGAGGCAACCAACACCACCCCATATCGTTTGACCTTTGGTCATGATGCAGTGTTGCCAGTCGAAATCCACATACAGTCGATTAGGGTTCAAAGGCAACACGAAATTCCTAGAGAAGTCTATTGAGATATGATGCTCGATGAGGTCATAGACTTAGACGAAGAAAGATTGAAAGCTCTAGAATTGCTGAGAAGGCAGAAAAAGAGAGTGGAAAAGTCATACAATAAGAAGGTTAAAGCAAGAACCTTTTTAGTTGGAGACTTAGTTTGGAGCGTCATTCTGCCTATGGATCGAAAGGCCAAGGCGCTGGGTAAATGGTCCCCAAAGTGGGAGGGACCCTTCCAAGTGTCGAGGGTTTTCTTTAATGGAGCCTATGAAGTGGAAGAATTGGGCGAAGATAAGAGGATATTAAAAGTAAATGGTAAGTACTTGAAAAAGTACATGCCTATGCTGCAAGAAGTTAAGATAACGACAGAGTAACAGAAAGTATAAAGCAAAGCCACAAATGGTATTAATATTTTCCAAAATGGCGCGATAAGTTACAATAACAAAGATGGCTTCAAAGGCCAGCAAAATATAGTCTGTTACAATATGTCAGTAAATTAGAAAGGAAGATTAGCCTTCATTTTAAGGTAGTTCGCCTTCTGAGATTCAATACGTTGTTGGCACGAGGCCCTTTCGTCAATTAATCTGGCAACTTCTTCTTCTAAGCTTCGAGCCTCTTCTGCAAAAGTGATAGCATGTTCGAGTTCAGCAGCAAGGGTCGAATCGTCTTTGGAAGACAATTGAGAAATCTTCTTTTCTTCTTTCTTGATCTTGCCTTGAAGTTTCTTGATCTTGCGTTTCCAACAGACGATGTTTTCCTTACTGGAAGCAATCTCTAGTTGGTCTCTCTTTTACTCTTCCTCTAGCTTTTCGATCCTTTGTTCCGATTCTGCTGCACTTGTCCAGGCAGCTGCTTCACAACCAGATTTCGTCGAAATGTCACCTTCGAGGCGGGGCTGCAACGTAAGGTCTTTGTAGACTTGATCTATCAAAATTCCCACCTCTCGAATGACGTTAGCAGCTTCAGGGGATATGGAATCAAGTCTCACTTGTTGAAGAAGCGTTTTCAAAGATAGACGGGTGACGGAATCCATCTGCAACAACATGAAAAGGTCTCCTTTAAAGATTTTGGCTTTGATCTTCGCCAAAATGTCATCTGAAGGTTTGCTAGAGACCTAGCCCTCAGAAGTTGAAGCACTCCGAGTTTTGCCAGAAGAACTGCCTCGACTGCGCAACAGTAATTGAACGTATCGACGAGGATCGCTTTCTTTTAGCGCAGCCATTTCTTCCTTAGAGAGGACCGTTTCGCTTTGAAGAGGCATTGCCTGGGGCACCTCGACGGGAGTAACTTTGGTAGCATCAATACAAGCAAGATCATCAGATTTTCCTTTTGTAATTATTTCCCCTTCTACAGGGGCAGTTTTTGTGGAGCCTTGAGCCAAGGTAGCTTCTTTTTCCTCACCATCTGACTCACCTAGCTCAGACTGGTGCATGGCTTCTTCCTCACATGTGTTGGCTTCGTTCGCATCAACGTCGTCATTAGCGGGTTTTGTTTTATCAAGAGGGGAACTTGTTGTGGTGGCAGGGTTGGTGTCCTCAGGTTTGGGGTTTTCGTCTTCATCTGCCACGACTATTGTCTCAGGAGCTTCCTCTTCCTCATGGTCAGACCCATCAGTTTGTGATTGTTGGGTAGTAGTTTTTAGGGGCGAAGGGGCTGCATAAAATTCAGGTTTGTTAATTTCACCAAGAGAACTCACACCAGAATCCAAATCAGATGTAGGGATATAAGTGGGTTCACCTTGGCTGTTCAATGGATAAATAGGCAGGGGAGACGGTTGCATCAAAGGCTTGGAGGCCTCGGTAGTAGTCTGTAGTTGGGAAAATAAACCTCATGAGACGCGAGATGAAAGAGACAAGAGCTTGATATAGAAAGGTCAGAGATTCTTTCACAATACCTTCGTGGCTTCCTCAGCCGGACTAGAGTTATCACTCTCTATGGGAACGGCAGAAGGATTTGGATCATTTGTTGTGAGAGCTTTGACAGGAGATTCAGGAGGCGTGTTTTGTTTTTGTATCTTGGCAGGAGATGGAGGAGATTCGACGCTCTCTAGCCCATGAGTTACCCTTCGTTTTCTTTTTAGGGAAGTATCTTCACGAGGGGATTCATTATCGTCGGAGTCTATGATGATTTGGGCTGCAACTTTTCTTCTTTTTTGAGGGGTTGGAGGTTTGCGGCCAACCTGGGAAGACCGAAGTGATCAGCAAAGGACAGAAAAGCTTCAGGTGAATAAGAGCATGTAAGAATTTACCTTTGAACTTTCGATCTTTCCTTCTGTTTTATTGGTCGGAGCGTTTCTTTTGGGAGCAGCTGCGAATAAATAAATATAGAAGATATAGGTTAGTAACGTTGAAGCTCCGTGAGAGAAAGCCAAATCGAAGGGAGATGACCTTCAAGGGTTTCGGTCTCGATGTGAACATCTTCGATACTGACATGAAGGTTCCCTCTAAAGGTATCAAGTGTATGTTTAGTCGGAACCACCCGCTGCGCCTTAGGCTTCGACTGTTGTCGAAGTATTTTTATACTATCCTCACAGATAAACCAGTCTGGAAATGGAGGGGCAAGAGCCACGCCAAAATCAGCGGTTGGTAATCGAGGGGTCTTTGGGGGAAAGAGTTTAAAAGCAACCTCATATCGTCTATCATAAGGGATAGATGAGGGGATTTTCAGATTCTCCATTCGTTTAGAAAACTTTTCTTTTAAAGTGACAGCAGCCTCGCGGATGGTTCGACTAACATCATTTGGTCGATAGGCAGTTTTGAAGTACTTTTGAAAAGCTTGTATCTCTTTGATATGAGTAGACGTACCTTTCTTGACCTTTTCCTGCACATCAATAAAAGCCTGGTCAATCAAGCGTGAAAAACTTGAAACATCAAAAAAATTGTTGGAGTAATGGTTGGTCCACCAGTTGTAAAAATCTCGGGTACAAAGGTGAGAGGGTTCAAAATAGATTGGAGTAAAATGGGACTTATGGGCATAACGGGCCATTTGAGTCGAACACTCAAGTGGGTTGAAGATAGTGGAGAGAAGGATAACATGAGACTTCTTATCATACAAGCACCTAGGCAATGATTGAATTAACCCAAATTGCCTCGACACTAAGTTAGGTTGATAAGCGACTAATATTGCTTGTCCTCTGACAAGATTAAGCTTATGAACAATCAAGCGTGGCGTCAAGAATCTCTCCCATATCAGGTTTGATTCTGCTTCTTGTTTTTGCGAAACTGGAGGAAATGACCTGGTGAACCATTCAAGGCCATACAGCCTATGAGCAAAAGGGGCCATCCTGGGAGTGAATTCATGCCTTTTTGCAAACAAGTGGATGAAGCTGGTAAGGTTGGCACGAAGGCTTCGACCCTCTTCACTTGGTGTCAACTGAACCAAGCGTGGCCATTCGACCCGGCATTCAGATACCTGGGCTTCGTCGACCTCTTCTTTGAAGGGAAGGCTGTGCTCGAAGGTAGCGTTCAACCATAATTGAAGCAACCAAAATGGCCCCGCCATTATAATAGTGCCATGGGTTTTTGGATCCCTTAGTTTATCAGCGCCTTCTCCCAAAGCCTCATACAGGCTGGGTAGTATCATTTCAGTGAGACATACATCCCTTTTAAGGTGTAACTGATTCGCCAGGGTAAGGTACTTCCTCGCCACCTGCAAGGACTTTGTGCAAAAAATACAACGAGACAACCACATGGTCAGAAAGGCTATGTGCTCCTCATCTTCGACTACGTCGGTGTCTTTCTTATGATAACGATTTATGAAGGGTGTGTAAGTATGTTTCGTACTACCAAAACCTATGGTGTCCCGTGCATCGATTTCGGGATTGTAAGCCAATCCACATGGTCTTAATCTGACAATAGCAGCCATGTCGAAGAGCGTGGGAGTCACCATTCCGTAGGGAAGATGGAAGGTATGGTGAGTGCTGTCCCAGAAATACAAAGAGGAGGCCAGCATTAACGGACAGTAAGGTGGCCCAACCTTCGACAGCATGATTAGGTCATAAATACCTATTTCTTTCCAATGCTGTGCCTTTGCTTTCTCTATTTTTGCCAACCAGTTAAGGTAAAGTTCAGAATCTTTGAAGTACGGCGTAGCTCTAAAGAGTCTTGCTCCATCATGAAAATATTTGAGGTCCACATTGAAGAGAGAAAGGTCATCTGGGTTATCATAAGGGATTTTGCTAGCATCTTTTTGCCCTAAGGGTTTGGTTTTCCGATAAGAAGGGAAAAAGTCACTCAAGGTGGAATAATCAAGGTCTGGGGGTGACAATGGGCCAGACATGGCTAAGGGTTTTCCAGCCACATCAACGGGGATAATTACCTGAGATTCGTAGATGTGTCGTTTTTCTTCTGCTAACAGCTCCCTAATGAGCTGTTGGTTCTTCGTGATTTTTGGTCCGCTCAAGGTAGCGAAAGGTGGCAATGCAGACGAAGAAGATGGTCTCCTAGTTTGAGTTTTCTTCTGTTATTCAGCCATGATTGAAGGTTTTCAGAGAAAAAGGAGATTTTTCTTGTGTTGGAAAAAACGGGTTTCTTCAGCAAAGAGGAGAAGAGTAAAGGTTGGTAAAGAGTATAAAGTCTTTATGAAAAAACTCTTGGTGATTTTATAAGGATTTAGAAAATTAAGAATTCTTGCGTGGTTGAAGTTAGTGGGCCACGTGTGCGACCTAGTGGAAGAAGTAAGGGGCGGTTGTAACCTATACCCCTAGGCGCTAAAAGGGTGATGATGTTTTCTGAATTTTTGTGAGTTCCAAGAAACCTGCCATGATGATGATGACGTCAGAAGCGTGTATAGTGGTGTGGTTTTTAATATAAACATTTCTCTTTCTTCTGTTTTATCTTCCAAAGGATAAGAGGCAAACCAAAGGGTATGATAGTATCGAAAAGATGGTGTCGAATGGGATACTATCAAAAAATGTCCTTTTCCTACAAATAAGGTCGAAAAGAACATTCTTTGGGGGCAATTTGTTAGCTCCGAAATTCGACACTGCCTTGGGTTGCTAAACATTAAGACATAATTAATGTCTAAGTAAAGTGAAGCAAAGAGGTTTCGACAGCCTCTAAGGAATCTTCTAAGCTAAACGGTTGAAATAACTTAGAAAAATTAAGAAACCTAAAGTTATGAGCATTTCGACCGTGTCAGAGGTAGTTCGACCGAAATTCTGCAGGAGGATTGCTACGTCGTTTTGAAATTCAAAATTTGGAGGGAGCGGTTTTGTTCATAAGACACGTGGCGAATTCTAGAGCAGGAAGTTACATGCAATTGACACTTATTAGATCGAGGAGATACTAGGAAGTTATTAGCAGTTAATTATTAGCATTATAAATAGGGATTTGTTAGACAAATTTCTGGGTGTTTTACCATTTGTACAAAGTAACTCCAATCAAATTTACTCAAAGTACCCGAGTGTGAGAAAATAGTATTTTCACGGAGAATGTACGTTATGTAAAATCACCAACTTTTCAATAAAGTCTTTTACAATTTCAGCAACATTTACATTTCCTCTGTCGAACCACTTGTGCAAGTGTTACCTTTTTTGCCTTTACCTTTCCTGCATCCTTTACTCAAATTCCTCTTTTCCTTTAAACTTTTTACCTTCTTCGATCACCCTTTTACAAATCTTTTACAGCGTTTCTTTAAGTTTATGCACTTTAAAATACCCAGTCGAAGTCTTTTTCATTACAAGCACATTTACCAATTCGTTATTACAAGTACTTTAAATTTAATTCTAAACGAAGAATACTTTAGCACATGTCCTAGGATCAATCTGATTAATCCTGTGAGTCACCAAAGTCAAATTTAGAAGATCAGTGGTTGTTTTCCGATTTTCAAGGGAAACACCCCTAAAGGGATGAGGAACTCTTGATTATGGTCAAGATTCCAGGGGGAGAAGTTTATTGATTGATTATAAGAAGAGACAAGTCGTCATCTTGAGGAGAACACTCGACTTAACCACCACAAACATATGGAAGATGGTGCTTGCGTCGCATTGAGAGAAGGGCTCTAACTCGGATTTAATCGACGAGTATGCCACATACCTCTCCCAAGCGGAAAGGATGCTACATCTTTCTCGATTATGTTATGGGGTAGGAGAATTATATCTCGACTACATAGATGAATCATGTCTAATTCTCTTATGAGAGAATAGGATTTAATCTGATAAGTTGTCTAAATGTTGAAAATCTATGGGAATCTATCTTAAGATATAAGGGTATATCCTAAGTTGATCGACCTGAAAAGAATCAGGGATCAAGCCGGGAAAGTGATGCAAATGAATGATGCAGTGTGTATAACTTATAAATTCACACACAAGTTCTTCCCTTGGACACTGACATATGCAGATATATTATCGAAAGGAAAGCAGATAGGAGCATTCAAGCAATCAGACCAATAATGAATCATATAAGGCATGCAACATAAATAACTTATAAAGCAAGATATTATAAGATGGATTAAGTCAAGCACATATATAAAAAAGGAAAGGAATGGCTTATAAAGAGATGAGGGCGTTTGATGTAAATCACGAATAAAGTTCTCTATCTATGTGAAAGAGCCATAGATAAACCATTAATACTAGACTGGCACAGATGTGGTTAAATACATTAATAATTTAAAAAAAGATAACTTATAAAATGATTAATGGTTTCTGAAGTAATTAAGAGGAAAAAAACTAAAGTAAAATACTAAAAGACCAAATTGATTCCAATGAATAAGCAAATAAAATTACAATTAATTAATAATTAGTGTTAAAAAAGAGAGTGTTTTTTTAGAAATAAAACATTCATTAAAAAGATCAAAAAGAAAAAACTAAAAAAACAAAAAGAAGAAAAAAAGATTTGGTGCAGCGATCTAAGAGAAGGTCCATCGTGGACCCTCGTCCAGAACCCAACCAACGTTTGATCCAAGTGAGTCAACTGATTGAATCAGATCCGTGAGGGTTTACCATAGGGTGAGTGCATAGGAATAGAATAACACAATAGGACAAATCCATATGACGGATAAACTTAAATCTCAAGATCTCTCTTGTCCACAGCTCTGTTCAAAATGTTCTCTTCTTCTTTGATCCAACCCCATTTCTCCCTCCTCGACCGAAGAAAACGTCTTCTCCCTCCCCATTTCATGCCAGTATTTGGATGTGACAACCATTTTTTGGATAATCTTCTTTATATTCTTATTAGCAGCTTCGACATCCCCATTCATCTTTGGTCGATAAGGAGAAGAGTTGTGATGCTCAACCTTGAATTCTTCACATAGCTCTTTCATCATTCTATTGTTCAGGTTGGATCCATTATTAGTAATAATTTTTCTTGGCACACCATATCTGCAGATGAGTTGATTCTTGATAAACTTAACAACCTCATGTCTAGTAACATTAGCATAGGAAGCGACTTCGACCCATTTGGTGAAATAGTCAATTGCTACCAAGATAAAATGGTGTCCATTAGACGCTTTCAGTTCTATCATACCAATCATATCAATGCCCCACATGGAAAATGGCCATGGAGACGAGATATCACTAAGTGGAGTTGGAGGCACATGAATTTTATCCGCATAGATTTGACACCTGTCACATTTCTTAGCGAATTTGTAACAATCGGATTTCATCGTGATCCAATAGTATCCAGCTCTCAGAAGCTTCTTAGCCATAGCATGCCTATTAGCGTGAGTGCCAAAAGATCCTTCATGAATCTCTGTTATTAACATGTCAGCTTCCCGTTTGTTAACACATCCTAGCAAGGCCGTGTCAAAGTTCTGCATGTATAATACATCATTGCTTAAAAGGAAGTTACCGGCCAATCTTATCAATGTCTTCTTATCTTTTTTATATGCCCCATATGGGTACTCTTTCTTTCGAAGAAACAATTCAATGTCATGGTAGTAGGGCTTATCATCTTTAATATCTTTGGGTAATCATTCCATCAGTTTACCGCAATCATAGAAGTCAAAGTCGCCAAAGCATCCATCATTCTATTCTCATCACGAGGAATATGATGGAATTCAACTCTATTGAAGAAAGGTAGAAATTTACTTGCATAGTCTTTACATGGAATCAGGTTATCTTGACGAGTCTCCCACTCTCCCTTGATTTGATAGATTACCACAACAGAATCACCATATACATCCAAATTCTTGATTCTTAGGTCTATTGCCTCTTTAAGGCCCATAATGTACGCCTCATATTCAACTTCATTGCTTGTACATTTGAATGTCAACCTAGATATAAACGGGATATGAGATCGATGAGTAGTCACAATGATTGCCCCAATTCCTTTCCCATGAGCGTTGATGGCACCATAACAAATTAAACCCCATTGAGAATCTGGTTTAGGTCCTTCGTCAGGTAAAGGTTCTTCACAATCCTTCATTTTCAAATACATTACATCTTCATCAAGGAAATCATCATTAGTGGACTGGTGGTATTTAATAGGTTAATGTGCTAAATGATCAACCAAGACATTTCTTTTGATAGCCTTCTGTGTATGGTATTCGATATCGTACTCTTACAATAACATCTGCCATCTAGAAATTCTTTCAGTCAAAGCAGGTTTCTTGAAAATGTATTTAATCGGGTCCATCTTAGAAATTAACCAAGTGGTGTGATTTAACATGTATTGATGTAAACGTCGAGCTGCCCATGCCAAGCACAACAAGTCTTCTCAAGCATTAAATACCTAGATTCACAGTCAATGAATATTTTACTCAGATAGTAAGTAACATGCTCTTGTTTCCCTGTCGCATCTCACTGACCGAGTACACAACACATAAACTCTTCCAAAACGGTGAAATACATGATTAAAGGTCGTCCTTCAACTGGAAGGATCAAATTAGAAGGTTCAAGCAGATATTCCTTGATACTATCAAAGGCCTTCTGACAGTTTTCACTCCAAATATAACCTTGTCCCTTTTTGAGAAGCTTAAAGATAGGTCTACAAGTGGCAGTCATGTTAGAGATGAACCGGGAGATATAGTTTAAACGTCCTAAGAAACCTATGACCTGCTTTTCTGTAGTAGGAGCCGGCATTTCTTGAATGGCTTTAACCTTGTCAGGATCCACTTTAATACCTTTCTGGCTAACGATGAAACCTAAAAGTTTCCCTGAACACATATCAAATGTGCATTTGTTGGGATTCAGACAAAGTTTGTATTCTCTTAGTCTACAAAATAACTTTAACAAGTGCTCGACATGGTCTTTCTCAGTCTTAGATTTGGATATCATATCATCTATATAAACTTCAATCTCCTTATGCATCATGTCATGAAAAAGAGTGGCCATAGCTCTCTGATATGTTGCCCTGGCGTTCTTCAACCCGAACGGCATGACTTTGTAACAAAAGGTGCCCCATGGTGTGATGAATGATGTCTTCTCTCTATCCTCGGGAGCCATCTTAATCTGATTGTAACATGAAAATCCATCCATAAAAGAGAAAATCTCATACCTCGTGATGTTGTCCACCAGTATGTCAATATGAGGTGGGGAAAAATCATCCTTTGGACTGGCTTTGTTCAAATCTCGGTAGTCGACACACATATGGACTTTTCCATCTTTCTTCAGAACAGGAACAATATTAGCTAACCATTGTGGGTATTCATATGTGACAAGAAAACCTACATCGATCTACTTCTGTAGTTCTTCCTTAATCTTTATAGCCATGTCGGGACGAGTTCTTCTGAGTTTCTGTTTAACCAGCGAGCATTCTGGTTTCAAAGGCAAGTGATGTTCTACTATAGTAGTGTCGAGTCCATGCATATCTTGATAGGACCAAGCAAACACATCGATGTACTCTTTGAGTAACTCAATCAACTTTTCTTTTACGTCAGACTTCAGCAGAGCTCCAATTTTCACCACTTTACGAATTTCCTCTGTACCCAAATTAATAACTTCTACAGGCTCTTTGTGAGGTTGAATGGCTTTTTCTTCATTTTCAAGCAATCTGGTAATCTCTTCAGGGATCTCTTTTTCCTCTTCTTCGGCTTCGAACACAGGAAACTCAAAGTTTGGAGAAGGCAATGGGTCGTTATTTCTGATGTTTTGGTCGTGCAATAATTTGTGCATGTGATATGGTTTTATTTTAGTTTTAAGGAGTGAAAGTGTGTGTATAAAATATGCAAAGTGATTATTGCTTACTATTATCATTTTCCAGGAAAACAAAAAGATACAAGTAAAAGATATGAATACAAAATAATGTTTTTATTAATGATAGAAAATTTCAAATAACATGCCCCAACAAGATCACGTTTGCCTTGGGCAGAGCAAAGGGAATTATTATAATAAGCCCACGCAACAAATTTTTCGCCTTGGGCAGAGCAAAAAACAAAACAAACAATTACTTTGATATATGGATAATGACAGGTAAGTCTATCGCACTCCAATTTCGGGCGACTGCTCCAGGCATCACGAAGTTGGGTAGGTCTTCATCAGAATCTTCTCTGGTGATAACATTGACTTCAAAATGGTACTCTCTGAGCCTAGATCTGGGAGAATCGAAAGGCACATATGCATCTTCAATTTCAGAATCATAACCAGGATCCTCCAAGTAAGGCTCATAGTCTTGATAAGGAATGGAAAGGCTTTCAGAACCATCCGATATATAACCCTCAGATTCATCTTCAGATACCACATTGACATCAGGAGGATGAATAGTTCCTCCTCTGCAGAAAACTTCTTTGATTGATGGAACAAAAGAACTTCTAGTGACTTGCTGGTTGGAGTTGGTAGGAGAAAAACTAAGACCTTCCATATGCTTGTTTTCAGGTAGAGATAACACCTTTCGCCACCCTTCTTGGGAGCCACTGTTCATGATTCGTTGTGTGTCTTTGAAAGAAGAAATGGAGACTCTAGGCTTCTAGGTATCATTATCAACAATTGAAAGTGCTTGGAACTGAGTTCCAACTTCCTCCTCTGCATCAACATAAGAGAATGAAGAAAGATGGCTTACCACCAAGGCTCTCTCCCCACAAGCTGTAATTGTCTTTCCTTCAAAGGTATATTTTAGCTTCTGGTGCAGCGTAGATGTAATTGCCCTAGCCTCATGTATCCACGGCCTTCCCAATAAACAATTATAGGCGACACGAATGTCTATGACTTGAAATGTGATTAGAAAAACCTATAATCTGATGGTCATCGACATATCAACTTCACTGATCACTGTCTTCCTTGATCCATCAAAATCCTTAAAAATAACATTACTTGGCCTCATAGGTGGCCATTGGTATGACAATTTTGTGAGAGTAGTTCTGGGCATTACATTCAGTGAGGACCCAGTGTTGACCAGCACACTAGATAATGCGTTGTTCATACAATTCATGGAGATGTGTAACGCCATGTTATGCTTTCTTCCTTCCTCTGGGAGATCCTCTTCACAAAATCCAAGATTATTGCATGAAGTAATATTACCCACAATACCGTCAAACTTCTTAATAGTCACATCATGTTTGACATAAGCTTGTTCCAATACTTTCTGCAATGCTTCTCTATGGGCTTCTGAACTCATCGGTAGTTGTAATACATAAATCTTGGAAGGTGTTTGCAACAATTGATCCATGACTTTGTATTCACTCCTTTTGATCAATTTCGGAAATTCACCAGGTTTAGAAGAATTAGCTCCACTAGACTGCCTCGTAGTCGAATCTTTGGTAAATGGTTATTCAGATTAAATCTCTTTGTCTTACGGAAGTACTGAGGGATAAACTCGACCACTTCTTGTCACTCTGCTAACATCCGCAATATTAACAACTGAGGGTAAAACAGGTAAAGCCACCTCTTTTCTATTTTCCATCATTGTGGTGTTATACTTGTATGGAACCGCCCTGCTGGAAGTATAAGGGATTGGTCTAGGTACATTAATTATCAGGGGAGTTACAAAAGGTCTTCTACTGTCATATATGATTTCAATGAGCTCCACTTCCTTGAAGTGGGGTACTATAACGAATACCTCTTCATCTTCTTCCATAGGAGCGGGATTTCTGTCTGTCACAACTGTGAAAAGGGCCGGCGAAAACAAACAGAAGAGTCTCCACCGAATGTTATTTATTCCAAAGAGAGGGAAAGGAAACGATAGAAGAAACCTAAACAAACGGGAAAAGACAAGGTAATCGCAACCAAATCTTGGGTTCAGAAGTCAGTTACGCAAGGGGAAGGTATGAGCACCCGTCATGTTTATTGTACTCAACGGAATCCATGCTTGTTGTCTAGCAAAAGGGGTGAGTCATCTAAAATCCTACTGCTAAACGGGGGATGGAAAAGAAAAAGGAGGTTCGATAGGACATCGCCGCCCTATGCCAACTTATTCCCTCGTGTGATGGGAAAGTCAGAGTCAACGTAGTTTGGAAAACTACGGGTGATGGGGACAAGGTTGCTCCCCAAAACATCATCGTCTTATGCCTACGTATCCTCATCTGGCATAAGCAATCAGAGCAAGCGTAGTTCGGGAAACTAGACCACAGGTTGGTTAGGTGTTTTTTTATGAGTGACATTAAGCTTACATTCCTGCAGTTAGGGCCGGTGCATGTTTGTGGTAGAACGGAAAAGTAACGTACTCTTTTCTGAAAAAGATTTAAGAACAATCTCGAAGGAAAACAAGGTTTGAATTTGGTTTAAGAGTTTTAATGAAGTGAATTGAATTTGTTTAAGATTCACATTCCACTAAAGACTATGACATAGGAGCGAATGCGTCGCATATCGCCTAAAGGGCATACACTAAACACTCTAGACAAGTGAGGAGAAACCTTCACTCACCATTTCCCATATACCTAAGGCTTGTGGCACACAATGTTCCTCATTCTTTATTAAGTGTCTTAATATTATTTGAGATGAGAAGAGAAGACACAAAAGAAAACACTAAAGGGAAATTGAAAACCCTAATGTTATCATACAAAATAGTTCTAAGGTTAGGATGAAAAGGAACTCTACCTAATGTTATCATATAAATGATAGACCTAAAGTTGAGGTCAAAGAGGTACTATTCTAATTGTTATCATGCAAAGGATTGAAAGCCTAATGGCTCTCCTACTCCCATCTTAAGCAGAGGGACTAGGAATCCTAAGGAATTATGTGAGCAAACACAAGTAAACACCAATCAATTCAATCACAAACGAAAATAAGAATGAAATTTAAACAAGTTCCATAAAGAAAATAAAGATGAAAAAAGAATAAGAATGAAGAATGGACAAAAAATAAGAAGTCGTTATCAAACCAAGATGAAGATAACAAACACGTTGATTTGAATCTCAAACAAAGCAAGCATCATCATCAAGTCAACATCAAACAAACATTCACTATCACAAAGTAAGATGAGATGAAGTCAAATAGCACAAGAAACAAGGTAGGGCAGCAAGCACAACATGTCACACTCAAGTCATATCAATGATCAAAGGGAGGGCACAAGGCAACAAGTCATGCATACCGTTCATACACAAATCAAAACCATACCACACAAACATTTATGCAAACCATCCCAAAGGGGAAAAGCATGAGAACATGGCATGAAAATAAAATGAAGCCACACATCCACATGATCCACAAGTTCAACATTCAAACATGCACACACAAGAGAGATCATACAAGTAGAAATCAAACATGCCTCAAGAAGAAATCAAGCATCAAATCATCCACAAATGGAAACAATCATCAAGCAAGAATCAAAGACTCAAAATACTTGAAAAAAGACAGAAAGGAACTCAATCATGGATTAAAAACAATAACACCTCAATTTTGCAATTTAAAAATAAAATAAAAAACAAAAAAAGGGGAAATAAAACCTAAAAAGGATGGAAAATAGTTACACCACAAACTAAAGTCCAAAAACATCACCATAGGTCAGAGACCATCATAGGATCATGTGCTAATTTCCTCATAATTTTAAATGGCTCGAAAATAATTTTAAACCAATTAAAGTTAACCAAATAATCCAAAAATACATGGAAAATAGCAAAATCGGAAATAAAAATCCAAGAAAATCACCATAGGTCAAAAACCATCATAGGATCATATGATATTTTTCTCATAATTTTAAAATGCTTAAAATCAATTTTAAACTAATTAAAATTGGCTCAAACAAATTAAAATTCAAGAAAAATAGAAAATGGAAAAATAAAAATGCACAAAAATAAAGGAAGAGAAAAAAAAAGGAAATTTTAGAAAATATTTTGGTATTTTTCAGATCAAAAATGAATTTTCTATGAATTTCTGAAAATAAAATGAATTTAAAAACAAAATAGAAAAAGAAAATAAACTAGAAAAAACAAGATGTGTTGGATCCAGCCTCATTAAATGATGTGGCTAATCCAATGATCGAAAAGTGCGCATCCACGATAGTCTTAAGTCAACTCAACCACACGGAGCTAACAAAAGTCAGAGGCACAAGATTAAAACAACTGCCAGGCATGAACGGTCAGATGATGCCAGCTCATCATCTTCAACCTCCAGCCATTTCAAATTCAAAGGAATTTGCAAAAAATCATGGATCCATCAAACCATAACCATTGGAGCTCATAGTGGTTTCATTTGATGCGTCTTTTCAAGACGATCTCAACCATATCATTGCGTCATATTTCTTTAAACCATAGCTTACTCGATTTGTAAAAAACCAGAAAGAAAAGCAAACATGGATTTGAAAATTGAAAATCACAACTCAACCAAAACCAAAATCTAAGAATCCTAACAGCATCAGCACATCAAGGACTACATCTTAACAACAAATTTGAGTTGAAATGGTTATGAATTGTACCTGTTGAAGTTCAACTTTAAAGCTCTAAAAATGGAGTCCTCAAGCTTGATTCAGACCATGATTCTTCAAGTTCTTAAGCTGGTTAGCTTCACTGAATGTAGGTGAAGCTAACTGAATGGAGAATTTAAGTGTTTAGAGTGTGGAAATGAAAATCCAAAGTTCAAGCTTAAGAGTTCGAATGGGATCTCAGCAAGGTGATTCTGGCTATCAAAGCTTGTGAAAATGAGTGAAATGAGTCCCTTATTTATATGAGAAGCTTTCTAAATGTTGAGGGAGGGTGAATGATGCCAATTTCAACAAATTCGTGCACACCTGCAGCATGAGCAAAGTGTGGCTTGAAAACTGCCAAAACTCATTCAAACCTTGCATTTTGATGCTCTAATCAATCCAGGAAAGTTTGTTAATCATGTTTAAAGAGAATTTTTGGCTTAATTTGGTGATTAGAGGTCAATTCAAACAAATTCAATTCTGACTTGAAGTGGATTTTCAACTTTGAAATTCAATTTTTGCCACCATGCTTCTCATAAAGTAGGAGGCTTTATGAGATGATTATTATTGCATTGGATAGAGGATGATACAATCTTTGCAATGTGAAAAGAAACTATTGATTTGGAAATCTGAGTTGAGAGATATGATCCTTCAAAGTAGCTTTAATGAAAAGGTTCAAAATTCCAAACACTTAGAAAATTTTCAAGTCTTTTTAGGGACCAAAAATGACCTATAATGTTTTGACAAAAACCAAGACCTTCCATAGGTTTTTAGCACTTCCACCTTGAATCAAAGTTGTAGAGGACATCTTCAAGTTCATTTTAGAAAATAATGGGCTCCAAATGATGAAAATTGACCAAGTCATGACCTTTTGAAGTTGACTAGAAAATCCTTGCAAAACTCAAAATTACCTATAATGTCTTCAAACCTTTGATGACTTTCAAAGCATAATTAGATTCTTCCTTGCAAAGAGAACTTGTTAGGGATGATGAGAAGAGTTCACTAGAAAAAGAACCACCTCAAGATGTTGAAAAATGAAGAAGTTATACCCATTTGATCATAACATCCACAATTTGCTAAATTAGGTCAAACACCTTGAACCAAACTTGAACCTCTTGATGATTTCTTGCAAAATAAGCCATGGTGAACCACCTATGATCTTGAAATGATGTTGCCTTGAATCAAAATTGATGATTAGGGACCTTTGGGAGCTCGAGGATACCATAAAGTTAAGAAGAAAACCTTGCTTAAGTTTGAAGAAACATGCTCCTCCTATCTTGAGAAACAAGCCATGATACCTTGATCCTTGTCTAGAACAATGCTACACAAAAATGATTATGAGAATGAAATGAAACATAAGCCAAGATCCAAGAGAAAATATGGGCAAATTTTGGGGTGCTACAGCTGCCCCTGTTCAAACAACTTGGACCTGAAGGGATGAAAAGCGACTACTTTCAAACATTCAAGGTAAAAGGTGATTGAATACCAAAAGAACCCGAAAATTTTCAAACTGTGGGATATTCACAATGCAAAGATTTCCATCCGAAGTCAGACTTTAAAAACAACGGGTATCGACCAAAAGTTGGGATCATCGAAAAGGTAACTGATCAAAAAGATACCACCGACAACTAACCAAAAGTTAGGATCACCAGAGAGTAATATCTAAAATTTGTAAGGAAGAGGCTACTAACCAAGAGTTAGGATCACTCAGACGCCGTCCGAAGGTGAATACACGAACAACAAAAACTACCAACCAAAATTTGGGATGAAGGCTACTAACCAAAAATTAGGATCACTGGAACACCGACTGAGGGCAAACACACCGAAATGAAAACTACAAACCAAAAGTTAGGATCGTCGGAACACCGACTGAGGGCGAACGCACCGAAATGAAGACTACTAACTAAAACTTGGGATAACGAATTTGTAAGGGAGCTCAAATGAGGAGTACCAACCAAAAGTTGGGATAACAACAAGCAACGGACTACCAACCAAAAGTTGGGATAACATTCAATAAACAACGGACTACCAACCAAAAGTTGGGATAACATCCAACAAACAACGGACTACCAACCAAAAGTTGGGATAACATCCAAATAGACGATAGACTACCACTCAAAAGTTAGGATAACATCCAACAAACAACGGACTACCAACCAAAATTTGGGATAACATCCAAGAAATAAGCAGATGACTACCAACCAAAAGTTGGAATCACCAGGACGCCGACCGAAGGAGATCTTACCAAAAATGAAGACTATCAACCACCGCGGGAATCAAAAGAAGACTACCAACCAAAAGTTGGGATAACGTCCAAAGGAAGATACCAACCAAAAGTTGGGATAAACCAGGTATATAGGAAGTAGAAGCAAACGACTTACGACCTGAAATAAAGACTCTGTTGGGGAAAGAGAGGTTTAAACAAACAAACTCTATCGGGGAATAAGATGCACACACCCACCAAAGACTTTTGCTGGGGTAAAGATGACGAAATCTTAAATCATGCCAATATCTACTGGAAAGATGTCTGACAACAGCGATATCAAAACTTGGCTTATGCTTCAGATGCACATGTTTGAAAATGGTGTAATGCTCCATATGAAATGAAAATGCTAAGCGTTTAGGAGGATGCAAATGCAAATAATATGCAAAAGAAACCCTGTCGGAAAGAGCGCTGGAAAGAAAACCAACAAACCAAACTCTACTTAGGAGAAAATGCCTTGGATGGCTTTCTACTGAGGAACACGCCCTAAATGGCCTTCCTGAATAAAAATCTTCTGGGGAGAGATTCGCTACACAGGGAATTGAGGATAACATCTGCTGGGGAGATGTTCCAAAAATATGACTTTGCAGAATGCCAATGATCATTGGACTTTACTGAGGAAATCAACCACCACTGAGATACCTGTCAAGGAAATCAACGTCAACCTCTGCTTGGAGAGATGACCTTTCATTCTAACATGATGGGATAAACCATTTCTGATAAGAAAACCCTTGATCTGATAATAATACTCCATGGGGGAACAACAATATCTGCCGCTAAATGGATGTCTGGCCGCACGCTACACCCTGACTGATTAATCAACCCCTGAAAAATCTCGGGGAGATAAGCTCTACTGGGGAAAAAAATCATGCCACCTTGCAAACAACCAACAAACAACAAGAGGCTTACATGCAAATGGTTGTTTTAGTTACCAATCATAACATCATTCAAGTAAACTCATTCTTGTAATGCCCCAATGTTTCACATGTAAAGTTTAACAAAAATATCAGACGACCCTTTTTGCAAACAAAACAGTAAAAGTAAAAACAAGAAATGGAAAGCTCTTTGAGTGAATAATACTTTATTGGTTGGAAAGGCCTGTAAATAGACAAATTACAACAGATGCAATTCCTGAAAAGAGGTAATTGTGCAAAAAGTACAACAAGAAATATACAAATGTCGACAATGTGGAAACAGACAACCATCATGTGTCGATTCGGCTATGACCCGTATGTCTTCAATATTTTACCAATATGATGGCCCAGAGATCCTGAGTGGAGCTCGCACCTTGCATTTGCATCGTAACCCGGAGGATGCGCACCGATGAGAGGTGTCAAGATTCTCTTCTGAATAAGTTGTAATTGAAGCAAATGTTATAATAGTTGAGAATAAGGCACTGGTGGTGTCTCAAACTATCTGTTAGCCATTCTTCCTATGTCTTGGTAACGACGAGGCGCGTTAACTTGTTGTTGTGGTGCACCCGGGATGGCTATACTAGCAACTTGTTGGTGATCTTGAGGTTGCGCTCGGCCTTTACTTCTATAAGAAGATATTTAACTGGAATCTCTGTTGCAACTGCGAAAAAGGGCCGACAAACAAACAGAAGAGTCGCCACCGAATGTTATTTATCCCAAAGATAGGGAAAGGAAACGATCGAAGAAAACCTAAGAGGAAGGGAAAGACAAGGTCATCACAACCAAATCTTGGGTTCGGGAGTCGGTTACGCAACGGGAAGGTATGAACACCCCTCATGTTCGTTGTACTCAACGGGATCCATGCTTGTTGTCTAATCTATGGATGAAAACTATCTAAAAGCTACTGCTAAACAGGTGTGAACGGAAAGAACAGACTCGATAGGACATCGCCGCTCTATGCCTACGTATTCCCTCATGCAATGGGAAAGTCAGAGTCAACGTAGTTCGGGAAACTACGGGTGATGGGTGGAAGGTTGCTCACCAAGACATCGTCATCTTGTGCCTACGTATCCTCATCTGGTATGAGAAATCAGAGCAAACGTAGTTCGGGTAACTATGGGACAAGGTTGGTTAAGGTATTTTTGTGAGTGACACTAAATCTCCATTCCAGCAGTTAGGGACGATGCCTGTTTGCGGTAGAACAGAAAAATAACGTACTCCTTTTGGATAAGGTTTGAAACAATCCTGAAGGATGAAAAGGTTTGGATTACAGGTTAGTCTCGATTGCACAGGGGCAAGAGAAAAGGGGAAGTTAGTTGTTAGTGTGCTCGTCAAGGATAGAGATCCTCGTGCCTACGTATCTTCATTAGGGAATGAAGAATCAGAGCAGCCGTAGTTCGGCCAACCATGGTAAAACAGGATCTCGATCGCACGGGTGCGAGAGAAAAGGTTCTAGGCCTAGAATGCCTAAACGGAAGTGAATTGAATCGGTTTGGGACGCGCACTGCACTAAATCCTAAGACATGGGAGCGAATGTGTAACACCCATTTTATTTATTTAGTCATTTTGGTGTTAATTTAATTATTTTATGTTGGTGTGCCCTTAGGTGGGGTGTGTTGGTATGTGATTGGTGAGTATCCTTGATATATAAGGATCATTGGTGGTGTGGAGATAATAATATAATAGTTAATAGTAATATTGGTGGTATTATTATTATTATTATTATTATCATTATTATTATTATTATTATTATCATCGGTATGAATATTATTATTGGTGGGTGTCCCTGATATGGGAGGATTATTGGTGGTGCTTTGGTGAATATAATAATATAGTGTATAATATTGATATTGGTGGGAATATTATTATTATTATTATATTTATTATAGTTACTATTGTTATTAACATTATTATTATTTTGGTGAGATAATAATAGGATTATTATTATTATTATTATTATTATTATTATTATTATTATTATTATTATTATTATTTATTAACATTATTATTATTTTGGTGAGTTAATAATAGGATTATTATTACTATTATTATTATTATTATTATTTTTTATTATTATTATTATTAAGTTATTATTATTATTGGGATTAGAGAATTAAAATAGAAACGTGAGGGATTAGTAGTTTTACGATACATTGTGAGAAGTTAGAGAAAGTGGAAAAAGAACGATAGAAAGGAGAGAACGGAAAAGGGAACGGAAAAGGGAGCAAAGAACGAAGGATACAGGGGAAAATCAGAATTGGCCAAACCTTGGAGGGTTCTTTCATCGATCAACCGATTAACAAGGTGTTGCACCCCAAAATTTGACCAACAATTATTCATTCATTGAGTGTTTGAAAGTTGATACCTTCATCAGAAAGTTCAAGAGATCCCCAGAGAAGTGGTTTGAAACCAGGATTGTGTGCTTCACAGTTTGAGAGTTGTGGGCGCTCCTCAGATGATTCTGAGACTTTGAGAAAGAACTTGATGTTTTGAGAAAGCCTATGAGATGTCTTGAAAGCCATCATGAAGCCCAGAGAAGTCATTTTGCAAGAATTCAGAAGATTCAACCATGAATGGTAGAATTAGGGTTTTGACTGGGTCAACCCTAGATCAGCTGAGAATTTGGAGAAGGTTGAGACTTAATCCAAGGGCCATGAGATCATGGAATGATGTATAGAGATGTTATAGAGATGATTCCTAGACCAACTCATCATGATTGAGGAGTTTGAGAAGTTTCAAGTTAGGGTTTCTGAGGATTGTCAGTGAAAAACCCTAATTTGATCCCTATTTTCCAGGCAGTTTTAGCTCTAGATGTGATTGATATCTCATCTTCCCCACAACATGAATGTTGTAGAGCTTGTTCTTAGCTTTAATTTGAGTGGTGGAAGTCCTTGATAGGAGTTACAGAGCTCAAGTTATGGTTTTGACAAATTACAGGTCAGCAGAGGTGTGTGAATCTGGGTCCTTGAAAGTCACCCAACTTGCAGAC
Source organism: Lathyrus sativus (assembly GCA_963859935.3). Classification (NCBI taxonomy): domain Eukaryota; kingdom Viridiplantae; phylum Streptophyta; class Magnoliopsida; order Fabales; family Fabaceae; genus Lathyrus; species Lathyrus sativus. The sequence goes on along the minus strand of OZ012740.1, from coordinate 251,480,932 downwards.
AACTTTTGCCCTAGTAGGATGATTCCTATGGTTTCTTGGTCAACATGAATGTTGAAGAGGATCTTCTTAGCTTTAATTTGAGTGGTAGAAGTCCTTGATTGGATTTGTGGAACTCAACTTATGGTTTGAACAAGACAGGGGTATTTTGGTCATTTGTCAGTTATAGGTCATTTTAGCCAATGCCTAAAACTCCTATTTCCAAGCCTCAAATGGAAAAACTCAAAACATGAAAGTTGCTCAAAATGTGATTTTAAGTCTAGAAGGAAGGTCACAAATTGTTGAAAAAGCTCATAGCATGAAATTCCATGATTGGTCAAAAATGAACTAAAAATGACTTATAACTTTGAAAAGTTGAAATTGAAAAGTGATTTGGGAGATCCACAAATCCAAAATAGGTCATCCAATATACCATTTTGATTGGAAAAACCATTTTAAGAACTTTGGTTTAAGTAGAATTTTCACTTGAGGCTCCAAAAATGGACTTCCTTTGGAAATTTCTTACTTGAAAAAGAAGGCAATGGTGAAAAACCCTACATAAGCCAAAAATGCACTTGTTTTCCACTCATTCCTTCTTAATAACTCATGTAAGGGTATTTTGAGTCAAAATTACAAGGCATGGAGCATGGTATATGAGAAATCCAACATGGCATATCATGGAATTTTCAAGAACTTTCCACACCATTCTAGATGATTCTAGAAGCATCCAATGATTGTTATATAAAGAATGCATCAAAGAGTGATGAGAGGTTGGTGAAACTTGAGCCAAGTCAGAGGAGAGAGAGGGGTACATAGCCATTGGAGAAGTGTCTTCAAGTTGAAGTAACTTTGGTTTTCTCCCACTACAAGCATCCTCCTTCCATACAAGTGCAAACAGAAGGTTGAGGACCATTGTAGGACCATCTTGGAGCAATTACAAGGACTGCAAGCATCCCCTCGAGCCTCACCATTAACTTCTTGACAGGTTCTTTCTTCACTTTCTTCCATCTTAATTATTGAGTTTTAGTTGGTTTTATAGGTATAGAATGATTGTATTAGGGTAGATGACCAAGTACTGAAAGCTAGGGCACGATCCATGAGGTTGCATAACAGAACCATAATTCTTTAATCTTCCATAATTGGTTGTTTAATGAGTTTTAGGTAGCATAAATTAGGTTAGAATCACCAGGATAGCATGTAGAACAAGATTGTAGCTTTGGTTTTGAGTTTAGTGAGGATTGATATCAGTTCAAAATTCTGAACCATGGTTGTACCAAGATGTTGATGCATTCTGTTAGAACAATCTAGGGTGAATTAATGAAAACTGTACGTATGGTTGTGTAGAGCTCATTTAGTAGAGCATTTCTTGTTTTTAAATCGTGGCAAACCGTGGCGTGTGGAGAGAGATAGGAGAGCTTGAATCTTGGCGCATGAAAGAAGGGTTTCTGAAAACCCTAGGTCCCATTTGGGACGATGAAGGAGAGGCCGTTGGATCGAGTCCAAGGTTTGACAATTTCCTCTAATCCAACGGTGATGGTTGAGTCTGAGAAAAGAGAGGGAATTTCAAATATAATGAAACGCGTCGTTTCATTAAACCAGCCATTCTGGGCTTGGTTTCTATTCGCCCCCCCCCCCCCCCTTTATTGCTGGCCCAATGAATTTAACTGGCGCGTTTACTTGTTGCACCCCCCCTCCCTTAATTCATTTTATTTCTTTTATTTTCTTCCTTTATTTTTTCTGTCTTGAATAATTCATTAAAAATTGATAAAAAATTCCTTTTTAATTCTTTTTTTTCCTATGAGTAGATGAAGGTGTATAGAAAATTATAAAAATAAAAATGAGATTTTATTTTTAAGTTTAATATTTTTAATAGATTTTCCAATTAAATAGCTTTTTAATTGTTTAATTTTGTGTCATGATTTTGTAGGAATTATTTTAGGACATTCCCTTAGGGTTTTGTATCCATTCCTTTTTGTGAAATTAGATGATGAATCATAGTTCCCCATAGGATTTTTTCTAGATTTTTAGAATTAAATTTTGATTAGTTTAATTAGGGTAGATTTAGGGTATCCTAATTAGGGTTTAGATTGTGTTTAGGTGATGAATCCCTTTCTTTGATTGAATTTTATCTTGATTTTTAGGTATAGACCTTTGTAGTTGTTATGAGTAGGTGTTGAGGACCCTTGTGAATAATTGTTAGATTTTTCCCCCTTAGTTTAGCATTTTTAGGTATTTTCTGAAGTTGCCTGTTGATTGTGTCTTCCCAGTGGGTTATCTGTTCATCTGTGGGGTTCTTTCTGAGGAATTTGTTGAGGGGCTTGTGTTGCCTTGAAGACTTTGATGGAGAGCATCATGAAGAGGAGATTGTAGATCAAGATTCAGAGACCCAGAGCTTGTCCTGTTCCCTGCCTGTGAGGTTTGAGATCCTGAAGTTTGAAGGAATTTCATGGTACTTTCCTGAGGAAGGCACTATGAATGACTTTCATTCTTTCTTCTCACCTCTTTCTTAAGTATCCAATGATGTTGGAGCCAACTTGTGAGTTTAATTTCTCCTGAGGAGGAATGTAAACTGATCACATGTTGTTGAGCCACATGGGATACAACTCCTAAGTGGAAGCCTCCTAGTACTTTCCTGAGGAAGGTCCTATGGGTCTATTCACTTAGTTCCCTTAGCTTGTCTAGGATTTCTCAAGTATCCAATGATGTTGGAGCCAACTTGTGAGTTTAATTTCTCCTGAGGAGGAATGTAAACTGATCACATGTTGTTGAGCCACATGGGATACAACTCCTAAGTGGAAACCTCCTAGTACTTTCCTGAGGAAGGTCCTATGAGTCTATTCATTTAGTTCCACTAGTTCAGATAGGATTTCCTAAATATCCAGTGATGTTGGAGCCTGCCTGTGAGTTTAGTTTCTCCTGAGGAGGAACGTAAACTGATCACAGTGGTTGAGCCACATAGGGTATGACTCCTGAGTATACACCTCTTAGTGCTTTCCTGAGGAAGACACTATGAGTCTGATTGCTTAGCTCCCTTTCTTTGGTAAGCTTGTTCTGAAGCTTGAAGGCTGGGAATGATTTCTCTTGTTAGAGTTTTGCTTGAGAGCTTTGCTTAGCTTTGTTCAGATTCTGTGATTAGGGTTAGGATTAGAGAGTGGATTCTTTCTTTCTTAAGCTTGTGTTTTGTTTGCCTGATGGTACTTCATTTCTCTTATCTGTTCATTGCTTGATAGCATGTTGTTTATTTTCAGTATGATTGCTGTTATTTCATGACTGGCTTGAGGTCGAGATGAGCTTGTGGAGGCTGAAGCCCCACACACATTTCCTCCCTCACTTGCATTGCATGCATTTTACATTTAAAGCTGATGTTTTTGTTTCTGTGTATCATTGACATGATCCCTTAGGACTCTCATTTCCTCCGATGAGGATTTGATGATAGACTTTTAGGTTGAAACCTATGCATGACAACATCCAGGAGTTCCCTGTTCAAACCTCAACCATAGGATGAATCCATGGCATGACAACAGTAGGACTTGATAGTCTCCCTCCTAGTTGAGTTTTTCCTGTAGTTTCCCGAACTACGTTTGCTCTGATCTTTCATACCAGATGAAAGTACGTAGGCATAGGATGCGATATCCTAGCGAGCAACCTTTCCCCCCTTCACCCGTAGTAAGCCGAACTACGTTGACTCTGATTTCTCATTCTCTGATGAGAATACGTAGGCACAAAGTGCGACGCTTTGCCGAGTCATTTTTCTTCTCTTTTTCAGCCAGCCTTGATAGGTAGATAGATTATAACCAACCCGTCCAAGTAAACAAACAAGCGAGGATCCCGTCGAGTACGACGGACGTGAGGGGTGCTAATACCTTCCCCTTGCGTAACCGACTCCCGAACCCAGACAATGGTTGCGATGACCTTGTCTTACCCTTTTTTCGTCAGGTTTTTCCGATCGTTTCCTTTCCCGCTCTGAGGGATAAATAACGAAAGGTGGCGACTCTTCTGTCATGCCGGCACCTTATTTTCGCGCAAGCGACAGCTGGCGACTCTGCTGGGGAATTATAGCATCTAGGGACTTTTCCCATCCCTTATGCTGGGACCGTTTCCCATCCCCTACGCGAGTCAATCCTATCGTTTGTGTGTTTTCTTGTTGGGTTGCGTTTATTTATCGCATTTTTACTTCTCGCATTTTTACTTCCCGCATTTTATTTCCCGCATTTCATTTCCAGTTTGATATGATTATCTGTGCTGCTGTGGGAGAGGGATGTTACTATGAGTGAAAAGCCGGACCTGGGCTTGAGTACACACCTAGATATAGTTGCGGAGAAGTAGTAGACGAACCTGTCTGCTGAGCAGGCACAGTTCCCTACGAAAATCTGCGCTCAGACGAGATTCTTGCAGAGGTGCTCCTTTCCGGTCCTGAGGATCTGAGGGGAGTCCAGACGTGAGGATTGTCGACTCTGGGGACCGATCATTTGGAAGTCAGCTAAGAGAGGCCTCTTCATGACTTGACGATGCCACTCCTTCTGGGAATCGTATTGTCACTCATGAATGTCTGTGACGCTGACAACCGCATAGGATGCCGTACCTTTGTCCGTGGATTAGGTCCATCATACCTGTGAGTAGGGTTGGGATATTGCAGGAAACTTTGACCTTCAGACTACCTGGTTTTCTTGACAGTGAATCAGTTATGTTGGGTTCTCAGTTGCAGATATGTTCTTGATAGAGCAAGGGTTTGATCAGAGGATCTTATCGTCGGGTGTTTGTCTGTTCTTGAGAGAGCAGGCTTTGATCAGTGGATTATTATCAGAGGTTTGTTCTGGATGGAGCAGATTTTTGAGTGGGGTCTGAGGATCTCGTCAGCAGTTGTTGTTTGTTCTTGACAGGGCAGATTTTGAGTGAGGTTTGAAGATCTCATCAGCAGCTGTATTTTGTTCTTGAGAGGACAGATTTTTGATTTGGGGTCCGAAGACTTCATCAACAGATATTCCTTGATCTTGCATCCGGGGTCTTTATTATCAGGCTTTCGTTCTTGTCAGAGCAGAATTTTGGTCTCGATCCTACCAGATGGTTATTCACAGCAGATCAGATCAGTGGGTTTACACCGGGGTTTCCTTCTCGTCAGTGACTGTTGATACCGAATCTCCACAGCAGCCACCTGGATATATTGTTGCATACCTGCATGTTGCATTAGCTCGCATATTCATGTTTGCATTCCATTAGCATGTGTCTGTGCTACAGGCGCGTTTCGTACCCTGATTCTGGTGTCCCGAGCAATATGAGATATTTTCTCCCATGAATGGATCCAGTCTTATCACTGCATTGACACTATGTTGGCACGTTGACACCAAAATCAGGGGTGATCTCCTGAACGTACAGACACCCATAATTGATCTTGCATGGCAGAAGTCGGGACTTGTCTTCTAACCCTTGTGTTTGCAGGTTTGACTCAGAATCTGGCAGCTCAGACTAATGGAGCAGATACAAGCTGAACTGGGGAAAATCCAAAGCCAGCTGGGGCAGGTCATGAATGACATACAGGCAGTGCGTCTGGACCAGCAAGTGCTCAGAGAGGAGAATCAGCAGCTGCAGAATCAGTTGAGCTTTCTCATGGGAGTGGTAAGAAGTGTGCTAAATAAGGAAAGTGGTCAAGCACCCAAGGAAGAGACCAGAGTGCTTCCTCCGTTACCGTCAATGCCACCTGTGCCGAAGCCAAGTGGACCTCATGGACCCTCTACACAGCATGAAGCTCGAGGCCTGTCTCATCATCAGCCGCGCCGAGCATCTCAGAATAATCCTGAAGGTTATGGTCAAAAGAAGAAGCTACTTGATAGAGCTGTAGACCCACTACCTGTGAGTTATGCCCAGTTGCTGCCGCTGTTGGTTCAGAACCGTGTTCTCAAGCTTCGGACCGCAAATCCACCAGATGACGTGTCACCAGACGTTGATCTCAGCATGCGTTGTGATTTCCACTCTGGAGCACCGGGGCATCATGTTGAAACATGTAAGGCTCTCCGGAATAAGATTCAGGACCTGATCGACTCGAGGACGATTAGGCTTGTGCCGGGCGGCATGAGAGCATCGGGAAAGTTTATCCCCTACCCTGCAGGAGAGGTGGATGATTCCACTCCCTTGCCTGAAGCTGAGAAAGATCTGGAATATGTCCCGCGACCTTTGGTGACTGAATCGCCTCGCTCGCAGTTTCTACCTGGATCAAGCTCAAGGACGCAAGCGCCTAAACGAGAGACCGTCGCCATTCAGAAACGACGACCTCTTGCTCCTGGGCGGAAAGAATACCAGCACCAGGATCACAAGAGACCTCGCAACCACGTGGAACAAAGGAATGTTTCTTTCCATCCAGTGCCTGTGCCGTATAGCCAGATTCTTCCGCTGTTGGTTCAGAATTCCTTGGTGGAACCGAAAGCTCTCAAGCCCGTGCTAGAGCCTTACACTCCAGGGTACGATCCTCATGCTCAGTGTGGCTACCATGGTGGATCTCTGGGGCATTCAACTGAAGATTGCAAGGCTTTCCAGGCGAAGGTGCAGCAATTGATCGACCAAGGGTGTATTTCCTTTCCAGATGGAGTCTTGGTTGTGCGTGACGACCTCTCAGCTGTTTGAGCTCGTAGATTCAGAGGGTTATTTCCAGAAGCCAGTGATCCAGATGGGCAGACGTCCTCAACATTGGCAGTCCTCGGACTTTTCACCATTTTGCATTTGTAGTTTCTTTTCTGTTAGTTACTACTTGCTGTAAACATTGTATGTTTCGAATGGTAATGATAATAAAGTGACTATGCATTTTTTCTGAATTAGTTATGTCGTTGTCACTCATTTACTGCATTACACTGACACTTGCATTTTATTTACTCCACTTTATTACTATGATTAGCAATGAGCGGAGGGAGGATGATGAAACTGAATACTCATAACCGATGATCGTATTGTTTTCAGATAAAACTTTGCCGATGACGTACAAGGCATTGTTTCAAGTCCCCTAAACACCGGAGAGATAAGGAAGAGAATCCCTTGTTAACCACTTCGAGCCGAGAAGTAGGAGTTTCTTTCGGATTTTTAAACCCTCATATCTTAACCTGGGGCAGGGTAGTTGTCAGTTAGCTTGATCGAGCGTTCAAGTCTTATAGAGGAGTGTTGTCCTTCGAGGACCAATCACATCATATTCCTCTCCAAAGGTCGTACCTCATCAACCACAATGGTTAAACCTCACCAATCAGGAGTGAGACAGTTACAATCCTTTCGGAGCAATCAAGACAACCAGTGTCGCACGACTCGTTCCAAAAGAAAAAAAAGAAATAAGAAAGCCCGCTAAGTAAAAAAGAAAAGCTAGAAAGCAAATACTTAGGCAAAAATCAGGGCATCCCGCTGGACTTCAAAAGAAAAATCGAAAAGAACTCAAAAGGAGTCAGTCCAGGCAAAAGTTAGGGAATCAAAAGAATGAAAAGAAAGGATATAAAAAAGAAAAATCCTCGAACAAGGGCGAAGTCGTGTAGATGCAGACACCGAAAACGAAAAGGAGTAACTGTCACTCCGAAACACCTTGAGAATTCTTTAACCAGTTGTTCCCGATGTTCAAACATACCTCTCGAAGAGGCGAGCGCTCGAGCTAAGTTAACTGGACTTTAGGATCGGAGATCATCACGTAGAAGGGGTGGGTACAAATCATAATTTGAGCCAAATATCCTTTGTTTCACGAACCGTGAACCCGACCACGATACAACCCTTAAAAGACCTAATTGAGGTAGGGTTATTCCGAAAGCGCATTACGATAAGGTTGAGTAACCTGACTCCTTCCTGATTTGCTAATCATATCCTTATTGCATTTTTCACTGATCGCATCAGCACTACGTTTGAACTCTTTGGTTCATTCGTCACTCACTAGCATGACACGTAAATGAGTGACAGTACAACATTTTTTCGAAATTTGCATGAACACTGCATTAAAATTACTATTCGTGAATAAACAATTTTAGTTGCAGGTTAGTAGCTGATACGAAGGAACTTCAGCAAGGAATAGTCAATCAGGACTGAATCGCCAGAAGTCTGGGTCAGAATGGTATGCTGCGAAGCCCCGTGAATCTGGGGCAATGACTTCCAGTGAGTTTGGAATCGGTTTGTCTGAGGACAAGTCCCGGAGCATCAGTTGATTATGGGGCAGTTTATGCAAGCAGCGGTTGATCGGAAGTGAATCTTCTTGAGACCCAATCAGGGGCAGTTATCCGGAATCCTTGCGATTTAAGGGCAGATCCCTCCAGTGTTCGATCAGAGCATGTTGAGTCGCTCATCGCTCGTTCAGGGGCAAACTACTTCAGAGATATTGAAGCCGACCATGCTGAAAGTTGATTAGTTGAGGATGAATCCTCCCGTTGTGCAGATGCTGGGGCAAGCCCTCTGAAGATTGTTTTGTTGCCAGTTGTTTTCTGTTCAGAGTGAATTATTCCCAAAGGTCGGATTGGGGCAAGTTGAAATGCACTGGGGCAAGTTGTTCAAATGAGTTTGTTCACCCTAGCAAGAATTGAGTATCGGGGAATCGTGTCATTACCCCGTCAAAACCCGAACCTTCTGAAGAAACCTTGCGGTCATTGGGTTGCTATCCTACAGCATAACCTATTACTTGACTCCATGATTGGTAGCCTGTATTCCCTGTGTTGACGTTGTTGAATCAGGATCGTTTCTCAGCAGAGATGCACGATTTAAGGTTGTTCCCCCTGTACAGTTGGAGACTGCAGCAGATTGAGATGGCGTTTATCCCTCATCAGATTAGGGTCAAGATTGCCCTCAGTAGACCAAGATTGACATCCCCGAAGCGGAGCGAGTCCTCCTTCTCCAGCAGAGTTCAGTAGTCTCTCCTCCGCGGAATCTGAACGCATATAGTGAACATTGACATGTCTTCCCCAGGTAGAGGTGATTCTCTTCCCCAAGCAAGCGCATCCTGAAGGAACGCCACCCCATCGGCTGAGTCAAGCACTGAAGAATGATGTCCCCCCAGCACCGGGTCACAAGTGCAAAGTTCATAGAAATGTTTGGGAAGCTGAAGCTCGTGTTTTCCCCCAGTAAAGTCACCAAAGCAGGTGTCTCCCCCGCACCGGGACACAAGTGCAGAATTCGCAAGAAGCTAGCCGTATACCGAAGTATGCAGTAACTGATGATGCCAGACTGAAGTCTCCAGTGGAATTGAGACTCCCCACCAGAGTCAGGCTCTCTCCTAAAGTTGGATGATTCCTTCTTCCCCAGTAGAGTGTTGGAACAACTGATGTTGTATTCCCCTGCAGAGCTGTACTCTCCCCCGAAGTCAGATGATTCTTTCTTCCCCAGCGGAATTGAAATCCCCCATCAGAGTCGTACTCTCCAATGAAGTAGAATGATCTCTCTCCCCGGCTGAGTCCGCAGAAAAGCAGAATCCTTGGAAGTTGATCAGATCATGATCAATTTTCCCCAGCAGAGCGTGGGGCAGCTGATGTTGTATTCCCCCAGAGTCGCACTCTCTCCAGCGAAGCAGAATGACTTCTCCTTCCTCAGCCGAGTTTGCCGATATCCAAGAGATCCGAATCCTTGGAAGTTGATTAGATCATGATTGGTTTTTTCCCAGTGGAGTATTGAACAGCTGAAGTTGGTTCCCCACAGAGCGGTCATCCCCAGAAGAGTAGCCGAGACGGCCGCGCAGTTCATTCTCGCGATTGATATCAGCAGATCCTAGTTCTCGTAGAGTTTCGTCCCCTGCAGCAGTCAGCTGAAGTTGTTCCCCTGCAGCAGTCCGCGGAAGATCAATTCCCCAGACAAAGCCTGATTGATATTGGCGTGTTCACAATCTCCTCAGCAGGATGATTCCTCTACCCGAGTGGTTCTTTCTCCTTGACAGGAGGATTTCCCCCCCTTCGGCATTTATTTTGCTGATGGGATCGCATCATTGTGCATGATTGCATAGCATTGTGCATGACTGCATGGCATGTAACGCTGCATAGTATTGTGCATGATTGCATGGCATTTAGCATAAACACATATCATTCCCACCGTGTGGGGCGTAGCGCAAAAGCATACGCATCATAAGCATGATCTAGGTCATTATCATCCTTATTGTACAGGTGTACTACCGAAAGACCGGTTGCTCAGGACGATTCTTGATGTTCTTCCCAGCAAGGTTGTTTTCTTAGATGATTCTAAAGACCCCGGTGTGATCCCCGCAGTCGCTCGCTCAAGATGATTTTTGAGATCCCCAGCAAAGACTTCGGTTCGAGATGATTCTCAAGTCCCTCAGCAGGGCCATTTGCTTAAGACGATTCTTAAGACCTCAGTGCAGCTTCCCGAGTGGTTCGCCTAGTATGATACTTGAGTTCCCCAATAGCGCCTCCAGCAAGAGTTGCCCAGGAAGATTCCTGGAATACCCAACAGAATGTTTGCTCCAGAAAGGTTATTAGTTCAGGACGATTCTTGAAGAGGCCCGACGGATCTGTTTGTTCAGGTTGATTCTTGAAGACCAGAGCAGCGTGATATGTCTTCTCCAACAATGATGTCTAATCTGAAGATGGATTTCATAAGCGCCTGAAGGTGGTATCAGAAGGTTCCTGTGTGCTCAGATTTCCGTGTTGAAGAATCAACGGGTAGCTGAAGACAAGGTTCCGGGGTTGTAGATACAACAGAGTAATTCGTGTGAGTCTGAAGACCAAGTCAGTTATCCTGAGGTGATGATTGAGCGCGATCAAGAGAATGATACGTCTTCTGATTGAAGTCGAAGATGTTTCTCCAGCAGCGATGTCTAATCTGAAGATGGATTTCGTAAGCGCCCGATGGCGATATCAGAAGGTTCCTGTGAGTTCAGATTTCCGTGTTGAAGATTCAACGGGTGGATGAAGATAAGGTTCCGGAGTTGTAGATACAACAGAGTGATTCGTGCGAGTCTGAAGACCAAGTCAGTTGTCCTGAGGAGATGATTGATTGCGATCAAGTGAATAGTTTTTCTTATGACTGAAGTCGAAGATGTTTCTCCAGCTGAAGCGGAGTTTGCCTGAAGGCAAAGTGTTTGAATCCCCGTAGAGTCATGAATGGCTCAAGATACCATTTCTCTGACTGAAGTCACAGATTTCCCAAGCTGAAGCGAAGGTGCCCAAGGGCAAGGTTATCCCCAAGGTCATGAATGACCTAGGATTCATTTTTCGGACTGAAGGCCGAAGTATATCCCTGACTGAAGTCTCGGATACTCTATAGCAGAGGTGGAGTTGCCTGAAGGCAGATCCATGTATCCTTGAAGGCCAAGGACCATTGCTTTAGACTGAAGTCGAAGATACCTCCTGCAGAGTTGCCATCCTTGAAGGCCAAGGATGCTTATCTTCAGAAGTACTTGAAGATCTTCTCTAGCTGAAGCTGGAAGTGGCCAGGGGCCAGGGTTTCATATAGTTCTGATGTTGAAGTTCTACAGTGGGATCATTGTGCAGTAGTGTTCCGATGTTCGTTATGGTTTTGAGGGTGAACCCCAGATCAGAGTGTGCTCGGTTAAGTCTCTCCTTCCCAGCAGAATAGTTGCAAATACGCAAGTGAACCTTTTGTTCCAGTTACCAGGGGTGAACCCCAAGTCAGAGTTGTTCAGTGTTGTATTTTCTCCAGCGGCAATACGGGGTATTTTGATCATCCGACGGCGAGGTCAGATTATGTTTGTTTCCGGCAGCGAGGTTGGATGGCAATGTCAGACTCTTTAAATCCCCAGCAGAGATGATGTTTGTACGACAGCGATGTCGAGTGTCTCTCAGAATGATGTTTGTTTCCGGCGGCGATGTCAGATCAGTATTTCTCCAGCTAGTTGTTGAGCAGCTAGTGTTGCAGTGTTCGAAGATTTGTTCCCCGCAGAGTACCGCATGCTTGTGCAGTTGGCAAATTTTCGGGTTTACCGGTATTCAACCGTCTCGTACCTTGATTGGTTGAGAGCCGTTCGCTTCTCACCCAGTCAGGTTCAAGCCGTTTGAATAGGGGCAGCTGTTGCACCCCAAAATTTGACCAACAATTATTCATTCATTGAGTGTTTGAAAGTTGATACCTTCATCAGAAAGTTCAAGAGATCCCCAGAGAAGTGGTTTGAAACCAGGATTGTGTGCTTCACAGTTTGAGAGTTGTGGGCGCTCCTCAGATGATTCTGAGACTTTGAGAAAGAACTTGATGTTTTGAGAAAGCCTATGAGATGTCTTGAAAGCCATCATGAAGCCCAGAGAAGTCATTTTGCAAGAATTCAGAAGATTCAACCATGAATGGTAGAATTAGGGTTTTGACTGGGTCAACCCTAGATCAGCTGAGAATTTGGAGAAGGTTGAGACTTAATCCAAGGGCCATGAGATCATGGAATGATGTATAGAGATGTTATAGAGATGATTCCTAGACCAACTCATCATGATTGAGGAGTTTGAGAAGTTTCAAGTTAGGGTTTCTGAGGATTGTCAGTGAAAAACCCTAATTTGATCCCTATTTTCCAGGCAGTTTTAGCTCTAGATGTGATTGATATCTCATCTTCCCCACAACATGAATGTTGTAGAGCTTGTTCTTAGCTTTAATTTGAGTGGTGGAAGTCCTTGATAGGAGTTACAGAGCTCAAGTTATGGTTTTGACAAATTACAGGTCAGCAGAGGTGTGTGAATCTGGGTCCTTGAAAGTCACCCAACTTGCAGACAACTTTTGCCCTAGTAGGATGATTCCTATGGTTTCTTGGTCAACATGAATGTTGAAGAGGATCTTCTTAGCTTTAATTTGAGTGGTAGAAGTCCTTGATTGGATTTGTGGAACTCAACTTATGGTTTGAACAAGACAGGGGTATTTTGGTCATTTGTCAGTTATAGGTCATTTTAGCCAATGCCTAAAACTCCTATTTCCAAGCCTCAAATGGAAAAACTCAAAACATGAAAGTTGCTCAAAATGTGATTTTAAGTCTAGAAGGAAGGTCACAAATTGTTGAAAAAGCTCATAGCATGAAATTCCATGATTGGTCAAAAATGAACTAAAAATGACTTATAACTTTGAAAAGTTGAAATTGAAAAGTGATTTGGGAGATCCACAAATCCAAAATAGGTCATCCAATATACCATTTTGATTGGAAAAACCATTTTAAGAACTTTGGTTTAAGTAGAATTTTCACTTGAGGCTCCAAAAATGGACTTCCTTTGGAAATTTCTTACTTGAAAAAGAAGGCAATGGTGAAAAACCCTACATAAGCCAAAAATGCACTTGTTTTCCACTCATTCCTTCTTAATAACTCATGTAAGGGTATTTTGAGTCAAAATTATAAGGCATGGAGCATGGTATATGAGAAATCCAACATGGCATATCATGGAATTTTCAAGAACTTTCCACACCATTCTAGATGATTCTAGAAGCATCCAATGATTGTTATATAAAGAATGCATCAAAGAGTGATGAGAGGTTGGTGAAACTTGAGCCAAGTCAGAGGAGAGAGAGGGGTACATAGCCATTGGAGAAGTTTCTTCAAGTTGAAGTAACTTTGGTTTTCTCCCACTACAAGCATCCTCCTTCCATACAAGTGCAAACAGAAGGTTGAGGACCATTGTAGGACCATCTTGGAGCAATTACAAGGACTGCAAGCATCCCCTCGAGCCTCACCATTAACTTCTTGACAGGTTCTTTCTTCACTTTCTTCCATCTTAATTATTGAGTTTTAGTTGGTTTTATAGGTATAGAATGATTGTATTAGGGTAGATGACCAAGTACTGAAAGCTAGGGCACGATCCATGAGGTTGCATAACAGAACCATAATTCTTTAATCTTCCATAATTGGTTGTTTAATGAGTTTTAGGTAGCATAAATTAGGTTAGAATCACCAGGATAGCATGTAGAACAAGATTGTAGCTTTGGTTTTGAGTTTAGTGAGGATTGATATCAGTTCAAAATTCTGAACCATGGTTGTACCAAGATGTTGATGCATTCTGTTAGAACAATCTAGGGTGAATTAATGAAAACTGTACGTATGGTTGTGTAGAGCTCATTTAGTAGAGCATTTCTTGTTTTTAAATCGTGGCAAACCGTGGCGTGTGGAGAGAGATAGGAGAGCTTGAATCTTGGCGCATGAAAGAAGGGTTTCTGAAAACCCTAGGTCCCATTTGGGACGATGAAGGAGAGGCCGTTGGATCGAGTCCAAGGTTTGACAATTTCCTCTAATCCAACGGTGATGGTTGAGTCTGAGAAAAGAGAGGGAATTTCAAATATAATGAAACGCGTCGTTTCATTAAACCAGCCATTCTGGGCTTGGTTTCTATTCGCCCCCCCCCCCCCCCCCTTTATTGCTGGCCCAATGAATTTAACTGGCGCGTTTACTTGTTGCACCCCCCCCCCTCCCTTAATTCATTTTATTTCTTTTATTTTCTTCCTTTATTTTTTCTGTCTTGAATAATTCATTAAAAATTGATAAAAAATTCCTTTTTAATTCTTTTTTTTCCTATGAGTAGATGAAGGTGTATAGAAAATTATAAAAATAAAAATGAGATTTTATTTTTATGTTTAATATTTTTAATAGATTTTCCAATTAAATAGCTTTTTAATTGTTTAATTTTGTGTCATGATTTTGTAGGAATTATTTTAGGACATTCCCTTAGGGTTTTGTATCCATTCCTTTTTGTGCAATTAGATGATGAATCATAGTTCCCCATAGGATTTTTTCTAGATTTTTAGAATTAAATTTTGATTAGTTTAATTAGGGTAGATTTAGGGTATCCTAATTAGGGTTTAGATTGTGTTTAGGTGATGAATCCCTTTCTTTGATTGAATTTTATCTTGATTTTTAGGTATAGACCTTTGTAGTTGTTATGAGTAGGTGTTGAGGACCCTTGTGAATAATTGTTAGATTTTTCCCCCTTAGTTTAGCATTTTTAGGTATTTTCTGAAGTTGCCTGTTGATTGTGTCTTCCCAGTGGGTTATCTGTTCATCTGTGGGGTTCTTTCTGAGGAATTTGTTGAGGGGCTTGTGTTGCCTTGAAGACTTTGATGGAGAGCATCATGAAGAGGAGATTATAGATCAAGATTCAGAGACCCAGAGCTTGTCCTGTTCCCTGCCTGTGAGGTTTGAGATCCTGAAGTTTGAAGGAATTTCATGGTACTTTCCTGAGGAAGGCACTATGAATGACTTTCATTCTTTCTTCTCACCTCTTTCTTAAGTATCCAATGATGTTGGAGCCAACTTGTGAGTTTAATTTCTCCTGAGGAGGAATGTAAACTGATCACATGTTGTTGAGCCACATGGGATACAACTCCTAAGTGGAAGCCTCCTAGTACTTTCCTGAGGAAGGTCCTATGGGTCTATTCACTTAGTTCCCTTAGCTTGTCTAGGATTTCTCAAGTATCCAATGATGTTGGAGCCAACTTGTGAGTTTAATTTCTCCTGAGGAGGAATGTAAACTGATCACATGTTGTTGAGCCACATGGGATACAACTCCTAAGTGGAAACCTCCTAGTACTTTCCTGAGGAAGGTCCTATGAGTCTATTCATTTAGTTCCACTAGTTCAGATAGGATTTCCTAAATATCCAGTGATGTTGGAGCCTGCCTGTGAGTTTAGTTTCTCCTGAGGAGGAACGTAAACTGATCACAGTGGTTGAGCCACATAGGGTATGACTCCTGAGTATACACCTCTTAGTGCTTTCCTGAGGAAGACACTATGAGTCTGATTGCTTAGCTCCCTTTCTTTGGTAAGCTTGTTCTGAAGCTTGAAGGCTGGGAATGATTTCTCTTGTTAGAGTTTTGCTTGAGAGCTTTGCTTAGCTTTGTTCAGATTCTGTGATTAGGGTTAGGATTAGAGAGTGGATTCTTTCTTTCTTAAGCTTGTGTTTTGTTTGCCTGATGGTACTTCATTTCTCTTATCTGTTCATTGCTTGATAGCATGTTGTTTATTTTCAGTATGATTGCTGTTATTTCATGACTGGCTTGAGGTCGAGATGAGCTTGTGGAGGCTGAAGCCCCACACACATTTCCTCCCTCACTTGCATTGCATGCATTTTACATTTAAAGTTGATGTTTTTGTTTCTGTGTATCATTGACATGATCCCTTAGGACTCTCATTTCCTCCGATGAGGATTTGATGATAGACTTTTAGGTTGAAACCTATGCATGACAACATCCAGGAGTTCCCTGTTCAAACCTCAACCATAGGATGAATCCATGGCATGACAACAGTAGGACTTGATAGTCTCCCTCCTAGTTGAGTTTTTCCTGTAGTTTCCCGAACTACGTTTGCTCTGATCTTTCATACCAGATGAAAGTACGTAGGCATAGGATGCGATATCCTAGCGAGCAACCTTTCCCCCCTTCACCCGTAGTAAGCCGAACTACGTTGACTCTGATTTCTCATTCTCTGATGAGAATACGTAGGCACAAAGTGCGACGCTTTGCCGAGTCATTTTTCTTCTCTTTTTCAGCCAGCCTTGATAGGTAGATAGATTATAACCAACCCGTCCAAGTAAACAAACAAGCGAGGATCCCGTCGAGTACGACGGACGTGAGGGGTGCTAATACCTTCCCCTTGCGTAACCGACTCCCGAACCCAGACAATGGTTGCGATGACCTTGTCTTACCCTTTTTTCGTCAGGTTTTTCCGATCGTTTCCTTTCCCGCTCTGAGGGATAAATAACGAAAGGTGGCGACTCTTCTGTCATGCCGGCACCTTATTTTCGCGCAAGCGACACAAGGTAAGGGGGGAGAAACTTGATTTGGGATGGTATATACATGTATAGGGTAGAGGGGATTCCTTAACCCCGTAGGAAAATTCCGATCTATGAAGTTTTATATTGGCATGCTTGTTATTATTGTTGCTGATGATAAATTGATGCTTGACATTGATGAATTGTTGATTGGTATTGGTGAATTTGGTGTATATATATTATGGTGATGTTAGTGAGATTATATGTTGTTACTGCAGTGTTGATAGTAACTATAAATAGAGTTTTGGTGAGATTCTGTGTTGTTACTGTAGTGTGGGTAATGACCATGATTATAGCTTTGGGGAAAATTATATGTTGTTACTGCAGTGTTGATAGTAAATATAAATAGAGTTTTGGTGAGATTTTGTGTTGTTATTGTGGTGTGGGTAATGACCATGATTATAGCTTTGGGGAAAATTATGTGTTGTTTCCCTATAGTGTCGTTAATGACTATGGTTAGGACCTTGGTGAGATTCAGAGTGACTCTGAAGTGTCGGTAATGTACCGTAATGTTGGTTCTAGAGTAGGAAGTATAGGATAATTGGTAAGTATAATGTTTATTGGTGTGTTTGTGTTTGATGATAACTAGTAATTGATAGTGATGGAGTATAAGTCAATGTTAATGAATTGGTGTTTTGGGATGATTTGGCATATAGGGCATATAGGGTGTTTTACAGTTTTTAGGGAAAATTTTGTATGGCTTTTGAGGTATCGATAGAGTGTGTAGGTGATGATTTTGGGAATAGGAATTAGAAGCCTATTGGTTACAGTAATGTGCAAGATTGGTACTAGAATAGACTGAGGATCTGAGTTGAGATGATAGGTACAGTTTGGCCTTGATGCACTGTAAGAATGATGAGTGTGGGAACTAACTTGTGTACTTGGTGATAGTGCATGTTTCCCGTAATAATGACTGGTGGACAATTAGTTGATGTATAGGTATGTAGTGATCAGTAGGATCGCGTACCCCCGAGTGGTGGGATATGTTATATCTTGGTGTTAAAGTATGAACTTGTTTACTATCTGGTTGATTTATATGGTGTTGGTGTATGTTATATCTGTACATATGTGCATTGGTGTATGATGATATGATCAGGAGGATCGTGTGCACGTTGAGTGCCTAAATATATTAGTTATGCATTGGTGTGTGCATATCATGGTGTTTTGGTGGGATGAATCATGTCTCAGGAGGAGCGTAAGTGATTCATCCGTACTCCTTTGTGGAGAATGGTGGGGGATAGATCATGTCTCAGGAGGAGCGTAAGTGATCTATCCAGGTTCGATTGAATGAACCAATGAGTCGGTACCGCATGCATGGTGTTGAGTTGCATATTTGCATTATAATATGTTATATTGTAATTTGAACAGTAGGTTCGTCATATGGAGTTGTTGGGGGTGAATATTGGTGTGTTGGTGTGTTTTACTACCTTATTTACATGTATTACATTACCATTATATTCTGATCATTATTTCTCACCCCTTTGTTGTTGTTGTGGTCTGTGCTTCTTCGGAAGTACAGATAATCCAGGTGTTTAGCTAGCTTGGATATTGGTGTGACCGTCGAGTCTAGGATGCTCTGATACGTAACACGGGATATGGGTGTTGTAATTGTTTTATGTCAAACGTGTTGAAATCCTGTGACGTATCATGTTTTGATGTATTTTACTTTATGAAACAAATTCCGCTGTATTATTTTGAAAAGAATGAATAAAGTATTTTTATAAAATTTGGAGATGTGATATCCCACTTTTTGGTGAAAACTCTGATTATTATTATAATATTTATATTTTATTTAATACGGGAAGTGGGGTGTTACAGAATGCGTCGCATATCACCCAAAGGGCATACGCTAACACTCTAGACAATGTGAAGAGAGACCTCCCCACTTATCATTTCCTACGTATCTAACGCTTGACTCATAACACTCATCACAGTTATAAGGGTTTGAATTAATGTTCAACCGTGTTAATGAATCGAATCGGGACAAATGTGACGCTAAGCCGTCGTATCTCGACTTATGAAGGAAGTCAAACTATAGGAGGCCGCGTAAATTGATATCCGTGCAAAAGACAAGATAGAGAAATGATATTGAGGATCATTCTCCGATTGAATCGTGTCGCACAGACCAAAAGGTGGGATCTCCTCTTAATCGCAAACATTATATTGATTAATCGAAGGTAGCCTATCGCGATCCCAAAGTAAAGAAAATGACCCAAATGGTCATTTTCCATAGATTTGAAATCGGGAAGGTTATTGACTTCGATTATCCGACGCTTACGAACACAAGACTTCATCGATCGAGGATATTAAAATAAAATCGAAAAGAAGAAGAAATGGGGAGAAAAAGGAGGTGGTCTCGAATCCAACATTACTTATCAATAATTTGACTAATAATGGTTTACGGAAGTCTCGTCATCGATCAAAAAGCGACGAAAATAAATAAAGATGAAATAAAGTCGAAAATGAAAACGAAATGAAAACCCGGTCTCGGATCTATCGTTTTCTCATCAATAATTTGACAGAAAAAAACTTAGAGGTCTCTTCATCGACCTAAAACGAGGAAATACGAAAATAAATCCTCAACAAAATCTAACTAAAAAATATATTTATAATTCTAAAGAAAAACTAATTTATAAACTATATTAGCAATTAAAAACTATTTATAACAAAATAAGTTTTCATTAAAACAAAAAAAAAAGGGATCTATAAATACAAGAAAAAAGGGTGAAAATATGAGAAGGGATCATATGGGCCCAAGGCCCATCACCCCTCTCCCAAACAAAGAAAAGCGTAGCATCTAGGCAAGGGGAGAGATTATCATGATTTTCTTAGACCCATCTCATCCAAACAGGAACGAACCCGACCCATTACCTTGTTGTTCTCCCTAAAAATAAAATAATAAAAAAACAAAACCTACATCTAGAATGGCCAACACAGAAACGGCTGGATCTGTTTCCACGATGAGAAAAGAAACGAAATCAAGAAATCTCCTCCACGATGAAGCAAAATCAGAAAAAGAAGAACGTCAAATCTTCGCTTGGCTTGCTCCAGATTCCGCTCTCGACCGCCATGGGTTTAATCACTCATCTTCTTCTCATTTTCTGAATCTCTCTCTGTTCCATTTGGTCTGGTTGTGAAAAGGGATTCGTGAGCTGGCTGGTTGATGGAAATGGCGGCGGCGGGGAGTTGAAGACGTTCGGGGGTTTTGAAAATGGGTAGTCGGGTTGAAGAAGGACAGAGGTGAGAGGCTCGCGACTGGGTTTAATGGAGTATGAGGTTTGAAAATGATGACGTTGAAGTGAAGGTAGAGAAGAACGGAGGGTTTCATTTGGGTTTAATGGAGGTTGTTGATGGTGTGAGGTTTGGTCAGAAGGTTTCAAAAGTGATAATAGAGGTGGTGGTTAGGTTATGGCTAATGCGAGGTGAGTCGCGGCTTCGAAAATAGAGGAAAAGGTTGTGAGATGGGTTGTGGACGTTTATGGGTTTTTTCTTGAATGAAGAAGTTGATGAATAGTGCATGCGGCTGCCTCTAGGGTTTCCTGAGGTTGATGAAAGTGAACAGGAACCGAGGCTTTATACGCTGGACACGTGGCCTCCCAGCTGTTTTTGTTATCTTTTTGTTAATTAAATGTTGTACTAATTCTTAACAAACTCTATTAGAAACTAATTAACTAGTAACTAACTATTCTAACTAATAGTTAACTAATATTCTAAATCTAACCTAAAGTTCTAATCTAATCCTAATTATAACTAATACTAATTAATTAACTGACTATTAAATCCTAAATTCTATTTAATAACCATCTAATTCTATATTAAAATTCTAAAATCAAAATCTATTCTAAATTAATCTAAATAATTAAATCCTAATAAAAACCTAATTTCTAACAAAATTCTAATTTTAAAAGTAAACTATTTCTAAAAATCTAAATTAACTCTAATAAAATCTATTCTAATAATTCTATTAAAAATCTAAATCCAAAACCAAAAATTGATTCTAATTTCTAAAAAAGTTAATTCTATTTCTAAACTAAATCCTAAATTAAAATTATATTTTCTAAAATCTAAATAAAATCTAAATTCTAATATCCTAAATAATTAAAATTAATTCTAAAACTATTTCTAAAAATAAACTATTTCCTAATTCCTATTAAAATTCTATTTCTAAAAATTTAATTCTATAGAAACTTAAATTCTAAATTCTAATTAAAACTAAATTCTAATCTAATTAAAATTAAATAATTCCAAAACTACTTTCTAATTAAAATTCAAAAATCTAATTTCTAATATGTCGCTACCGCGAAAATAAGGTGTCGGCAAAACAGAAGAGTCGCCACCTTTCATTATTTATCCCTCAGAACGCGAAAGGAAACGATCGGAAAAAACCTGACGAAAAGGTATAAGACAAGGTCATTGCAACCATTGTCTGGGTACGGGAGTCGGTTACGCAAGGGGAAGGTATTAGCACCCCTCACGTCCATCGTACTCGATGGGATCCATGCTTGTCGTGTTTATCTGACGGGTTTATTAATCTACCTACCTATCAAGGCCTGGTCTAAAAAGAAAAGAAAATGACTCGGCAAAGCGTCGCACTTTATGCCTACGTATTCTCATCAGAGAATGAGAAATTAGAGTCAACGTAGTTCGCCTAACTACGGGTGATAGGGGAAGGTGGCTCGCCAATACATCAGTATTGTGCCTACGTACTCTCAACAGGCATGAGAGATCAGAGCTTACGTAGTTTGGGATAATACGGATTACGGAAATTCAGATTTGTCTGTTTTTTCGAGTAGGGTTAACAAACAGTTCCAGCAGTTTGGTGTATGCAGGTCGACCCTTGGAGAATTAGGCGTTACCGTTTGCGGTAGAACTAGGAGTTAATGATACTCTTTTCTTCAGAAAAGCTTCCTTTAAATTATGGGCCCACGGGGCAAAAAGGTTTGAAGTTTGTTTTCTGTTTTTTACGGAAGAACTGTTTTTTATGTTTGTCTGTAGTTTGTACAGCACTAGAGACTATGACCTAGGAACGAATGCGTCGCATATCGTCCACAGGACGTATACTAAACATTCTAGACGATTGAGAGGAGGCCGCTCAATTATCATTACCCAAGTAGCTTAAGGCTCGTATCGCGCTTATACTAACTTGCCTTTATTACGTTTTTTACTGTTGTTTTGAGATGAGAAGAGAACGAACTCTATGGGGAGACTATCAAGTCCTAATGTTGTCATGTCAAGGATTCATCCTATGGTTGAAGTTTGAAACCGGGATCTCCTAGAAGTTATCATGCATAGGTTTAAACCTAAAGTTCTAATCGTCACTTCCTTATCAAAGGAAGTGAGATTCCTAGGGAACATCCCAAGGTAACAGAAACAGATAAAGCATCAGCTTAAACAATAAACAGTAAACAGTACAGGGAACAACTATAAATAAAATGCATGCAATGCAAGTGAGGGAGGAAATATGTGTGGGGCAGGAGCCTCCACAAGCTCATCTCGACCTCAAGCCAAGTATGAATAGTTGCAAAGATAAATAGCCAAACAGAGATAGACAGACTCAACCTCTATTACTATCACACAGATGAAAAGAAAAACAACACACAAGAAAGGGGAGCATCACCTCAACCCTTAATGCAAACAAGCAGAGGGAGACCCACTCAACCTCTAAGCAGTCATGCTCCTAGCTTAAAATAATCTAAACATGAACTTATTCTAATGCATCAAGCAAATCAAGCAAGGGAGAGAAACCACAATGAGCAACAAGGAAGTCATCCCAGGCTGCATTAGGTTAGAGGTATATCAATACCAGAGTCCATCATGGGCTCAACCTCTTGAGGAATGCACAGAATCCAACCAAAGGAAGGATTAGGCTCTCCCAAGAGGGATCCTATGTCAATAGGACAGAAAGCTAGGTATTGGTCCTATATATCAATCTAAGGGTAACTGATTGTAGTGTATCAACACAAAATGTCCATCTCAGGCTTAACCTGTTGAGGAATGCACAGAATCCAACCAAGGGAAGGATTAGGCTCTCCCAAGAGGGATCCCAAGAAAAGGACTTTGAGATGGATGACAACGTATAAACCAAGGGAATATACCATGCCAAGAATGTAAATCCAAGGCTCAACCTCCTGAGGAATGCACAAAATTCAACCAAAGGAAGGATTAGACTCTCCCAAGAGGGATCCTATGTCAATAGGACAGAAAGCTGGGTATTGGTCCTAGATATCAATCTAAGGGTAACTGATTGTAGTGTATCAATACAGAATGTTCATCTCAGGCTTAACCTGTTGAGGAATGCACAGAATCCAACCAAAGGAAGGATTAGGCTCTCCCAAGAGGGCTCCTCATCAAGACTTGAAGGATAAAGATAGTACAAACCAAAGGAATGTACTATACTGGGGAATGTCAATTCAAGGCTCAACCTCCTGAGGAATGCACAGAATCCAACCAAAGGAAGGATTAGGCTCTCCCAGGAGGGTTCTTCTTCAAGACTTGAATAAAGAATATAGGGCAAAGCCCAAGGAAAACACATAGGGGACAGGAGGCAACACAACACTCCAGAGAAACCCTACAAACTAGCTACAAGGTTCACCTAAGCTAGGGGCATCAAAAGCTCTATCAAGGCTATGGAAAAGTTCTAAAGGGATCTCTACCTACTTACCAATATATCAAGAAAGGACTACATTATTTAGAATCATCTAATGGCTATTTACAATGTTAATCTATGAAACTTTCTAAGTTAGGATCACCTAAACTGAAGTTACTTTGTAAAATGGGGAACTAATTGAAAATCACTCCTAAACAACTACACTAAAAGCATATTTATAATCATTTAAAAATCATGATAAAAATCACAAGGCAACATCAATATGTACACAAAGAGCATACAAAAATCCAAGACCAAATTCAGAACCATGGGTGAGAAAGAAAATGGACAAATTCATATCATCAATATTCCAACATTAAACACATATGAAACTAAAAAATATGCAATAAAATGAAAAATGTATGAAAAATGGAAAATAAAATCATGACAAAATTCTAAACATTTTAAATTGCATCCACAATTTTTCTCAAGATTTAATATCAGTTTTTACTATTTTTTGGGAATTAAAATCAAACAAGCATGAAAACAAAAATTAAAAGAAAACAAAATAAAGAAATAAAGGGAAGGGGTGCAGTCAGCAGTGAAATCCAACTTGAAGCGCTTGGGCCCAGGGAATAGGGGTGTCACTAGCAAGGAGGGCGCTAGGCCCATCTGAGTTTCAACTCAGTTCAAGGAAAAATGCCAAGAGGGGGTGTACTGAGTAATCAATTCACGTTGTAAAATCATGTTGGGCCTGATGGTGGGGTGGTGATAGCAAAGGATACTAAGGCCCAACGCACATGTTAATTCAGTATGTTCACTTCAGTTCACAAATTAATAAAAAAAACTGCATACGCGAGGATTCGAACCTATGCACGTTTGGTTCACGCAGCGAAGAACACAAGCCTGGGAAATTCACTAAACCAAAACGCTGTGTTTTAAGAGGGATTACGTGGCGCAACGAGGGACCTAGGATCGCTTGACCAAGTCACGCTTTCAACACGCACGGATGGTAAAGATTTCATCTTCTTCGTTTTAAATTCTTCAAACCTCAAGCCTGCGCGCGAACCAGAGCCGTCGCTGGTGGCTTTTTCGGCCACCCCTGTACAACCCTAAATACCTCTACACTCAACCATTCGCCACGATTCCTAAATGAAACTTTCCCTAAATTTCACCAGGAACGCAACTACACTATTCACTCGTGCTAAAAACTCAAGGATCGCAAGATATCAATCTCAACCGAAAATGGCATCAACCCTAAACTGTCACTAAAGTTCAAATTGATCAACCAGAATCCATCTAGACCATAAGGGGAACCTAACCGCATGCTTCTAATTCATTGAAAACACATAAACAGAGAGAAAATTCAAGAATTTAAAACCTGGCTTTGATCTTCGATTGTAATGGATTCAGGCTTCAATTCTCTTCCAAATCGTGCAGAAACCTTCAGTAGTTAATGGTGGATGATTCTTAATGATCAATTCCTGCTGAAAACCTCTGATTCTCAAAAACCAATTTTCAATTCCAAGCTTTCTTCTCCACTTTGCTTCAATGGCTTCTCCACAAATTTTGGCACTAGAAGCTTCCTAAACTGATCCAAAGCTTATTTATATTCTGTTTTAACAAGTTGGAGGCCCAAACTAAGCCCATTTGTGGATTTTGGATTTTCACTCTCTTCCAAAAATTCAATGTTGGTATGCACATTCTAGCCTTGTACATTCTCCAAACTCAGTTCAAATGATTCACTTAACCCTTGTGGAATGTAATGAAGTGGTTCTCCTCCATTGATTTCAATGCATGGAGTGTGTTGGATATGTTTCTTACTTGTGAAGCAATCTTCCAAATGGCTATGTTATGAGCTTCAAATCCAAAATGTGATAATGCCAATCTCTTTAGAACATCAATTCCATTCAAAATGACCATAAATTTGACTTGAGAACATGTTATTTCCAATTATTTTAAATTTTCACCTTTTAATTCATTAAAATGGCCTTTATATGAACTTTCTTCAACCAATGCTTGATATAATCCATATCAATGGACACTTGATACATGGCCAAGCTAAAAACATCATTTTAAGCAACTTTCATGATGAACAAAAATCCATTTGAGGCTTGCAAGATGATGAAATTGGCTTATGATTCAAGATGACCTGTAATGCCCAAATACCCAAAATACCCTTGACTTGTCAAAGCCATAACATGAGTTCCACACATCCAATCATGGACTTCTAGTACTCTATGGAAATCTAAGAGAATAAGGAACAACATTAATGTTGACCAAAAGTTCATAGGAATCATCCTTCTAGGGAAAAAGTGTCATGCAAGTTGGGTAACTTTCAAGCCCCAAATTCACATGTCTCAGATGACTTGTAACTTGTCTGGCTCATAACTTGAGTTCTATAAACCCTATCAAGGACTTCTAGTACTCAAATTAAAGATAAGATCATGCCCTACAACAATCATGTTGGGGTCAAGATGAGGTGACAATCATATCTTGAGTTAGATGGCCTGGCAGTCAGGGGTTCAACTAGGGGATTTTACACTGTCAAGTCTTAGAAACCCTAGCCTGAAACTTCTCAAACTCTTCAATCATGATGAGTTAACCTTGGAATCATCCTTATAACATCTCAATTTATCCATCCATGATCACATGGCTCTTGGGTTAAGTCTCAACTTCCTTCAAATCCTCAGTTGACTTAGGGTTGACCCAGTCAAACCCTAATTGCACCACTCATGGCTGAGGCTTCTTAATCTTGCACAATGACCTGTCTAGGCCTCAAAGTGATCTTTAACTCTTCTCATGAGCTCTCTCAAGACCTCAAGTCCAACTTTATGGCTTCAACATCATCAGATGACTCCTCACAACTCTCAAGTTAGGAGACCTACCCCATTGGTTTCAATCACTCTCTCTGAGGATCTTTTAACTTCTCTGACAAGGATATCCATCCTTGAACACTTGAATAACCTTCTTAGCTAGATACAAAGTATTGTGTAGCTTTTAATTGGTACTCATACCTCTTGATCTCCTGCATACATGTCAATGAAATGCAAATGATAATGCTAATGTGAATGAAATGAAACATAAGCTAGGTAAAGAAATGTTGGGCAAATTTTGGGGTGCAACAGCTGCCTCTATTCAAACGGCTTGGACCTGACTAGGTGAGAAGCGAACGGCTCTCAGATAATCAAGGTAGAAGATGGTTGAATACACACAAACCCGGAAATTTGCCAACTGCACAAGTACACGGTACTCTGATGGGGACAAATCTTCGGAAACTGAAATAATAGCTGCACGACAACTAGCTGGAGAAATACTGATCTGAACCTCCTTCGGGATGATTCTCTGACTTATCTGATATCATTGCACCCTAAAATCATCAAGGGATCACTGGTTACGCAGTAACTGGCGATCTTCCAAACGCACAGGTAAACGATACTCTGATTGGTAGGAACATCTTCGGAACTGAGCATGACAGTTGCATGACAACTCTGCTGGGGAATTGGTCACACGATAATTGGTGAAGGGTCTAATCTCAAATCTCCGTCAGGATGATCATCTGATTTTGCTGTAGATCTTCGTCGTCAACTCATCAAGGGGTCACCGGTTACACGGTAACTAGTAATGGATGGTTGATCATGCCGTCAGGCATTCTGTGTCATAGCAGAAAAATTCCTTATCGTCGCCTATGGACTCATCATGTCACTAGGAACGTCGATAACATCTTTGTCGGACTTCATCAGTAAGTCAATATGGGATCACCGGTGTTGCACCCTAAAATTTGCTCAACCTTATTCACTTAGTTTATGTTTCAATATCATTAGCATTTGCATATAGAGTCATGTACATAGTCTAATCATCTGCATAGCATAAGCATAGCAAGTCATCCAACAGGGGACCAAGTACTATTCTCATCCCTATGAGCCTATCAAGAGGTTATTACTCTAATTCAATCTCTTTCAAGTCATCAGAAAGAATTTGAAAGCTAGGAAGTCAATGGATCAATCAGTGCATCTATCTCCTATCTGAGGGTATCTGAGGACCATCAAAGAAATTGTGAGCTGTAGATTGAGCATGGAGAGTATGTGGGCATCATAGAAGACTTAGAAAGTCATTTGGAGAAAGAGACAAGTCATTGGTGTAGTCACAAGAATTACAGTTGAAGACAGTCAACTAGGGTTTCATCTGGGGTCAACTCTAGGTCAACTCTAGGTCAATTGACTGATTGAAAGGCATTAAGGGTTATTGGAGAGATGTGGGGTTCATCATTTGACATGTAGAGAAAGATATGGTGTTGTCCTAAGAAGAAATCAAGAGAAGTCAAGGAGAAGAGGAGTTTCTAAATTAGGGTTTCTGTGTAAAATCCCCTAGTTTAGGTCAAATTTCCAAGCAAGATAAGTCAAAATTCAAGCTTCAAATGGATCCTTGGTCAAAATGAAACTTGTAGAGGATCTCAATACCTTTAATTTGAGTGGTGGAAGACATCAAGGAGATTTATAGAACTCAAGTTATGGTCCTCACAAGTTACAGGTCATCTGAGGTATCTGAAATGTTGTCTGTGAAAGTGACTTGTCTTCCAAGCAATTTTTACCCCTCAAGGAGATTTCAAATGAATTCCTGATCAACATAAGAATTGTTCCTCATTGTCTTAGCTTTCTAGAATGGTATGGTATGCCTTCATATGATTTGTGGAACTCTACTTATGGTCTTGACAAGAAAAGGGTATTTTGGTCATCTGGTGATTACAGGTCATTCTTAGCCTATGCCTAAAACTCATACAAGGAAGCTTCAAATGAAAAACTTCACAACATCAAAGTTGCTCAAAATGACATTTTAAGTCTAGAAAAGAAGTCATGGAAGTTTGGAAATGCATGGAATAAGACCTGACCAAAGTTGGTGAAAAATGACCTAAAAAAGGCATATAAGTTGAAAAAGTTGAAATGAAAAATTGGTTTGAGAGATCTACAAATCCAAAATGGGTCATCCAATATACCAAATTGATTCCAAAAATCATTTTAGAGACATTGGTTCAGCCACTTTTTTGAGTTAGGGGTTAATTTTTGGACTTACTTTGTATTTTTGTTACTTGCATCATAAGGCAAGTATGGAAAACTTAGCATAAGTGACTTTTCAAGGCAAGGAACTTGGTTTTTTCACTCACACCATGTCAATAACTCATGAGAGGAGATTTTGACACAAGTATACAAAGGATGCAAGCATGATATGAGATGATTCAAAGTATCATCACATGAGAACTTCCATAACTTTCCACCACATTCCATACTTTCCTAGATCAATCTAGAAGCTTCTAGGACTTTCCAATCTCATCTATATATTGATATGAAGAGCTTCATGCCATGGTTGGTGAATCACATTGATCAAAACACAAGTTTCATACAATCCTTCCATTTTGCAAAATCAATTCAAACTACCTCAAATCTTCACCAATTTCCCTTTTTCTTGATCTGATCTTCATCACCATCATTCATAGATCATAATTCACACAAGCATTTGGTTGATTGAAGGAGAACTCGTGCCATACAAGTGAATCATCCAAGAGGCAAGAACTTTCCAATCACAAGATCCAAGAGGTTTGAGTCATATTTTCTGCATACAGAATCAAGAATTGGTAGTGTGGATCAAGTTCCAATCATTGCAAGCATTGGATCAAGAGGATTCAACACCTGTTTTCACCATCACACCAGGTTGGTATCTTCCTTCGAATTGCATGATTTAGCCAGCATGTTAGTGATTTGTTAGCATAGAATGGCTAAGTTAAGTTAGATGATGGATTTCACTAAGTTTGAGCAAGTTTCATGGATGTTGATCATGATGCACCAAAACTGTTGGATCTTGTAACTCTTGGAATCTTGCAAGATAATGTTAGATTGTTGGTTCAGAATACTCAGCATAGTCCATAGATCGTTCTAGGGTAGTTGGAACAAGTTTGAGGATCATGCACATCAGGTGTAATTCAATGGTGTCCAAGACTTCCAGCCATCGAGCTTGATTATGTGTTGAGTTTCAGCAAAATCCAAGTATAGGATCTTGTAGAGGGCTTTGAGTAGGCCAATTTTGGTTTTGAGATCGAAGGATTTGGTTGAGTGAGGAGGGAGAACTGAGCTATGGAAGTTGTGCATGGGAGAAGAAATTCTGAAAACCCTAGCTCCTCGTTGGGGACGATGACCCAGGGACGTTGGATTGGTTTCAAGGTTTGACCTTTTAAGCTCATCGTATGGCCCAGATTTGAAGTTGAAAATGGAGGGAGCTGACTAATGTGAAACGATGCGTTTAACTTAAACGCGGTTATGGGCCTTGGACTCAGATTTATATTCCCACCCCCCAGCGAAGCCCAAGTGGAAAATGAACTGTAAACCATTGCTATTTGCACCGTGGATCCATTTATTTTCCTTTGTTTTTTTAATTCTTTTTCTGATGCTTTGTGGGCCTTGCAGGAATGATATTCGCGCCCCCATCTTATGGCCCACCTGAGATAACAACTGGGCGCCATTGCTTATGGCACCCCCTCCCATTTAATTTCTATTTTGTGTTTTTAATTTCTTTTATTTTTTTTCTCACCTTTTAAAAATCATAAAAAAATGGAAATAGCTTAGTTTTAATTGATTCTTTTTTCTCTAGGTCAATAATTCTGTCTAAAAAAATATTAAAAAATAAAAATGGCATTTTATTTTGTTTTAATATTTTTCATGCATTTTTCTTGTAAATAGCATTTTATTAAGTTTAGTTTGATACTTAAATTTGTTGATTTTTGATCTAATAGTTCCCTTTAGCTTTAGAGCTCATTCTTTTTAGGTTGATTAGTTTAGGACTTCAACTTGTATATAAGATTTAATTCACATTTTTAGAATTTAATTTTTGGTGATTTGAATAGGTGATATTATAGTGATCAAAATTAGGGTTTTAAGTGAGCATAGGTGAAATAGATTAGATTCTTTTAGGAATTTTCATCTGATTTTTGGGGTATGGGATTGTAGGGGTTATGGGTATAGGTTAGATACCTTAGAAATTGTTAGGATTCCCCTACTGCTATTAGTATATTGCTTATATTGGATTGACTGTGTGGTGTGCCCTCTTTAGGGTTGTTGTTTTGTCTGTGTGTGGGGTATTGGGTTTGTTTGGGATTTGGGGGAGCTGAAGACCTGAGATGATGAAGCCCATTTGAAGATCAGAGATTGAAGACCAACTTCCAGAGTTGATGAGGAGATTCTGTGCTGGCAGCTGTTGAGGAGTGTAGGGTTTAGAAGCTAGTCAGAGCCCTAGAGTAGAAAGCTTGATTCTCAAACATGGAGGGTCTTGATTGCCTCCATTCTTCTCTGTGATGCAGAGTCTCTCTAAGACACTCACCCCCTTCCTTTGGAAGGCTTGGTGCTACTGTCTAAGGGATAGAACTCTTGAGAGAAAACATCCTATGTGTTGTTAGCAGTCTGTTTGCCACCTTTGGTGGTCAACTAATTGCTTAACACCCAATTCGCTCTTGTGATTGATTCCTCAGCTGGGAGATGGAGACTTGAAGAAAAGCCATTGTAGACTGAAGATTGATGACAAAGACCTTGCTTGAAGGTTGTGGAGATGGAGATTGATGCTTGTAGCTGTTGATGATGACTTGAAGTCAGATGGTGATGCAGAGCTGCTGTGGCTGCTTATTTTTGCTGTTTATTTCTGATGTATTGATTGGTTTTCCCTGACTGTATTGTTTGCTGTTTAACCTGTTAGGTTGGAAGTGAATCCTGTTCACTTTTGCCTATTGTTTTCTAGGTTCGAGGTTGAGTGGGACTCCCTTGCCTCGCTTGTATTGTTGCATCCATGCATTTTACTGCTTTATTGTATATATGCTATTGTTTCTGTTTCCGTCTATTCCCTTAGGATCTCTGTTTCTCTCTGCGCAAGAGAGGAGCATGATAGACACTAGGTCTTAACCCATGCATGATAACATTAGGTTAGTTTGATTCCCTTCGCAACCGTAGGTTAGAGTCCTGTCTCTTTCTTTCTCAAAACAACCAGAAAAACACAATAAGATTTCAAACACAATAAAAGACACTTCTTTCGTAAAAGAATGTGAACACATCAAAACGTCATTTTTTTTTGTTTGTCCGCTTGGACTGTTAATCAGAAAAACCTTTTTCAGAAGGAATAAAAACAATCAAGACAGACTTGTCTCGTACGTGGCCCGAACTACGTTTGCTCTGATCTTTCATGCTGTATGAAAGTACGTAGGCATAGGATGCGATATCCTAGCGAGCAACCTTCCCCTCCTTTCCAGTAGGTAGGCGAACTACGTTGACTCTGATTTCTCGTTCCAGACGGGAATACGTAGGCATAAAGTGCGATACTTTGCCGAGTCATTTTCTTTTTAACCCTTAACCTGTAGTTTAGATAGAAATAACAATCCGTACCAGAAAACAAGCGTGGATCCCGTCGAGTACGACGGACGTGAGGGGTGCTAGTACCTTCCCCTTGCGTAACCGACTCCCGAATCCAGGTTTTGGTTGCGACGACCATACCTTTCCCGTGTTGTGCGAGCTTTACTCTGAGCGTTTCCTTTCCCTCCTGTGGGATAAATAATGCACGGTGGCGACTCTTCTGTTCAGCCGGCGCCGATTTTCGCAGTAGCGACAGCTGGCGACTCTGCTGGGGATCCAACGTCCCCTGGCTGCTAAGGACTGCGATAGTTCCCTATGCATTTGGGATCCAACGTCCCTTAAGAGAGTCAATCCTAGCGCTTGTTTTCCCGTCGAGGATTTTGTATGGATTTATATTTCTGTCATTTATTTTCAGCATTATATTATTGTTATTATTGCTATATTGGGGTGTGACTGATTGAGAGATAAGCCGGACCTGGGCTTGAGTGCACCTAGAATTAGAGTGGAAATTAGTGGGCGCGCACGTGCTTTGCATGTCCTAGTGTCCCACGAAATCCACACTCAGACGAGGTTCTTCTGGTTGGCCTCCTGTCCTACCCTTTGGGTGGCTCGGGTTGCTGGTTAGTTGGATTGTCGACTCTGGGAACCGATCATTTGGAAGTTGGCTAAGTGAGGCCTCTTCAGGATTTGATGATGCCACTCCTTTTGGGAATCGTATCATCAACCCTGAAAGTCTGTGACGCCGACGACCGCATAGGATGCCATACCTTTGTCAGTTACTAGGACATCCACCTGTGAGAGGGTTTGGGGTTATGCAGGTAACTAGACCTTCAGACACCGGTTATTTCTTGATCAGAGATCTTGGGTATTTATGGAGAGTTCTGAGGTCTGTCAGAGACCAGTCGGAGATATGTTCTGAGGTCTGTCAGAGACCATTTGGAGAGTTCTGAGGTCTGTCAGAGACCAGTCAAAGATATGATTTGAGGTCTGCCAGAGACCATTCAAAGTTATGATTAGGGGGTCTATCAGAGACCAGTATTGGAGCTGTGTATGAGGTCTATCTGAGACCAATGTTTGAGGACTTCTGGAGGGTCTATTTGAGACTTCTTGATATGGTTCAGGCTTCTCAGCCACAACATTTGGTCCCTGTTGCATGTTACTTGCATTGCATTGTTTGCATACCCATTATCATTGCATCCCATTAACGTGTGTCTGTGCTGCAGGTACATTTGCATATTCTCCGGTTGTAGTATCTGGACTTCTGAGTTTTGATCATGGCCGGTTTGAGGATGACAGTTGCTTATAAGCTACCTATCCCTGATATTGCGCCCCTCCTGGGTCTGATTTCTCTTGCTGGTGAGGATGTCCGTAGAAGCTTCAGGCAGAGTTACGGACGGTTGTTGGGTTTAGTTCGCAAATCCACTGATGATGAATTGAATGGGCTGTACACCTTAATGCAATTCTATGACCCGACTTTGAGATGTTTCACGTTTGCGGATTTTATCTTAGGGCCTACCATGGAGGAGTATGTAGAGTTTACTGAGCTGCCTATTCAGAATGCAGTTCCTTTTATTCACTCTGCCGCTGAGCCCAAGTTAGAGGATTTGGCTAAGGCCTTGCATATGAATGCTTCTGAGCTGTTGATGACTTCGTGGCGAGGGGTTCCGGGTTTCTCTCTTCAGTTTCTGGTTGGTAAGGCCCAAGAGTACGCCCAGAATGGGTGTTGGGTGGTCTTTAACGCTATTTTTGGCCCTATGCATTTATGGGATAGTACTGTTTCCTAACTTCCCAAACTTCGTGGACATGGATGCATTTCATCTATTTGCTGCTGGTAACCCATTACCAACACTGATCGGAGACTTTTACCATTCGATGCACTACAGGAATGAGAACAGGAGGGGCAAGAATGTCTCTTGTTGCGTACCTTTGCTGTACATGTGGTTTAAGAATCATCTCCCCTTGAAAGGACCTTTCGTGGATAGTGCAACCACATCTGACTGGCCAGAGCGTATGATGAGGCTAACTTCTGAGGACATTGAGTGGTTTGATCGAGACCTGCTGGGGTCTGAGCTTATCTTCAGTTGTTCTGGGTACCCTAATGTTCCGTTGATAGGAAGAAAGGGGTGTATCAACTACAATCCATCTCTGTTTGTCCGTCAGTTCGGATATGCGCTGAAGAACCCACCAAAGGAGGAAGAAGTACAAGAATCTCTGTACTTCACCGGTGATTTAAGTGGAGATTTGCTAGCCAAGCTTCGGCATGCCTGGACGCGTATTAACCGAAAAGGGAAGCCGCTATTGGGGAAGAACGATTGTCAGGCTTATGCACCATACAGAGTTTGGATCCAGGAGAGAGCAAGTCAGTTGCGGATGCCATTTCCAGATGCACCAGTCCTTGTTCCTATTCCGGTAGCAGAGCCAACTACTGTTTCTAGGAAGGCCTACGAGCAAGTTGTGAAAGAAAAAGAAGCCTTGATGAAGATCAATGAAGGGTTAGAGCAAGAGCTAGCCCAGATACGCAGTGAGAAAAACAAGGTCGTGCATGCTTTCCAACAGCAGATCGAGCTAGTAAACAGACTAGGGGCTGAGTTGACTGAGGAGAAGAAGAAGCGCGAACGTTTGGGGCAAGAGTTCAGAAGCTCCCATGACATGCTGGAATCCAAAAAGAAGGCGCTCGACGCAGCACACCGAGAGATCTCTTCTTGCAATAAGACTTGGAATGCTACGCTCACCAACAATAAGAAGAGGGAAGATAAGTTGAAGCAGCAAATTTCCAACCTCGAAGAGCAGCTGAAGGCTAGCATCAATAAGTATGAAGAAGAGGTGATGTCCAGGTATAGTCTCCAGAAGGCGTTGAACAAGGCTATCGAGGGCAGGAATGAAGCCGTGTCTCAGAAGCGGAAGTTAGAAGATCGCTTCGGAGAAGGGGCATGGGAGGAAACTGCCGAAGACGTGCAACGTGTGCTCAAACGAAGAAACCAACTTGTTGAAGGGCTGCTTACCCGACCAGGTCATCCAGAGACCAAGAAGTTAATAGAAGAGTATCGGGCTTATGGGAGTACTTGATCAATTCTTGTATGCTTTATTTGCATAATGCTGACCATCACCAGGATTGTTGGTTGAGGTCATGCCTTTCTTTGTACTCAGTGACATTGTATTCGTGGCTTATTGGTTTTCTCTGCAATATATGAGGCTTTCTATGATTCAACTCCGATCTTTGTATTGCTAGCATTGTCACCGCATTGGCACCTTCGCACTAGAATCGGGGAATGCTATTCCCTAATGCGCAGACACACATTGCATTGCATTCATATTCATGCTGCATTACAGGTAATCATTGGATGATATCTTATTCCCTGCTCTGTACCAAGTATTTTCAGGATTGCAGATAAGCGCCCGCACAAATATTCCACTCGCACCAACTGTCGAAGGATCATGGATCAAATGCAGAACGAGATGCAAGATGTGCGCGAGAAGCTAGCTCTCTTTATGCAGACCATGGAGACTATTGCAAAAGGTCAGGAGAATTTGCAGGCCATGGTGCAACCTCTGTTGGTCAGAAATGCTGGGCACGGCAACGAGGATCATCAGTCCGTACGAGTCGACACTGTTCATGGGGACGACACCCCCACACCAGTGGCTCCACCTGTAGTCAACATACCTGCTGCTAATGTCAACAACGCTACCGTTGCCGGGAACAGTAACATCAGAGTTGGGAACGAGACTGCTGTCCATAACGTTGGGCTTGGTGATATCAACTTGGGTGATAATATGGGAGGCAACGGCTTCGGCAATGCTGGATTCGGGTTCAATGATCAGGGATTCGATAATGCGGGGAAATATGGTTTCAATGCTCAAGGCTTTGGGCAGGACGGTTATGGTATGACCAATCAGGGTTACGGAGGTTTTGGAAATGGTAATGGCGCTGGGTTAATGACTTTTGGACCTGCTGGAGTTGTTCCGGGATACGGCAACAGAGGGCAAGGCCCGGTGATGAACCAGATCAGAGCTGGCCGCAATAATGGATATGATGGGTATGGAGCTGGAAATGGTAACTGGCAGGAAGATCAGCAGGAGGACGCTTTCTCCGGTGGAGGTTTCGAGGGACCGATGGATGACTCCCAGAAGATCAGAATGCTAGAAGAGCAGATGAGGGGGGTCCTGAACCAAAGTGCTGTGGGCCTAGACATGTCAACGATGGGTCTGGTACCTGGCTTGAGGGTGCCAATCAAATTCAAAGCTCCTACATTTGATAAGTATAAAGGGGACACCTGTCCGAAAGTGCACGTGCGAGCTTATTACAGAAAGATGTCTGCGTACTCAACTGATGAGAGAATGCTAATGCATTTCTTTCAAGATAGTTTGTCGGGCCCTTCCCTCGAGTGGTACATGGGGTTGGAGCCAACGCATATAAAGACATGGAAGCAGCTGGCGGAGGCATTTGTAGCTCACTATAAGTATAACAGCGACTTGGCACCCAACCGGGTCCAATTGACAGGGCTGTCACAGAAGAAGGGTGAGAGCTTTAAAGAGTATGCACAAAGATGGCGCGACATGGCTGCTAGGGTCCGTCCTCCTCTAGAAGACAAAGAAATGAATGACATGTTCATCGGAACATTCACAGGCATGTTTTATGACAAATTGTTTCACACATCTTTGGCCAGTTTCTCGGACTTAATTCTGATGGGAGAAAAGATTGAAAACAACATTAAACAGGGCAGGTTCCAGGCTGAGGAATCAACTGCATCTAGCAGTAATAGGAAGGCTTTCGGTGGGCGCCGTCAGGGCGATGCAAGCGCAGTGTTTGGAGGCCGAGGCAGAGGCCGAGGCAGAGGTCGAAATCAGTATCATCAGCCGCAGCAGGTGGCGAGTGTTACTATTCCGTATCAGCAGCAACCAATGCAACAACAACAGCAGCAGCAGCAGCAGCCACAGCAGGGGGCACAGCCTGCTCAGCGTAGATTCCAGGGTGGTAAACCAAGGAGAGTGTTTGAGAAGCCTCCTTCAACGTATGCTGATTTGTTACAGACATTGTTGGGTCTGAATTTGGTAGAGAAGAGAACTCTGGCACCGATAACAGGAACTCCTCCGTATGGTTATGATGCAAGCAGGCACTGTGAGTTTCATTCTGGGGCCCCGGGCCATGATGTAGAGGGTTGCCATGCTTTTAAGCATGTTGTGCAGGATCTTTTGGACAATAAGGCTATCAATTTCGGAACGGCAGGTCCGAATATAGTGCAGAAGCCCATGCCTAATCATGGGGCAAACGCCATTCTGACTGAGGAAGGGTTGAATCTGATTACGAACGTCGATGATTTAAAGACGCCGCCGAGCGAGATAAAGAGCAGATTGTTGCAAAGGGGTGTTTATCCAGGATGCGACGAATATTGCTTGGAATGTTGGACCCTAGCTGGGGGGTGTGATGATTTGAAGAAAGGTGTTCAGGCTTTAATTAATAGTGGCACGTTGCAGTTTGACCGAGCAGCGATTGAAGAGCCTGCAGGGGCATTAGCAGATAATCAGAGTGATGTAGCCACTGTAACGATTCCTCGAAAGACAATCACTATAACAGCACCGGCTCAGCGACCGCCGATCACCATAACTAAGGCCGAACCGATCCCGTACGAGAGCACAAAGGCAGTCCCATGGTCATATGGGTTGGAAGTGTATTGTGACGGAATAAAGATTGATGTCGATAAGAGGCCAGCCGAGACTGTGGATAATGTTGTGGGTACCGGAGGCATGACAAGGAGTGGAAGGATTTTCATCTCGCCTGAGGTAGAGGCCGAAAGGCTGGCAAAAGGAAAAGGGAAGATGGTTGAGAATGTCCCAGTGCAGGCAAGCGAAAAAGCATCGGCATCGAAAGATGTAGAAGAGCTCATGCGCTTGATCCGTAAAAGTGATTATAAAATTGTGGAGCATCTGCAACAGACGCCTTCAAAGATATCTATCCTGTCATTGCTACTGTGTTCTGAAGCGCACAGAAATGCTTTGTTGAAAGTCCTGGATACTTCCTTCGTACCCCAAGACGTCTCCGTGAATCAGCTGGAAGGAGTGTTGGCTCATGTGAATGCAGGCCACAGCTTGGGCTTTACCGACTTCGACTTGACCCCTAAGGGGAGAGATCATAATATGGCGCTGCATATATCTGTCGAGTGTAGAGGATCAGTCATGTCGCATGTACTGGTAGATACCGGATCATCTTTGAATGTGATACCCAAGAAAGCGATGATGAAGCTAGATGTCAGAGGAATCTTGTGCACGCCCAGTGACTTGGTAGTCAGGGCATTCGATGGCACGCGAAGAACAGTCTTCGGATCGATAACATTGCCTTTACAGATGGGGCCGGAGGTGTTTGCGACTGAATTTTATATCATGGACATCCAGCCTGCATATAGCTGCCTGCTCGGAAGACCCTGGATTCATGGGGCTGGGGCAGTCACGTCTACCCTGCATCAAAAATTGAAATATATGGTCGGAGACAGCGTAGTCACCGTATGCGGAGAAGAAGATATCCTGGTCAGCCATCTGTCGTCATTTAAATATGTGGAGGTCGATGGAGAGATTCACGAAACACCCTGCCAGGCATTTGAAGGGTTGCGTATCAAGGACCAAGGTCCCGGGCCGAGTAAAGTATCGGAGATAGCTGTATCGTCGTACAAAGAAGCTCAAGCTCTGGTAGAGGCTGGAGAAGCAAAGGGCTGGGGCAAAGTGCTGGATATTCCTGTGAAAATGGACCGGTTTGGGCTGGGATACCAACCGTCGTCATCAACACCTGCTGTGGGAGCACCCCGTTTCAGAGGGCCAATAACCATCTCTGCCAGTGGAGTATGTCATGAAACCATCAACGCTGCTTCAGAGTCTGACGAAGGAGACAGCGACTGTGATATGGATGCCTGGATTCAGCCAAGCACGCCCGGACAGGGATTGTGCAACTAGTCTATTCAGGAGCTTGTTCATGTGACTCTTAAATAGTAATGCTTTGTTTTATTAATTGTTGAACAATCTGATGTCTTGCCCAGGGCATCATGATTTGCTTAGGGCTGTGCTGTTATGAACATTGCGCGTTTATCATTAAATAAAAGGCGTTTTTCATGTGCAAATATTGCGATCTCTGTTTTTCTTGTTTTGTATTTTTCAATAAAATGGCAACGTGGTTATTCGCTTTATACGCTTTTTGAAGCATTTAACCATTCCTTTTGCAGGATCACATTTTCAGATGACATCCTTGAACCACCTATGACTCATCCCGACTTTGAGCACCCGGTATTTCAGGCCGAGGAAGAGATTGTCGAAGATAGTGACGTTCCTGAAGAACTGTCTTGGTTGGTGAAACAAGAGGAAAGAGTCATTCTGCCTCACGAAGAGGTCATCGAAATTATCAACTTGGGGTCGGAAGGGGTTGAGAAGAATATTCGTATAGGAGCCGCGCTGCAGAGCGATATCAAGCGAAGACTGGTTGAAATGCTCCGAGAGTATAGTGATGTATTCGCTTGGTCGTATGAAGACATGCCAGGGCTCGATACGGATATGGTTGTGCACCGTCTGCCATTGAAAGAAGAATGCCCGCCGGTCAAACAAAAGCTTCGCAGAACTAGACCAGATATGGCAGTGAAGATCAAAGAGGAAGTTCAAAAGCAGTGGGATGCTGGTTTCCTGGCTGTGACAAAATATCCCTCATGGGTTGCTAACATCGTACCAGTGCCAAAGAAAGATGGCAAGGTTCGGATGTGCGTTGATTATAGGGATTTGAACAAGGCGAGCCCAAAGGATGATTTTCCACTTCCTCATATCGATGTGCTAGTTGATAATACTACTCAATACTCCGTATTCTCCTTCATGGATGGCTTTTCAGGCTATAATCAGATTAAAATGGCGCCAGAGGACATGGAGAAGACTACTTTCATAACGCCTTGGGGAACATTTTGTTACAAAGTGATGCCCTTTGGTTTGAAGAATGCTGGGGCAACGTATCAGCGTGCGATGACGACTCTTTTCCATGATATGATGCATAAAGAGATCGAAGTTTATGTTGACGATATGATTGCCAAATCCCAGACGGAGGAAGAGCATCTGGTGAATCTGCTGAAGTTATTTAAAAGGCTTAGGAAGTTCAGGCTGAGACTGAACCCTAACAAATGCACCTTCGGGGTGAGATCGGGTAAACTGCTGGGGTTTATCGTAAGCGAAAGGGGAATAGAGGTCGATCCTGCAAAAATAAAAGCAATTCAAGAAATGACGACGCCTAAAACAGAGAAAGAGGTGCGCGGGTTTTTAGGGAGGTTGAATTACATCGCTCGGTTCATCTCTCACCTAACGGCTACGTGTGAACCATTGTTCAAGCTGTTGAAGAAAGATCAAGCTGTAACGTGGAACGAAAATTGGCAAAAGGCGTTCGATAAAATAAAGCAGTATTTGCAGGAGCCTCCTATTTTGATACCCCCAGTGGCAGGGAGACCCTTGATTATGTATTTGACAGTTCTTGAGGGAAGCATGGGTTGTGTTCTCGGTCAACACGACGAGACAGGAAGAAAAGAGCATGTGATCTATTACTTGAGTAAGAAATTTACTGAATGCGAATCTCGATACTCAATGCTCGAGAAAACTTGTTGCGCGCTAGCCTGGGCCGCCAAGCGTTTGAGGCAGTACATGCTGAATCATACAACCATGCTCATCTCGAAGATGGATCCTATCAAATATGTATTCGAAAAGTAGGCCTTATCAGGGAGAATAGCCCGTTGGCAGATGGTCTTGACCGAATATGACATCCAATATGTCTCGCAAAAGGCTATAAAGGGGAGTGTGTTGTCTGAGTATCTGGCGGAGCAGCCAATTGAAGATTACCAATCAATGAGGTTTGATTTTCCTAACGAGGATATCATGTACCTAAAGATGAAAGATTGTGAAGAGCCGTTGCCAGACGAAGAACCAGAATTGGGTTCCAAGTGGAAGATGATATTTGACGGAGCTGTGAACGCTTACGGTAGCGGAATAGGGGCAATCATCACTACTCCACACGGGTCGCACATCCCGTTTACTGCCCGATTGACCTTTGCAGTTACCAATAATGAAGCCGAATACGAAGCTTGTATAATGGGGCTTGAAGAAGCCATTGATTTGCGAATCAAGAACCTGGACGTATACGGAGACTCAGCTCTGGTGGTGAATCAGATCAAAGGGGAATGGGAGACACGTCAGCCCAACTTGATACATTACATGAATTATGCAAGGAGATTGTTGCCTTTCTTCGACAAGGTTGAATTGCATCATGTACCGCGGGCAGAGAATCAAATGGCTGACACCCTGGCCACTTTGTCTTCCATGTACAAAGTCAACTTCTGGAACGAGGCTCCCAGAATCATTATCTCTCGGCTTGACAGGCCTGCCTTTGTGTTTGCTATTGACGAAGCATCCGATGACAAACCGTGGTATTTTGATATCCTTAACTTCCTGAAGAACAAAGAGTATCTGGCTGGGGCATCCAGTCAAGATCAGAAGACTCTCAGGAGATTAGCGGGTAATTTCTATTTGAATCCGGATGGGGTCTTATACAGAAGAAATCACGACTTGGTGCTGTTGCGTTGCGTGGATGAAAGAGAGGCAAAGTTTCTCATGGAGGAGATACATGAGGGTACCTTTGGCACGCATGCTGGTGGGCATGCTATGACGAGAAAGCTGCTGCGGGCAGGTTATTTTTGGCTGACTATGGAAACTGATTGTTTCAAGTTCGCGAGGAAGTGCCACAAGTGCCAATTCTATGCTGATAAGATCCATGTGCCTCCGAGTCCTCTGAATGTGATGTCATCTCCATGGCCATTCTCGATGTGGGGAATCGATATGATTGGAAAGATCGAGCCGACAACTTCTAATGGACATCGGTTCATTCTAGTAGCAATCGATTATTTCACCAAATGGGTGGAAGCGGCGTCTTATGCAAATGTAACTAAGCAGGTGGTGGCCAGATTCATCAAGAGAGATATCATTTGCAGATATGGGATCCCCGAGCGGATAATCACTGACAACGGTTCAAACCTGAATAACAAAATGATGAAGGAGCTCTGTCAAAATTTCAAGATCGAACATCACAACTCCTCCCCTTACCGACCCAAGATGAATGGCGCTGTCGAAGCGGCCAATAAGAATATCAAGAAGATTGTTCAAAAGATGGTGGTGACCTATAAGGATTGGCATGAGATGCTACCCTTCGCTTTGCACGGTTATCGTACGACGGTACACACATCAACCGGGGCAACCCCGTTCTCGTTGGTATACGGAATGGAAGCGGTACTGCCATT
Organism: Lathyrus sativus; assembly: GCA_963859935.3. Lineage (NCBI taxonomy): Eukaryota > Viridiplantae > Streptophyta > Magnoliopsida > Fabales > Fabaceae > Lathyrus > Lathyrus sativus. Next base: position 251,439,007 of record OZ012740.1, on the reverse strand, counting down.
GGAAGTCGAGATCCCTTCTCTGAGGGTATTGCGAGACGTCCAGCTAGATGAGGCAGAATGGGTAAAAGACAGGTTGAACCAACTGAGTTTAATGGATGAGAAGAGGCTAGCTTCTCTAGCATACGGTCGATTGTACCAGAGCCGAATGAAGAAAGCGTACGATAAGAAGATACATCCGCGAAGCTTTCAGACGGGCGACCTTGTGCTGAAAAGGATTCTCCCGCCGCAGGCAGATCACCGGGGCAAGTGGACCCCCAACTACGAAGGGCCATACGTTGTTAGAAAAGTCTTTTCAGGAGGAGCTTTATTGTTGTCCACCATGGACGGCGAAGACTTTACGTCGCCTGTGAATTCGGACGCAGTTAAAAAATACTTTGCTTGAAATTGACCCGCTGGACAGAAGAAAAGAGAGTCCAGGCAAAAATGGGGCATCCTGGCGAACCAAAAACAGAATGAAAGGTTCGAGCAAAAGTTAGGGATAAAATTGAAAAATGTACACCCGCGAAGTTGAAAACCTACACTGGGCGACTTCGGCAAAAAAGGGTATCCCGGTGAACTGAAAACCCGTAAAGGGCGGTTCACGCAAAAGTTAGGGATTTGAAAAGCAAATGACTGCAGTCCGAATTTTATATTGCAGTGAGCATCGGTGCGGGAGAATATACTCGAGGGGTTGATTATCAGATACAATCTCTTCGGAAGTGTGGATACCGGGAAAGCATTAGAGTCGGGCGAGTCATGGGAGGATCAGTTCATGGTGTTCATCTGCATCCCGTTGCCGACATGTGTACAAATTTAATTTGTCAATATATTTAGGCTTCTTGTGCATACTTGTATATTTGCTTTGCGTAGCTTCCTCTTTTCAGGAGTTACATCCCGTGTACAAAACTCCGCCCATTCAGGGGCCCAATCAATAAAATATGTTATTCAGTACTTGATGTTATCTCTTTACTGTTTTGTGCATGATAAACGCCTGAGTTTAACGAAACTAGCAAGTATATAACGTCACCGGCCCTTGCCAATAATTGCTAAAACTTTGGATTAACTGGGAATAATGTCACTAACGCTAACCTAAATAGATTCGGTTGCATAGGCTTGTCTTATCTTGTTTGTCTGGTTGCAGGGGTCATAGCCGTGAAAGAGGACGATCAAAAGATTGCAGCAACGAAAGACTTAATCCCCACGCAGGTCGCGATTCTAAGACATGCATGTTCTTCCTGAAAGAGGATCGAATTCCCCAACTACCCGTAGCTTATCCAAAGGACGTGGTCCAGCAAAGTTGTTTATCCTTAGCAGAGCATGGCAATTCCAAGATTATAAGGTTGTATTCAGACAGTGTATCTCAAGCAGAGTTGGTTTAGCCTCAGAAGATTAATAGTTGTGAGCTGTATTCAGACAAGTTCACCTTTCCCCGCAGGGTCATTTACTCTCCCCAGTGGAGTCAGTTGATTTTCCCCAAAAGAGAATTGTTTCATCCCCAGCAGAGTTCTCTCTTTTCAGCAAGTGTTTTCTTTCCTCCCAGTGGAACTCGAAGGTTAAAACTCTCCCCGGTAGAGTTGGGTGCGTGTCCTGGCATTTATTTTGTCGGAATACCGTGTGATACCCGTTCACTCCCCAGCAGAAGTCCAATCATGATTGGCGCATTCAGTTATTCCTCAGCGAAGTTGGCTTCACTCTTCCAGCATTTATTTTGCTGGAATAATTCTGTGACGCCTGGTTATCCCCAACGGAGTTGGCATTGTCTTCAGCATTTATTTTGTTGAAGCGGTTTCTGTATCCCAGCAGTTCGAGTCTGCATTTGCATTGGCATATAGTGTCATACTTGCATCCACCAAATAAAAGCGCGTAGCATTTCCATGTCGAGTGGAGCATTGCGTCATTGTCAAACATATGCATTTTGAAACATAAACTAGGTTGGTTAACCGTTTGTTTTCAAGTATTGTTTCCTTTACAAGTTGAGGGAGCTCTTGCTCAAATGAATTACCAAACATTCAAGATCTCGACGTGAGGCATTCAACGAAAATGTCGGTTTTATTCCCCACAGAGTTATCATGATAAATTTCTCTTTGTCGCCAAGCAGAGTTATTTGTGTAAATGTCTCTTGTTTTCCCCGTCAGAGTTGCTTGTTGAAGTGTCTCTAGTCCGACCAGCGGATTACTTTCTTCAAAATTGTTGTTACGTCAGCATCAAAAGGTTTCATGAATCAGAATTTCAGAGGCTGCCGCCGGTTATTAGAGCAGGCGTCCGGTAGTTTGGTTTCCAAATATCCCCAGTAGAGTCCGCCTCAAAGTTGCTGTAACGTAAGTGATAAGAAGTTTGTGGACCAATCGAAGGATGAGTCCTGACGAGGGCAATTTTATTGACAGGTTTTCTTCGTGCTAGAAAAGTGGGGGTCCTAACGTGGACAGATTGATTTCCGCAGTCTGACGATATGTGCTAGTCCTAACGTGGACGGGTTCGATTTTTCAGAATTGTTGGAATGTGGAGTCCTGACGTGGACATTTCTTCCAGGTGACGATATGTGTTAGTCCTAACGTGGACGGATTTGATTTCTTGGTATTGATCGAAGGTGAAGTCCTGACGCGGACAAAGTTGATTATTCTTCGTGTTGGTGTCCTGACGTGGACCATTTATTTCCAGCAGATATCTCTATTTGTAATGGTGAGATGTGCGTCCTGACGTGGACAAGTTTATAGTTCCTCGTGTTGTCAAGATGCGAGAGTCCTGACGTGGACAATTTTATCCTTCTTCGTGTTGGTGGCAAAGTGTGAGTCCTGACGTGGACAAGTCTTATTTCCCCAGCAAGTCGAAGATACGCAAGTCCTGACGTGGACAAGTTTTTATCCTCAGCGAGTCGAGAGGTGAGTCCTGACGTGGACAAATCAAGACGATACGGTTTCCTTACGTGGAAAAAACTGGAGTCCTTACGTGGACAAAGCAAGAAGAGAGTTGTTCCTAACGTGGAAAGGTGGGTCCTGACGTGGACGATGTATTCCTGACGAGGAAAGATGGCATTCCTTACGTGGAAAGAGTGGAGTCCTTACGTGGACAGGTTGACATAGCATTCCTTACGTGGAAAGGTACGGTTTCCTTACGTGAAAAAAATGTGAGTCCTTACGTGGACGAATCAAAGGTGTTTCCTTATGTGGAAAGAGATGGCATTCCTGACGTGGAAAGATTGTTTCCTTACGTGGAAAGATTGGAGTCCTTACGTGGACAGATCGAATAAAATCGTATTCCTTACGTGGAAAGCTTGGAGTCCTTACGTGGACAGATCAAGAATTTTATTCCTTACGTGGAAAAAAATTGGTTTCCTTACGTGGAAAGAAGACGGGTTCCTTACGTGGAAAGTTTAGTCCTGACGTGGACAGATTTAGAAGAGAAGTTGGTTTCCTTACGTGGAAAAGAAGATGGTATTCCTAACGTGGAAAGATTTTATTCCTAACGTGGAAGAATTTAGTCCTGACGTGGACAGATACAAAAAAAAAAGTTTATTCCTAAGGTGGAAAGGTGATTCCTCACGTGGAAGAGTTTAGTCCTGACGTGGACAGATCCAAACGAGGTTATAGCCCTTACGTGGACGGTGTTTATCCCTAACGTGGAAGAGTTAGTCCTGACGTGGACGATTTATTTCTTACGAGAAGGCAGACGAGCCATCCCCAGCAAAGTTGTTGAAGTTTTTCCAATGAGATAAGCTTTTCAGGCTGATGAAAATAATCCCCAAGCAGTGGTGTAGTTCATCTCTGCGGTTGGCAAATTTCTGGGTTCTTAGTATTCAACCGTCTCGTACCGCGAATGTATGAAGGCTCCGGGCTCTTCACCCAATCGGGTCCAAGTCGCTTGAATAGGGGCAGCTGTTGCACCCTAAAATTTGCTCAACCTTATTCACTTAGTTTATGTTTCAATATCATTAGCATTTGCATATAGAGTCATGTACATAGTCTAATCATCTGCATAACATAAGCATAGCAAGTCATCCAACAGGGGACCAAGTACTATTCTCATCCCTATGAGCCTATCAAGAGGTTATTACTCTAATTTAATCTCTTTCAAGTCATCAGAAAGAATTTGAAAGCTAGGAAGTCAATGGATCAATCAGTGCATCTATCTCCTATCTGAGGGTATCTGAGGACCATCAAAGAAATTGTGAGCTGTAGATTGAGCATGGAGAGTATGTGGGCATCATAGAAGACTTAGAAAGTCATTTGGAGAAAGATACAAGTCATTGGTGTAGTCACAAGAATTACAGTTGAAGACAGTCAACTAGGGTTTCATTTGGGGTCAACTCTAGGTCAACTCTAGGTCAATTGACTGATTGAAAGGCATTAAGGGTTATTGGAGAGATGTGGGGTTCATCATTTGACATGTAGAGAAAGATATGGTGTTGTGCTAAGAACAAATCAAGAGAAGTCAAGGAGAAGAGGAGTTTCTAAATTAGGGTTTCTGTGTAAAATCCCCTAGTTTAGGTCAAATTTCCAAGCAAGATAAGTCAAAATGCAAGCTTCAAATGGATCCTTGGTCAACATGAAAATTGTATAGGATCTCAATACCTTTAATTTGAGTGGTGGAAGACATCAAGGAGATTTATAGAACTCAAGTTATGGTCCTCACATGTTACAGGTCATCTGAGGTATCTGAAATGTTGTCTGTGAAAGTGACTTGTCTTAAAAGAAATTTTTACCCCTCAAGGAGATTTCAAATGAATTCCTGATCAACATAAGAATTGTTCCTCATTGTCTTAGCTTTCTAGAATGGTATGGTATGCCTTCATATGATTTGTGTAACTCTACTTATGGTCTTGACAAGCAAAGGGTATTTTGGTCATCTGGTGATTACAGGTCATTCTTAGCCTATGCCTAAAACTCATACAAGGAAGCTTCAAATGAAAAACTTCACAACATCAAAGTTTCTCAAAATGCCATTTTAAGTCTAGAAAAGAAGTCATGGAAGTTTGGAAATGCATGGCATAAGACTTGACCAAAGTTGGTGAAAAATGACCTAAAAAAGGCATATAAGTTGAAAAAGTTGAAATGAAAAATTGGTTTGAGAGATCTACAAATCCAAAATGGGTCATCCAATATACCAAATTGATTCCAAACATCATTTTAGAGACATTGGTTCAGCCACTTTTTTGAGTTAGGGGTTAATTTTTGGACTTACTTTGTATTTTTGTTACTTGCATCATAAGGCAAGTATGGAAAACTTAGCATAAGTGACTTTTCAAGGCAAGGAACTTGGTTTTTTCACTCACACCATGTCAATAACTCATGAGAGGAGATTTTGACACAAGTATACAAAGGATGCAAGCATGATATGAGATGATTCAAAGTATCATCACATGAGAACTTCCATAACTTTCCACCACATTCCATACTTTCCTAGATCAATCTAGAAGCTTCTAGGACTTTCCAATCTCATCTATATATTGATATGAAGAGCTTCATGCCATGGTTGGTGAATCACATTGATCAAAACACAAGTTTCATACAATCCTTCCATTTTGCAAAATCAATTCAAACTACCTCAAATCTTCACCAATTTCCCTTTTTCTTGATCTGATCTTCATCACCATCATTCATAGATCATAATTCACACAAGCATTTGGTTGATTGAAGGAGAACTCGTGCCATACAAGTGAATCATCCAAGAGGCAAGAACTTTCCAATCACAAGATCCAAGAGGTTTGAGTCAGATTTTCTGCATACAGAATCAAGAATTGGTAGTGTGGATCAAGTTCCAATCATTGCAAGCATTGGATCAAGAGGATTCAACACCTGTTTTCACCATCACACCAGGTTGGTATCTTCCTTCGAATTGCATGATTTAGCCAGCATGTTAGTGATTTGTTAGCATAGAATGGCTAAGTTAAGTTAGATGATGGATTTCACTAAGTTTGAGCAAGTTTCATGGATGTTGATCATGATGCACCAAAACTGTTGGATCTTGTAACTCTTGGAATCTTGCAAGATAATGTTAGATTGTTGGTTCAGAATACTCAGCATAGTCCATAGATCGTTCTAGGGTAGTTGAAACAAGTTTGAGGATCATGCACATCAGGTGTAATTCAGTGGTGTCCAAGACTTCCAGCCATCGAGCTTGATTATGTGTTGAGTTTCAGCAAAATCCAAGTATAGGATCTTGTAGAGGGCTTTGAGTAGGCCAATTTTGGTTTTGAGATCGAAGGATTTGGTTGAGTGAGGAGGGAGAACTGAGCTATGGAAGTTGTGCATGGGAGAAGAAATTCTGAAAACCCTAGCTCCTCGTTGGGGACGATGACCCAGGGACGTTGGATTGGTTTCAAGGTTTGACCTTTTAAGCTCATCGTATGGCCCAGATTTGAAGTTGAAAATGGAGGGAGCTGACTAATGTGAAACGATGTGTTTCACTTAAACGCGGTTATGGGCCTTGGACTCAGATTTATATTCCCACCCCCCAGCGAAGCCCAAGTGGAAAATGAACTGTAAACCATTGCTATTTGCACCGTGGATCCATTTATTTTCCTTTGTTTTTTTAATTCTTTTTCTGATGCTTTGTGGGCCTTTCAGGAATGATATTCACGCCCCCATCTTATGGCCCACCTGAGATAACAACTGGGCGCCATTGCTTATGGCACCCCCTCCCATTTAATTTCTATTTTGTGTTTTTAATTTCTTTTATTTTTTTTCTCACCTTTTAAAAATCATAAAAAAATGGAAATAGCTTATTTTTAATTGATTCTTTTTTCTCTAGGTCAATAATTCTGTCTAGAAAAATATTAAAAAATAAAAATGGCATTTTATTTTGTTTTAATATTTTTTATGCATTTTTCTTGTAAATAGCATTTTATTAAGTTTAGTTTGATACTTAAATTTGTTGATTTTTGTTCTAATAGTTCCCTTTAGCTTTAGAGCTCATTCTTTTTAGGTTGATTAGTTTAGGACTTCAACTTGTATATAAGATTTAATTCATATTTTTAGAATTTAATTTTAGGTGATTTGAATAGGTGATATTATAGTGATCAAAATTAGGGTTTTAAGTGAGCATAGGTGAAATAGATTAGATTCTTTTAGGAATTTTCATCTGATTTTTGGGGTATGGGATTGTAGGGGTTATGGGTATAGGTTAGATCCCTTAGAAATTGTTAGGATTCCCCTACTGCTATTAGTATATTGCTTATATTGGATTGACTGTGTGGTGTGCCCTCTTTAGGGTTGTTGTTTTGTTTGTGTGTGGGGTATTGGGTTTGTTTGGGATTTGGGGGAGCTGAAGACCTGAGATGATGAAGCCCATTTGAAGATCAGAGATTGAAGACCAACTTCCAGAGTTGATGAGGAGATTCTGTGCTGGCAGCTGTTGAGGAGTGTAGGGTTTAGAAGCTAGTCAGAGCCCTAGAGTAGAAAGCTTGATTCTCAAACATGGAGGGTCTTGATTGCCTCCATTCTTCTCTGTGATGCAGAGTCTCTCTAAGACACTCACCCCCTTCCTTTGGAAGGCTTGGTGCTACTGTCTAAGGGATAGAACTCTTGAGAGAAAACATCATATGTGTTGTTAGCAGTCTGTTTGCCACCTTTGGTGGTCAACTAATTGCTTAACACCCAATTCGCTCTTGTGATTGATTCCTCAGCTGGGAGATGGAGACTTGAAGAAAAGCCATTGTAGACTGAAGATTGATGACAAAGACCTTGCTTGAAGGCTGTGGAGATGGAGATTGATGCTTGTAGCTGTTGATAATGACTTGAAGTCAGATGGTGATGCAGAGCTGTTGTGGCTGTTTATTTTTGCTGTTTATTTCTGATGTATTGATTGGTTTTCCCTGACTGTATTGTTTGCTGTTTAACCTTTTAGGTTGGAAGTGAATCCTGTTCACTTTTGCCTATTGTTTTCTAGGTTCGAGGTTGAGTGGGACTCCCTTGCCTTGCTTGTATTGTTGCATCCATGCATTTTACTGCTTTATTGTATATATGCTATTGTTTCTGTTTCCGTCTATTCCCTTAGGATCTCTGTTTCTCTCTGCGCAATAGAGGAGCATGATAGACACTAGGTCTTAACCCATGCATGATAACATTAGGTTAGTTTGATTCCCTTTGCAACCGTAGGTTAGAGTCCTGTCTCTTTCTTTCTCAAAACAACCAGAAAAACACAATAAGATTTCAAACACAATAAAAGACACTTCTTTCGTAAAAGAATGTGAACACATCAAAACGTCATTTTTTTTTGTTTGTCCGCTTGGACTGTTAATCAGAAAAACCTTTTTCAGAAGGAATAAAAACAATCAAGACAGACTTGTGTCGTACGTGGCCCGAACTACGTTTGCTCTGATCTTTCATGCTGTATGAAAGTACGTAGGCATAGGATGCGATATCCTAGCGAGCAACCTTCCCCTCCTTTCCAGTAGGTAGGCGAACTACGTTGACTCTGATTTCTCGTTCCAGACGGGAATATGTAGGCATAAAGTGCGATACTTTGCCGAGTCATTTTCTTTTTAACCCTTAACCTGTAGTTTAGATAGAAATAACAATCCGTACCAGAAAACAAGCGTGGATCCCGTCGAGTACGACGGACGTGAGGGGTGCTAGTACCTTCCCCTTGCGTAACCGACTCCCGAATCCAGGTTTTGGTTGCGACGACCATACCTTTCCCGTGTTGTGCGAGGTTTACTCTGAGCGTTTCCTTTCCCTCCTGTGGGATAAATAACGCACGGTGGCGACTCTTCTGTTCAGCCGGCGCCGATTTTCGCAGTAGCGACAACCGGTTATTCGGTAACTGGTGAATAATGGCTGATTCTGCCGTCGGGCATTCTGCGCCACTGCAGAAGAATTCCTTATCGTCACCTATGGACTTATCATGTTGCTAGGAACGTCGACAATATCTTTGTCGGACTTCATCAGTAAGTCAATATGGGATCACCGGTTACTCGGTAACTGGTGAATGATGGCTGATTATACCGTCGGGCATTCTGCGCCACTGTAGAAGAATTCCTTATCGTCACCTATGGACTCATCGTGTCGCTAGGCACGTCGACAACATCTTTGTCGGACTTCATCAGTAAGTCAATAAGGGATCACCGGTCATTCGGTAACTGGTGAATAATGGTTGATTCTGCCGTCGGGCATTTTGCGCCACTGCAGAAGAATTCCTCGGGACTCATCAGGTCATTTAGGAACTTTGGACAATCTCTATAATTATGCCATCGGGCATTCAAAGAAATTTTTGGGCGTCAACCGGACTTCGTCATTAAGTCGGGAATAGAATTCTCGGTCAATCATGAACCAGATAAGGACATCCAAACTTCCGCCATCAAGCACTCCACCTCAACTGAGAGAACTACGTCGACATCACAATTGGACTTCGTCAATAAGTCTTCAAATGGAATCCTTAATCAATCAGGAACCCATAAGGATATACATTCTTTTTCCATCAGGCACCCTGCGTCAGCTAGGCAAACTGCTTCGACATCGCAGTTGGATTTCATCAGTAAGTCTTCAAATGGAATCCTTAATCAATCACAGACCAATAAGGATATACATTCTTTTACCGTCAGGCACTCCGTGTTAGCTGGGAGAACTGCTTTGACCTCGTAGTTAGACTTTATCAGTAAGTCAGGGGTTTTGGCACCGCTGCCGGACTTCAATCATCAAGTCTTCAAGGAAATTTCAACTTCTCTGTCTAAGACCTGCTGGGGATGACGCATCTCCGCTGGGGATTCTGGAGAACTATCAAGTAACTCTGCTTCAGGGATCCAGAGATCATTCTGGATGAATTAGCTCTGCTGAGGACTTCAAGAATCATCCTGAACAAACAACTTCTCCGGGGAATTCAAGAATCATCCTGAACCAGTAACTCTGCTGGAGATTTCAGGAATCATCCTGAGCAAACACTCTGCTGGAGATTTTAGGAATCATCCTGAGCAAATGCTTTGCCGGGGACTTCAAGCATCAACTTGAGCAACCAACTCTGGCGACTTCACTAGGGATTTTAAGAATCATCTTGGACAAATAACTTCGCTGAGGAATTTAAGAATCATCTTGATCAAACCATTCTACGGAGGAACACCTGCAAAACAAGAACGGTAACGCCCTAGCTCATGTTTCGTATGCATATGCTTTGACAATGGCGTAATGCTCCACACGGTGGAAATGCTACGCATTTAGGGTAAATGCTAGGTAATCATGCAAAATGCTATGACCCCATCAGCAACATAAATGCTGAAGGGAGAATCCTCCTGTCAAGGAGAAAGGACCACTCTGGTAGGGAGGAATCATCCTGCCGAGGAGAAGAAGTCACACCAATCTCAATTAGACTCCACCTGGGGAAACGAACTTCAGTCGACTGCTGCAGGGGGACAAAGTTCTACGAGAACTTGGACTTGCTCAGCTAGGTATACGACCCACAAACTGCTGAGGGAAACGATGTCAATTGCAGAAATAAACTGCACGGCCTTCGCGGCTAAAACTTTCCTCGGGATAACGACTCTGATGGGGAAATATAGTATCAGCTATTCAACACTCTACTAGGGAAAACCAATCATGGCCCAAACGGCTTCCAAGGACTCGGCTCTCTTGGGGAACTGCAAATTCGGCTGAGGAGAGTAACCGGATGCTGGAATCACTCCTACCTGCTGGGGAGGGTACAACTCTGTGGGGAATTTCAATTCTCCTGGAGACTTCAGTCTGAACTATCGGAAGCTGAACACTTGCGAATAGTTTTCTACGAGAAAATTGCACATTGGCTCAGTGCTGGGGAAATAAACCCAAATCCGCTTGTCAGGGAGAACTTCGATCCTAAACCGTTGGGAATGTGAAATCAATCTGTCGGGGATGGCTACACTCTGCCGAGGATATCAATCTAGCCCTGCTAAGGATAATCTTGACCCTACTATGATAAAGGACAAGTGCAATCTCAACTTGTTGCAACCTCAAACAGCTGAGGAGAGTCAATCTTAACTGCACATCTCTGCTGAAGAAAATTTCCTGATTTAACAACATCACCCCCTAAGGGAATGTAGAACACCAATCATGGAGAACCGAGACCATTCGAGCCTCGTGTCAGGGAACGTGATAGCACATGTCACCGGGAATATCAGGCCAGGTACAATTAGGATTTTTTTTAGTTTAGGGATAGGTTTATGGTGATAGAGATTTATTTCTGGTTACCAACAAAAGTGGATTTGAAGGGGACATACTAGACGAGAACTAGCATTCGAGGGTAGACTACCATACGAGAACTAGTGGCAAAAGGGTTTAAGTTGTCAGACGAGAACTGACTTCTCGGTTTTGGATATTAGACGGGAACTGATTGCTGGTTTGCCAGACGAGAACTGGACTTTGAAGCTGTGTTAGCCAGACGAGAACTGGTTAATCAGTGGGTCAAGGAAAAGGCGACCGGACGGGAACTGGTTTAAAAGCTGACACGCACCAGACGAGGACTGGTATTCTGAGAAAGGTGGACAAGGCGAGAACTGGTTTAAAAGCTGACACGCACCAGACGAGAGCTGGTATTCTGAGAAAGGTGGACCAGGCGAGAACTGGTTACTGGTTTGCCAGACGAGGACTGGGATTTGGAGGTTTGCCAGGCGAGAACTGGGCTTTGGAAATGACTTTGGTTACACGGTAAGTGACAAGTTTAGGCTGTAGGATAACAATCCAATGGCAGCAAGGCTTCTTCAGAAGGTTCAGGTTATCTGGTAGGGTAATGACACGATTCCCCGACACTCAACTCTTGCTGGGGTGAACAAACTCGTATGAACAACTTGCCCCAGTGTAATTCAACTTGCCCCAATCCGACTCTTGGGAAAATTCATTCTGAACAGAAAGCAGCTTGCCATGAGGCGACCTCGAGATGGCTTGCCCTGGCATCTGTGCAACGGAAGGATTCATCCTCAACTAACCAACTCTCAGCATGGCTGGTTTCAATATACTTCTAAAGTAGCCAGCCCCTGAATGAGCGTTGAGCGACTTAACCTGCCCTGATTGAACACTGGAGGGATTTGTCCTCAACTTACAGAAACTCTGGGGGATTGCCCCTGATTAACGATTTCTGGATGGCTGATACCCATCTGTGATCATTTGACATAGCTTGCCCCGGTTCACCGGAATACTCAGGCGTTCTGCATTCTATCCTGATCAGACTTTCCATTGTGGAAACTTTCATGCTGTCAAGCGCTTACTCGCTAGTAAAACAAGTTGTTCTGCATAAAAGACATATCAAATGCAATGCATATGGCAGTTTTCAAAAATCCATTCCTGTTCACTGGAAAAAAAATTTATGACATAAAATACATGAAATCATTCATCAACATGTCAACACTAATACAACGCTGTATTGAGAATCCTTTCTAGGAGTCAGTTCCGATGCGATCTTTACCGAAGTATGCTTTCGAAACAAACCTATTTCAATTAGGTCTTTTAAAGGTTGTAACATGGTCAGGTTCACGGTTTAAGAAAGAAAGGATAAAGGCTCAAAACTCATTTTAACCCACCCATTCTCCTTGATGTTCTCCAACCTACGTTCAGCTAGTTCGACCTTAGTGTTCACCTTTCAAAGGTTACACGACAAGAGTGAAGGTTCCGGAAACCACAGGTTTTCGGAGCGACAATCATTCGCTTTTCGTCTTCGTTTGGGCACCGGTAGCCATACGATTTCGTTCTTTCTCGAGGATTTTCTTCCGTAATCCTTTTTCGCCTTTCATTTTTCGTTTTTTCATTTTTTTTTTCGTTTTCCCCTAACTTTTGCCTGGACTAACTCTCTTGAGTTTCTTCTATTTTGAAGTCCAGCAGGGTACCCTAATTTTTTCCTAAGTCGCTTGCTTTCAAGATTCGACCTAGCGGGCTTTTCTTTTTTATTCTTTTCTTTCTTTCTTCTTTTTTTGAATAAATCGTATGGCATCGGCTCGTATGACTTGTTAAAGAGATTGTGACTGTTTCACTCCTGATCGCCCAGGTTTAACCATCACTGTTTCACTCCTGAGACTTATAGTGGTGTGATTGATCCTCGAACGGACACTCCTTGTTGTAATTTGAACGCTTGGTCAAATTAACTGACACCTACCCTGCCCCGGGTTAAGATTGAGGGTTTTTTTATCTTCAGAAAGAAACTCCTACAACTAGGCTCAAAGGGGTTAACAAGGGATTCTCTTCCTTATATCTCCGGTGTTTGGGAATTGAAACAATGCCTGTACATCATCAACAGGTTTTTTATTCAAAAGCATAGCATCGGAAGCTTACGCATCATTGGATTTCGTCATCCTCCCCAGGTTCCATTTAAACAAGCGTTTGAAATAAAAGAAAGCAATAGAGTGAACACGAATGGATTAGTTCAAAACATGCATATTTATTTCATTATCAATATCAATTGAAAAACAATCATGCTTTACAAGCGAAATTTGCAATTCTACAGGAAAGAAACTACAAATGTAAAGAAATGACATGATAAAATGCAGATTGCCAGCTTTCGGGGAACTGGGCTTTCACACTTATTTGTTGCTGAGGGGAGCTACCCTTGAAGTCTTCAGACTCAATCAGAAGAACGACTGCTGTGAGGTTGACTCTGATTCGGGCTCTGATAGTTTCGTTGCAACGGAGCGAGAGTTTGCCGATTCTGTATGGCAGAAACAATCCGGAGACGAGGTTTGACCTAGTGAGGGTCCTCTCTGTTCAGGGGTTTTCATCCTGGAGCTCGACCCAGGAACATGAAAAAGTTGCGGGCAAGGCGATTCAGACCTCAAAGACCGCGGGATATACTCCTGATCCTTCTCATCTTCAGATGAGATCATGGGAACATCCATCTCTCTTGCACGATAAGAGATGAATTTTCCTGATGCTTTCATGCCGCCCAACACGAATTCAATTGTCCTTGACTCAATCATGTCTTGAACCTTATGCTTAAAAGCTCTACAGTTCAGTATATCATGCCCCGGTGCTCCAGAGTGGAATTCGCAACGGGCGTTCGCGTCCCAGTCGGGTGGCAGTCGTCCAGTCATTAGAGCCAACGTTCGAAGTTTAACCAACTGTAGTTGGAGCAGGAGCTGCAACAACTGGTCATAATCCATCAGGATTGGATCGAGGGTTCTGTCAGATAGTCTCCTCTTTTGACCCTGCCTTCTGGGGTTGTCTTGCGGAACCGGACGTGTCTGCTGACGGGAAGTGTTCTGAGCTTCAGGTTGAGCAGAGGATCTTTTAGGCCTATCATGCCTAGGTGCGGGTTCGTAAGATACCCGTGGAGCAAGTGTGCCGGCTGCAGCCTCGGGCATATGCTCGCATTCCCTTCTAAGTATGTTCTTTAGCACTTCCGCCATCAGGCCTACCTGATTCTTCAGCTGGTCATTCTCCTCTTTGAGCGCCTGCTAGTCCCTCATAACCTGCCTCAACTGGCCTCGGACCTCTCTCATCTCTGCTCGTACCCGTTCCATTGCTCGGATCAACCTGAGACAAACCTGAAACAACCTGTATCACCAGGGGGTTAGAAAAATGGCAAGGTACCTGTTATGCAAATTATTCATGCAAATGCATACGTGTGCCTGTGCCTTGGGGAGATTCCCCCCCGATCCTAGTTTCCGAGAAAAATAAAGTCTAACATCCATTCATGGAAAGAAATCCTCATATATTCATCTGAAAAGCCCGCTCGGGTAGCGTACAACTGTAATCACATACAACTGAAGCAACAAGGCATGACCCCAACCAATAGGCCTGGCGGTGATCAGCATATCAATGCATAAAATGTACAAAGAAAATACAAAAAGATCAGGTGCGGCCACGGGCACGAAAATCTTCTAACAACTTCTTTGTAGCGGGGTGATCTGGCTGAGTAAGCAAACCCTGGATTAGCAGGTCCCTCTGTCCGATGATATCTGGGAGGTTCTCGGCAACGCTCCTAGAAATACCTCCTTCGGAATAGTTCTCGACTCTACTTCTCTTAGCGTCAGCCTTGAGTTGAAAATCTTGTAAATTCGCCTTGGCTTCAACCAATCTATACTGGACGTCTCGTCGCAGTGAGACTTCAGCCTCTATCTTCTTGTCTTTCACCATAATCTGAGCTTCTAGCTCGGCTACTTGCTGCTTCAGTTTTTCTTCCCGCTCTTTGTATTTGACTAGGGTGCTGCTCCACACCTTCTCGTATTGGGTCAACTTCCGGTATACTCTATCCAGATCCTGTTTCTTGGTGGTCAACACGTCATGTGCTGACTTCAGGTCCAACCCCAGACGTTCCCTAGAATCAGTTTCTTTGGTCAGATTGGCGCCCAGATGGTTGATCATCTCAGTCTGCTTCTTGCAGGTGTGTACGTCTTCATTCTTTTCCCTCCAAAGTTGAGCGATCTCTTTCTCCAACTCTTCGTTGGCTTTTCGTAGCTCTTCCTTCTCTTGGAGTACCTGGTTGAACTTCTGAATATCAACTGTGGTAGGCTCTTTGTACACGGGAGGATACAATGGTTCCACAGCAGGAAACGACATTAGAAACCTGGTGGCTCTTTCTCGGACCCAAGCCACATACGGATCAAAGGCCTTGTTGTTGCTTTTTCCTAGCAAGACTTTCCCCTTTCGGTGAATTTTGCTCCAAGCATTATGTACCTTAACCAAAGTGTCACCTTCAAGCAACCATGTGAGATACAGAGATTCCTGTATCTCTTCCTCTTCAGGAGGACCTCGTAGTGCATACCCGAATTGTCGTACTAGCAGAGAGGGATTGTAGTTGATACATCCATTCCTTCCGACCAGGGGGACGTTAGGAAAGCCACAGCAGCTATGTACAATATCTTTGCCCAGTAGATCTCTATCAAACCAGATAATATTGTCAGCAGTCAAACCCATCAAACGTGCAGACCAGGGTGAAGACTCAGCAAAATCAATGAACGGCCCTGACTTAGGAAGATGGCTAGCAAACCACTTATACAGTAAAGGAGCACAACATGCCATGTTCTTCCCCTTTCTGTTTTCATTTTTGCTGTGAACCGAATGGTAGACGTCTCCGAGGAGAGTGGGCACTGGATTTCCGGAAGCAAAAATATGGCAAGCATCCATGCTTATGAAGTCTGGATGACTTGGGAATAACATGATCCCATAAATGCAAAGGGCTAAGAAGGCGTTGAATACATCCCAGCGACCCTTCTTGGCAAACTTTCGGGCCTTTTCCATCAGGAAAGGCAAAGGGAAACCATGAACTCCAATCTTTCTGAATACCATCCCTTCCAACTCAAACTCATCTACATGAAGAGCGTCAGTCAACTTACTCAATTTAGGTTCACCCTCAACACGGTAGTAAGGCATTTAATTCAACAAAGGCACCCCCAACAGGTCAGAGTACTCCTCCAGGGTCGGAGCTAGGACATAGTCTGGAAACACAAAGCATTTGAGTTGTGTGTCGTAAAACTGCAGCAGGGCGTAGAGGCCATTCAACTCGTATGTAGGAAGCTTATACACAATACCCAGAAGTCTCCCATAACTTTTTCTGAAACTCTCCATCACTGTCTTATCAGCCAAAGAAATCAAAGTTCGTAACTCTCGGATGTCAGGTGTTGGTAGCTTGTAAGCCACAGTCTTCTTCAGAGATGCCATATCAGCCATGAGGATCAAGATCACTAGAACCAGGGGAGAAATATGCACCTGCAACACAGACACACGTTAATGATATGCAAATGAGGATACAAACAATGCAAAACGCAATCATGCAGCAGGAGATCAAGATGACTGTGCTGTTGAGGAGAAGGACCACAACTCTGCTCTGTCAAGAACAAACACATCTCTGATGAGAAGAACCCCTGATACCAGACCATAAATCTGCTCTGTCAAGAACAAACACATATCTGATGATGAGAACCTCTGATACCAACAAAACTGATTTACTGTCAAGAAAACCAGGTTGTTTGAAGGTTAAGGTTTTCTGCAATAACCCGACCCTGCTCACAAGTATGGACCTAATCACGGAAAAGGTTCCGCATCCTATGCGGTCATCAGCGTCACAGACTTTCAAGAACGATGATACGATACCCAGGAGGTGTGGCATCATCATCTCTTGAAGCGGCCTCACTTAGCTGAATTCCAAATGATCGGTTCCCAGAGTCGACAATCCTCAGATCCGACAGCCCCTCGAGTCCAAAGGACCGATAGGAAGTCATCAAAGAGAACCTCGTCTGAGTGTGGATTACATGGGAACTGATGCAAGCAAAGCAAGCACGTCCTCCACTAACCCACTCTAATACTATGTAGCTCTCAAGCCTGGGTCTGGCTTCTCACTCTTCAGAATGCCCCTCCCACAACAGCACAGATAATCATATCATACTGAAAATAAAATGCGGGAAATAAAATGCGATAACTAAACACAACCCAACAGGTAAACATACAAGCGCTAGGATTGACTCTCGCGGGGACGTTGGATCCCCATATTGACTCGCATCAGGGACGTTGGATCCCCAGGAAACTATCAAGTCCCCAGCAGAGTCGCCAGCTGCTGGGGATTGCCCAGGCAGCTAGGAAGAACATCCTAAGGCGAGACTAGCATAGGGAACCGTCGCAGTCCCCAGCAGAGTCGCCAGCTGTCGCTACCGCGAAAATAAGGTGCCGGAAAAACAGAAGAGTCGCCACCTTTCGTTATTTATCCCTCAGAACGAGAAAGGAAACGATCGGAAAAAACCTGACGAAAAGGTATAAGACAAGGTCATCGCAACCATTGTCTGGGTTCGGGAGTCGGTTACGCAAGGGGAAGGTATTAGCACCCCTCATGTCCATCGTACTCGATGGGATCCACGCTTGTTGTGTTTATCTGACGGGTTTATTAATCTATCTACCTATCAAGGCCTGGTCTAAAAAGAAAAAAAAATGACTCGGCAAAGCGTCGCACTTTATGCCTACATATTCTCATCAGAGAATGAGAAATTAGAGTCAACGTAGTTCGCCTAACTACGGGTGATGGGGGAAGGTGGCTCGCCAATACGTCAGTATTGTGCCTACGTACTCTCAACAGGCATGAGAGATCAGAGCTTACGTAGTTCGGGATAATACGGATTACGGAAATTCAGATTCGTCTGTTTTTTCGAGTAGGGTTAACAAACCGTTCCAACAGTTTGGTGTATGCAGCTCGACCCTTGGAGAATTAGGCGTTACCGTTTGCGGTAGAACTGGGAGTTAACGACACTCTTTTCTTCAGAAAAGCTTCCTTTGAATTATGGGCCCACGGGGCAAAAAGGTTTGAAGTTTGTTTTCTGTTTTTTACGGAAGAACTGTTTTTTATGTTTGTCTGTAGTTTGTACAGCACTAGAGACCATGACCTGGGAACGAATGCGTCGCATATCGTCCAAAGGACGTATACTAAACATTCTAGACGATTGAGAAGAGGCCGCTCAATTATCATTACCCAAGTAGCTTAAGGCTCGTATCGCGCTTATACTAACTTGCCTTTATTACGTTTTTTACTGTTGTTTTGAGATGAGAAGAGAACGAACTCTATAGGGAGACTATCAAGTCCTAATGTTGTCATGCCAAGGATTCATCCTATGGTTGAAGTTTGAAACAGGGATCTCCTAGAAGTTATCATGCATAGGTTTCAACCTAAAGTTCTAATCGTCACTTCCTTATCAAAGGAAGTGAGATTCCTAGGGAACATGCCAAGGTAACAGAAACAGATAAAGCATCAGCTTAAACAGTAAACAGTAAACAGTACAGGGAACAACTGTAAATAAAATGCATGCAATGCAAGTGAGGGAGGAAATATGTGTGGGGCAGGAGCCTCCACAAGCTCATCTCGATCTCAAGTCAAGTATGAATAGTTGCAAAGATAAACAGCCAAACAGAGATAGACAGACTCAACCTCTATTACTATCACACAGATTGAAAGAAAAACAACACACAAGCAAGGGGAGCACCACCTCAACCCTTAATGCAAACAAGCAGAGGGAGACCCACTCAACCTCTAAGCAGTCATGCTCCTAGCTTAAAATAATCTAAACATGAACTTATTCTAATGCATCAAGCAAATCAAGCAAGGGAGAGAAACCACAATGTGCAACAAGGAAGTCATCCCAGGCTGCATTAGGTTAGAGGTATATCAATACCAGAGTCCATCATGGGCTCAACCTCTTGAGGAATGCACAAAATCCAACCAAAGGAAGGATTAGGCTCTCCCAAGAGGGATCCTATGTCAATAGGACAGAAAGCTGGGTATTGGTCCTAGATATCAATCTAAGGGTAACTGATTATAGTGTATCAACACAGAATGTCCATCTCAGGCTTAACCTGTTGAGGAATGCACAGAATCCAACCAAGGGAAGGATTAGGCTCTCCCAAGAGGGATCCCAAGAAAAGGACTTTGAGATGGATGACAGCGTATAAACCAAGGGAATATACCATGCCAAGAATGTCAATCCAAGGCTCAACCTCCTGAGGAATGCACAAAATCCAACCAAAGGAAGGATTAGGCTCTCCCAAGAGGGATCCTATGTCAATAGGATAGAAAGCTGGGTATTGGTCCTAGATATCAATCTAAGGGTAACTGATTGTAGTGTATCAACACAGAATGTCCATCTCAGGCTTAACCTGTTGAGGAATGCACAGAATCCAACCAAAGGAAGGATTAGGCTCTCCCAAGAGGGCTCCTCATCAAGACTTAAAGGATAAAGATAGTACAAATCAAAGGAATATACTATACTGGGGAATGTCAATTCAAGGCTCAACCTCTTGAGGAATGCACAGAATCCAACCAAAGGAAGGATTAGGCTCTCCCAGGAGGGTTCCTCTTCAAGACTTGAATAAAGAATGTAGGTCAAAGCCCAAGGAAAACACATAGGGGATAGGAGGCAACACAACACTCCAGAGAAACCCTACAAACTAGCTACAAGGTTCACCTAAGCTAGGGGCATCAAAAGCTCTATCAAGGCTATGGCAAAGTTCTAAAGGGATCTCTACCTACTTACCAATCTATCAAGAAAGGACTACATTATTTAGAATCATCTAATGGCTATTTACAATGTTAATCTATGAAACTTTCTAAGTTAGGATCACCTAAACTGAAGTTACTTTGTAAAATGGGGAACTAATTGAAAATCACTCCTAAACAACTACACTAAAAGCATATTTATAATCATTTAAAAATCATGATAAAAATCACAAGGCAACATCAATATGTACACAAACAGCATACAAAAATCCAAGACCAAATTCAGAAACATGAGTGAGAAAGAAAATGGACAAATTCATATCATCAATATTCCAACATTAAACACATATGAAACTAAAAAATATGCAATAAAATGAAAAATGCATGAAAAATGCATGAAAAATGGAAAATAAAATCATGACAAAATTCTAAACATTTTAAATTGCATCCACAATTTTTCTCAAGATTTAATATCAGTTTTTACTATTTTTTGGGAATTAAAATCAAACAAGCATGAAAACAAAAATTAAAAGAAAACAAAATAAAAGAAATAAAGGGAAGGGGTGCAGTCAGCAGTGAAATCCAACTTGAAGCGCTTGGGCCCAGGGAATGGGGGTGTCACTAGCAAGGAGGGCGTTAGGCCCATCTGAGTTTCAACTCAGTTCAAGGAAAAATTCCAAGAGGGGGTGTACTGAGTAATCAATTCACGTTGTAAAATCATGTTGGGCCTGATGGTGGGGTGGTGATAGCAAAGGATACTAAGGCCCAACGCACATGTTAATTCACTATGTTCACTTCAGTTCATAAATTAATCAAAAAAAACTGCATACGCTAGGATTCGAACCTATGCACGTTTGGTTCACACAGCGAAGAACACAAGCCTGGGAAATTCACTAAACCAAAACACTGTGTTTTAAGGGGGATTACGTGGCGCAACGAGGGACCTAGGATCGCTTGACCAAGTCATGCTTTCAACACGCACGGATGGTGAAGATTTCATCTTCTTCGTTTTAAATTTCTGCAAACCTCAAGCCTGCGCGCGAACCAGAGTCGTCGCCGGTGGCTTTTCCGGCCACCCCTGTACAATCCTAAATACCTCTACACTCAACCATTCGCCACGATTCCTAAATGAAACTTGCCCTAAATTTCACCAGAAACGCAACTACACTATTCACTCGTGCTAAAAACGCAAGGATCGCAAGATATCAATCTCAACCGAAAATCGCATCAACCCTAAATTGTCACTAAAGTTCAAATTGATCATCCAGAATCCATCTAGACCATAAGGGGAACCTAACCGCATGCTTCTAATTCATTGAAAACACATAAACAGAGAGAAAATTCAAGAAGTTAAAACCTAGCTTTGATCTTCGATTGCAATGGATTCAGGCTTCAATTCTCTTCCAAATCATGCAGAAACCTTCAGTAGTTAATGGTGGATGATTCTTGATGATCAATTCCTGCTGAAAACCTCTGATTCTCAAAAACCAATTTTCAATTCCAAGCTTTCTTCTTCACTTTGCTTCAATGGCTTCTCCATGAATTTTGGCACTAGAAGCTTCCTAAACTAATCCAAAGCTTATTTATATTCTGTTTTAACAAGTTGGAGGCCCAAACCAAGCCCATTTGTGGATTTTGGATTTTCACTCTCTTCCAAAAATTCAATGTTAGTATGAATATTCTAGCCTTGTACATTCTCCAAACTCAGTTCAAATAATTCACTTAACCCTTGTGGAATGTAATGAAGTGGTTCTCCTCCCTTGATTTCAATGCATGGAGTGTGTTGGATATGTTTCTTACTTGTGAAGCAATCTTCCAAATGGATATGTTATGAGCTTCAAATCCAAAATGTGATAATTCCAATCTCTTTAGAACATCAATTCCATTCAAAATGACCACAAATTTGACTTGAAAACATGTTATTTCCAATTATTTTGAATTTTCACCTTTTAATTCATTAAAATGGCCTTTATATGAACTTTCTACAACCAATGCTTGATATAATCCATATCAATGGACACTTGATACATGGCCAAGCTAAAAACATCATTTTGAGCAACTTTCATGTTGAACAAAAATCCATTTGAGGCTTTCAAGATGATGAAATTGGCTTATGATTCAAGATGACCTGTAATGCCCAAATACCCAAAATACCCTTGACTTCTCAAAGCCATAACTTGAGTTCCACACATCCAATCATGGACTTCTAGTACTCTATGGAAAGCTAAGAGAATAAGGAACAACATTCATGTTGACCAAAAGTTCATAGGAATCATCCTTCTAGGGCAAAAGTGTCATGCAAGTTGGATAACTTTCAAGCCCCAAATTCACATGTCTCAGATGACTTGTAACTTGTCTGGCTCATAACTTGAGTTCTATAAACCCTATCAAGGACTTCTAATACTCAAATTAAAGATACGATCATGCTCTACAACAATAATGTTAGGGTCAAGATGATATGACAATCATATCTTGAGTTAGATGGCCTGGCAGTCAGGGGTTCAGCTAGGGGATTTTACACTGTCAAGTCTTAGAAACCCTAGCCTGAAACTTCTCAAACTCTTCAATCATGATGAGTTAACCTTGGAATCATCCTTATAACATATCAAAGTATCCATCCATGATCACATGGCTCTTGGGTTAAGTCTCAACTTCCTTCAAATCCTCAGTTGACTTAGGGTTGACCCAATCAAACCCTAATTGCACCACTCATGGCTGAGGCTTCTTAATCTTGCACAATGACCTGTCTAGACCTCAAAGTGATATTCAACTCTTCTCATGAGCTCTCTCAAGACCTCAAGTCCAACTTTATGGCTTCAACATCATCAGATGACTCCTCACAACTCTCAAGTTAGGAGACCTACCCCCTTGGTTTCAATCACTCTCTCTGAGGATCTTTTAACTTCTCTGACAAGGATATCCACCCTTGAAAACTTGAATAACCTTATTAGCTAGATCCAAAGTCTTGTGTAGCTTTTAATTGGTACTCATACCTCTTGATCTCCTGCATACATGTCAATGAAATGCAAATGATAATGCTAATGTGAATGAAATGAAACATAAGCTAGGTAAAGAAATGTTGGGCAAATTTTGGGGTGCAACATAATAAAACTAATATCTAATTAAACTTCTATTCCAATTAAATTTAAAATTCTAAAACTATTTCTAAAATCTAACTAAATTCTAATAAAATAAAAATCTATTCTAAAATTCTATTACTAAAGCTTACTAATATATTAACCATTATAAACATGAAATTATGAAAGAAAAGCAAAAATAAAATAAAAACAAATCACACAATGCCACGAAAAACGGGTTGAACACCGAAACGCAACAAAATTATCAGCACAGACTGAACCACTAGGAAGAGAACAAACTTCGCTCGATTTTGACGTAG
Organism: Lathyrus sativus; assembly: GCA_963859935.3. Classification (NCBI taxonomy): domain Eukaryota; kingdom Viridiplantae; phylum Streptophyta; class Magnoliopsida; order Fabales; family Fabaceae; genus Lathyrus; species Lathyrus sativus. The sequence continues at coordinate 251,415,774 of OZ012740.1, read as the reverse complement.
AACTTATCATTTGAACTAATTTAAATTGTCTAAAATGTGAACAAAGCGGCTGTAATCCCGATAAATCCCTTGCTGCTGATAACATGAACAGTATGCGAGAAATGATTGACCTGGATGATATGCAGATGAATGCGAAGCAAAAGCCAATCAAGGTTGAAAACTCGAGGGAAAATTTTGGGGTGCAACAGCTGCCCCTGTTCAATCGACTTGGACCTAAAGGGATGAAGAGCAACCGCTTTCAGACATTCAAGGTAAAAGGTGATTGAATACAAAAGAACCCATAAATTTACAGTCTGATTGGGATGTATGCAATTGGAGACCAGTCATACATCGTCGGAAAGAAAACATACCCAAAGGAAACACATCGTCAATAGGAATTGACGAAAATAAAACCGTATCCAAAATCACATCGTCTAATAGTAGACAGGAAGCAAACCATATCCAAAATCACACCGTCTAATAGTAGATGGGAAGAAAACACCATATCCAGAATCACATCGTCTAATAGTATACGGGAAGAAAACACCATATCCAGAATCACATCGTCTAATAGAAATCGGCAAAAAGATAACCATATCCAAAAACACATCATCTAATAGTAGACGGGAAGAAAACACCATATCCAAAATCACATCGTCTAATAGTAGACGGGAAGAAAACACAATATCCAAAATCACATCGTCTAATAGTAGACGGGAAGAAAACACCATATCCAGAATCACATCGTCTAATAGTAGACGGGAAGAAAACACCATATCCAGAATCACATCGTCTAATAGTAGACGAGAAGAAAACACCATATCCAGAATCACATCGTCTAATAGAAATCGACGGAAAGATAACCATATCCAAAAACCACTTCGGCAAATCTTTAGAACCACCTCATCAATAGGAATTGACAGAAATAAAACCTATTGGGGATGTCATCATTGAAGGGTTGATGGATAAAGTGAGACCGATGTATGATCTGAAACCCAAAAGTAACCAGATGAGTTGACCAAAAAAGATCGCTGCTGGAGATATGTCACTGTCTTGATTGAAGGGTGATTCAGGTTGCCACGAAAAGTAATCAAAACTGGCCTATGCTTCACATGCATATGTTTGAATTTTTTATATGGCGTAATGCTCCATATGAAATGGAAATGCTACGCATTTGAGGATGCAATGCAAAGATGATAACTATATGCAAAAATGCAGATGCAGGCTCGGGCTGTCGGGGAAAGAAAGATGCCCCAGGTATGATTGGAATTTGTTGGGGAAGATAGGTGAAACCTGGTGGTGATTGGTTTTCGAAGGTGAAATTTTCTGGGTACCAATGGGGATTGGATTTTCTGGTGGTTGCCAATAGGGATTGGATTTTTGGTTATCTATGAGGGGTCAGGTACAGCTGACGCCGAAAAATGTCTTGTCTGGATACGAGGTTAGAAAATGTCTTGTCTGGATACAAGGTTTATAGTTGAAGGGTCAGGGAATGGTTAACATGACTTCTCGACATTCGTCTTGAACTTGAAGGTTGATTGAACCTGCTTGAATAACTCTGAGTAGCTCTGAAAATAAGGAGAGGAAAAGTTCCTTTGTTTCCAATTTTTCCCCAGCCTGTGGGATCTTCGTATAAATCTTCCTCGAAAGGAGACCTAAAATCTTTGTACCCTGCTAGTTTAAGATGAACTGCCTCAACATTTTAAACCTCGGAAAGGTGCTTCAGATTAATTGCCTTCAGGATAAGGAGTTGTGCTCTTGGGGTGGCCTGCCCCAGACTTGAAGTGGTTTTGCCCCTGACTGGCTAATTTGTGAAGGAGTGCCTCCGTCTAGCTAACCTTCGAAAGGTTTATCGAGTCTCGACCTGATTGCCCCAGATTTACCAATTTGTGAAATAACATCTTTGACTGACCTTCAAGAGATTTGATGAATCTTGACCTGGTTGCCCCAGATTAACAGAATCTTAGAATGGCTAACTCCCCTGGCATGACTTGCCCCTACTCGACGGAGTACTCAGGCGCTTTGCATCTTATCTCAATCAAACTTTCCATTGTGGAAACTCTCCTGATGTCAAGTGTTTACTCGCAAGTAAAACAAATCGTTTTGCATGCATATGACAGTTTTGGAATCCAAGTCTGTTCACTGGAAAAAAGTTGTGACATATAATGAATGAATCACTTATCAGAATGTCAATATTAATACCCATAGGGTAAGAAAATCCTTTTAGGAGTCAGTTTCAAAGCGATCTTTACCGAAGTATGCTTTCGAAACAAACCTGCTTTAATTAGGTCTTTTGAAGGTTGTAATGTGGCCTGGTTCACGGTTTGAAAGAAAGGATACAAGGCTCAAAGTTCTGTTTTAACCCACCCATTCTCCTTGATGTTCTCCAGTCCTACGTTCAGCTAACTCGACACAAGCGCTCACCTTTTAAAGGTTGGATGACAGGAGTGGTTAAGGAAACCACAAGTTTTCGGAGTGACAGTCACTCGCTTTTCGTCTTTGGTGTCTGGAGTCACACAACTTGTTCTTCATCGTTTTTTTGATTTCCCTATTTTTGCTTGGACTGACTCTTTTGAGTATATCCTCTTGATTTCGAAGTCCAGCGGGATGCCCTAATTTTTTCCTAAGCCACTTATTTTCAAGTTATCAACTTAGCAAGCTTTTTTTTTTTTATTTTTATTTTTGGGAACAAGTCGTGTGACGCCGGCTTGTCTGACTTGTTTGACAGGGTTGTGACTGCCTAACTCCTTGGCTGGTGATGGATAATCACTGTAAATTTTTAGGTATGACTTCTACAGGTGTGATTGATCCTCAAACGGGAACACTCCTTTCTACAATTTGGATGTTTGGTCGAATTAACTGACACCTACCCTACCCAAGGTTAAGATTAAGGGTTTTCCATTTTCAGAAAGAAACTCCTACTACTAGGCTCAAAGGGGTTGACAAGGGATTATCTTCCTTATATTTCCGGTGTTTAGGGATTTGAAACAATGCATGTACATCATCAGCAGAGGTTTTATTCAAAAGCATACAATCGGAAGCTTTGTGTCTTTCAACTTTGTCATCCTTCCTCGGATTCCGCTTAAACAAGTGTTTGACATCAATAAAAGAGTATTGAATGAACACGAATGGATTTAATCAAAACATGCATATTCATTTCATTATCACTATCAATCAAAAACAGACAAGTTTTACAAATAAGTTTGCACTTTTAACAGAAAATAAAACACAAATGCAAAGAAATGACATGATATAACAGATTGCTCTTTTGGGAACCAAGTTTTTCAATCTTGATTTGCTACAGAGCTACCCATCTTTAGAATTGCTCTTCGAAGTCAGTTTGATATTCTTTTGAACACCTACTTTTAGTGGAGTCCTCCATAACATGAACTGATGGACCCACATGACTGGATGAAGCAGGATTGTTGATCTGGATACCCTGAGGTGTGATCAAGAACATATTAGAGTCAAGAAGAGTCTGAATCTTGCTCTTAAGCACCTTACAGTCTTCCGTTGAATGCCCCTGTTCCCTAGCATGGTAATCACAGCAGGCGTTGACATCAAAACCTGGTGGATATGGAGGAATCACTAGGTTAATCTCCTTCGGCACCATTAATCCACCTCTGATCAAATCTGGCAACATCTGACTATACGATATCGGCAACTGAGTGAACTGCTTCTCTGGCTACCTAGTTCTTTGTCGAGCATGCTGACGCAACTGATGATGGTATGAATGCTTACTCTGGAGGGGAACAGATATCTGATACACAGACCCAACAGGTTGTTGACTCTGAACATCCGAAATGTTTGAAAACTGAATCTGAGGTACTGGGGATTCCTGGATGGAATTACTTTCTTTCTCCCATTCTTCTTGTGAATTGGCAACTGATTCGCTTTCATAAACTGAGATGTCCGAAGTGTTTCAAATCTTTCCATTCTTGAGTCCGCTCTTGACACATTCCCCGATTATTATCAAGTCAGAAAATTTTAATGCCCCGCTACCGATCATCTTACCGAAGTATGGACCTCGCAAAGTATCCACGAACAGGTAAACCAATTCTCTTTCTAAAAGTGATGGTTAAACGCGAGCAGCTAATTCTCTCCATCTTTGCACATACCCTCTGAAGGATTCATTGTCCGCCTGAGATAAGTCTTGTAACTGCATGTGACTGAGAGTCATGTCGAGATTGTAATTGTACTGCTTCACAAAAGCATTGGCTAGATCTAACCATGATCGGATGTAACCACTCTCTAACGGCAAGTACCAGCTCAACAATGCCCCACTCAGACTGTCCTGGAAACAGTGAATCATAAGCTTGTCATCATGGACATGCAAAGTCATTCTTCTACAAAACATCACCAAATGCTGCTTCGGACAACTATCCCCTTTGTATTTCTCAAAATTTGGCGTCTTAAACTTCGGAGGCATCACAAGGTCCGGCACCAGACACATGCTCGAAGCATTTAGATTAAGAGTATCCTGGCCCATTAGGGCGTCAAGCTTTTCCTCCAACAGACGATATCTTCTCATAAACTCAACAGTCTATGAGCCCTTAGGATTAACCTTCAGAATAACCCCTTGGGAATCCGGCACAGAGAAAGTGAAATTCTGATAATCCGAGTCATTAAGAGAAGATGAATTTCTATCTCGGACAATGGTATGCTCTTGATCTCCAACATGAATCTGCACAGGCTGAGCTTGAGAAATATTGTTCACTAGAGGTGGAATAACATCCTCATTAACTGGAGTCTTCTGAATATTGGCTTCTCCCCTTGTCATAGCTGCCATGGCTTCCAAGAGTTGATCTAGCTGATTCTTCATCAATTCAAACTCTGCCCTTGTAACAACCGGATTCTGCTCTCCTGAGTTCATGATTCTTCCAAAAGCTAATTCAAGTCTAATACGAGTGTCGGGAAATCAACTGCGGGTTGGACAAAAGATGGATGAGTTCTCTGTTTCTGGCTAAGGATGGACATGCAAGAATGAGATGCAAATGCAATGCAAAATGCTAATGCAACATACAAGGGATCAAGGCTCCCACAAAGCTCTGAATAACTGTTGTGCTGCTAATTGGATAAGTTCATAAGTCTGCTTGGAAGAGAAAACCAAAATATCGGGTCGGTTGAAGGTCAAAGTTTTCTGCAAAACTCATTCCACTCACAGGTAGGACCTATTCTCTAACAAGGTACGACATCCTATGTGTCGCATCACTGTGAAGAAGGGCCGACAAGGACAGAAGAGTCGCCACCGTTCGTTATTTATCCTAAAGAGAGGGAAAGAAAACGATCATAGAAAACCTATGAAAAAGGGAAAAGACAGGTCATCGCAGCCAAATCTTGGGTTCGGGAGTCGGTTACGCAAAAGGAAAGTATGAGCACTCCTCACGTCCGTCGTACTCAACGAGATCCACACTTGTTATCTATCTAAAGGGTGTTAATCTATCTAAGATACAGGCCACAGGGACAAAAGAAAAGAAAGAGGCTCGATAGAGCATCGCCGCTCTATGCCTATGTACTCCCTCGTGCAATGGGAAAGTCAGAGTCAACGTAGTTCGGAAAACTACGAGTGAAAGGTGGGGAGGGTTGCTAGCCAAGACATCGTCGTCTTGTGCCTACGTATTCTCATATGGTATGAGAAATCAGAGCAAACGTAGTTCGAGCAAACACAACCACAGGTTGGTTCAAGTGTTTTAACCGAGTAGGGTTAAACCTTCGTTCTAGCAGTTAGGTGTATTGCTGCTCGAGCATTGGAGACTTAGGCGTTACCTGTTTGCGGTAGAACCAAGAGTTAACAACACTCTCTTTAAAAATGGTTTTCAATTAATCCCGAGGGATAAAAAAGTTTGATGTTTGTTTTTGAGTCTTTTATGAAGAAGAAGTGAATTGAATTGTGTTTGTAATTCATGTTGCACTAAAGACTATGACTTAGGAGCGAATGCGTCGCATATCGCCCAAAGGGCATACGCTAAACACTCTAGACAATTGAGAGGAGGCCCCCCAATCATCATTTCCCAAATTCTTAAGGCTCATAGCATACAACACTCATTATCCTTTATTACATGTTTTGAAGAAGTTTTGAGATGAGAAGAGAGAAGACGCAACTAAGGGGAAACTAACTCAACCCTAATGTTGTCATGCAATGTGCTCCTATGATTGAGATTGAAAAGGGAAAAGACTATCCTAATGTTATCATGTTTGGATTGAACACTTAATGTCTCTCCTACTCCCACCTTAAACAAATGGGACTAGGAATCCTAAGGGATCATGGCAAAGAAAACCAAGTAAACACAAGATAAATCAATCACAAATGAAAAGGAAGAAAGAAATGCAAACATGAAATGCAACACAAAGAAAAGAGGGAGGAAAAAAGTATGGGGCAGCAACCACCACAAGCACATCTCAACCTCTTGAAAACAAACAAAGAGATGCAAAACAAAAGAGTAATACAAGCAAAAAACTTAAACAAGTCCAAGCAAAAGTGAGATGAAATAGGAGAAGTTACATCTCCTACAACCATTCAAACATCCACCACCAACCTCAAAAGGTAAACAAATAAGAAAGAGAAGAAGGCATGATCAAGATGAGGATGGGAGAATAGGCTTGGGAATCAAGCAACATAATAAGAATCTCAACCAAAAGCATCAAATTGATCATGCAAAAAGAAAGCACAAACAAGTTCTCAAAGTGGCCTCTCATTCAAAGCAAACTCAAAGTACAAACAAAGAGTACCAAATCACCTTGAATGAGTTCCAAAGTCCAAGGGACAGAAGTGAGAACAAGAGAAGAATGTTCACAAACCAAAGAAGAAGCAAATCCAAGACAAGTTACAAAGTAGGGCAAGGTAAAGAACCAAAGTTCAAAACACTTTCAACATTCAAATGCAAATGGAAAGCCCTAATTAAAAGTAACTTGCAACACAAACCAAACAAATGTGTGACCTAGAAAATTGAAACCAGCATCCTAAACATATCAAGAATGTGAATCAAGTAGCATAGGATGCAAATGGGATCCATAGGAGTCATTTCCCAAAGGAACTAGGTCAACTAGTTTATATGAATTTCAACTAGGGTAACTTGACTTGCAAGGTTCACCAAAAATAGAAGAAATGTTCAATAAATCTCAAATAAAATGCATAGAGCTCTTAAATAAGTTGGCAACCAGAGGCCAAAACAACCAAACCAAATTCTAATCAAGGCATCAACAAATGAATTGATCAACTAGGGTGCTCCACCTTGAAGGATATTTATCGAGGGTCAAACAAATGCAAACCAAAGTCAAACAAAAATAGGTCAAACTTTGACCAAAATCAGCCTCAAAGGCACCTCAATCCATCATCAAAATGGAGAGGAAGTCTTAATCATAGGTGATTGCAAATGGTCCACAAATCAAGCAAGAACAAATGAAAACCATATTAAAGACACTTCCAATCATAAAATTCAAATTAAATTGAAAAATAAAAGAAAATCAAAATTAAAAATTATGAAAAATTAATTAAGACTTTAAAGTGTTTAAAAAGCAAAACAGAAAATAAAATAAAAAGAAAAAGAAAATGCAAAGGCAAGGAAGGTGTATGAGTAATACAAAATGCAAAGGATCCACGTTCAAAGCAAATGGGCTCAATAAAAGAGGGGGTGGCAAAAGCACTCTGGGACCAGATCCAAATCACAAGGCATCCAAAATAAATGAAACGTAGCGTTTCATTTATCTGCGTGGAGTCAACACTCCAAATCATCAAGTCAATCCAATCACAAACATCCGCGCACATGGTCGAGAGGTCAAACACAATACACGTCAGATCTGAGGGTTTATGAACCAGACACTGGAGCCCTAGCTCCGGTCGTCTTCTCCAGTAAGATGGCTGGAACTCAGACCATTAACCTTAATCAACCTTGACAAAATTGGTACCATTAGAAAGCTGAGCTCTCGTAGGTCTTAAATCCAAGATCCATTCATCCTAAACACGCATAAATTGAGAGAATCTAAAGGATGAAATTCAAGATGCACATTTGAAAACTTAAGCAAACACGAGAAATAATGAATCAAACATGGCCTACACAAGGTAGGGCTTCGGTTGCAACCAATATGAACCTAATTCATGGCCTAAAATGAGAGAATTATGGAGAAGAAGCTTACTGAACGGAGACACTCCGTTGGTGCTTCAGATGCTTGCAAGCCTGCTTCCAATTGTTCAGGTGTCGCTTGCGCGAAAATAAGGTGCCAGCACAACAGAAGAGTCGCCACCTTTCGTTATTTATCCCTCAGAGCGGGAAAGAAAACAAGCAGAAAAACCTAACGAAAAAGGGTATAAGACAAGGTCGTCGCAACCATTGTCTGTGTTCGGGAGTCGGTTACGCAAGGGGAAGGTATTAGCACCCCTCACGTCCGTCATACTCGACGGGATCCACGCTTGTTGTGATTACTGGACGGGTTGGTTTTATCTATCTACCTATCAAGGCTGGCTTAAACAGAAAAGAAAAATGACTCGGCAAAGTGTCGCACTTTATGCCTACGTATTCTCATCAGAGAACGAGAAATCAGAGTCAACGTAGTTCGACCTACGACGGGTTATGGGGGAAGGTAGCTCGCCAATACATCAGTATTGTGCCTACGTACTCTCAACAGGCATGAGAGATCAGAGCTTACATAGTTCGGGACACTACGCTTTGTTTCCTGTCTTTTACGAAAGAAGTGTTTTTTATTGTGTTTGTAATTTCAATCGCACTAGAGACTATGACCTGAGAGTGAATGCGTCGCATGTCACCCAAAGGGTACCATACTAAACATCCAGACTGTGGAAAAGAAACTCTCCCACAATCCTTTCTCAGATAGCTTAAGGCTCGTAACGTACGAAAGAAATCATTCATGATTACTGTATCTTAAATTGTTTTGAGATGAGAAGAGAACAGGCCCAACTAGGAGGGAGACTATCAAGTCCTACTGTTGTCATGCCAAGGATTCATCCTATGGTTGAGGTTTGAACAGGGAACTCCTGGAAGTTGTCATGCATAGGTTTCAACCTAAAGTTCTATCATCACTTCCTTATCAAAGGAAATGAGAGTCCTAAGGGATCATGTCAATGATACACCAAAACAGACAAAGCATCAGCTTAACAGTAAAATGCATGCAATGCAAGTGAGGGAGGAAATGTGTGTGGGGCTTCAGCCTCCACAAGCTCATCTCAACCTCAAGCCAGAATGGATAACAGTAATCATACTGAAATATAAAACATGCTATCAAGCAATACAGTAAACTGCAGTCATACAGAAGAAAATGAAATAAAATGCCATCAGGCAACCAAAACACATGGGCAAGGGAGCTGGGCTCTACCGAATACCCGCAAGCAAAGCCACACAGTAACAGTACAAGCAGAAGGAGCAACTCAACCTCTAGTGCAATCATACTCCTAGATTCTACTTATTCTAGATATGAACTTATTCTAATGCATCAAGCAAGTCAAACAAAACACATCAATACAACAAAGAAAAAGATAAGAAAGCAGATCAACTCCTCTCTCAACTTCAAGCTTCAGCTCTTCCAACAGCAACTCAGTCTTCAGACTTCAAGCACTCTTGACAAATATCAATTTGCCTTTCCAGGTTTCAACCCTTCAACATAAGTTTCAACTTATCTTCTTCTCCTTCAAGCCTCAGCTTCTCAGAGTAATCTTCAATCACTTAGAAGTGTCAACTTCATCCTTCAGTCTCTTACTTCATCTTCATTGGGTCTTCAAGTATCAACTTGCTCTTGTTGCTCTTCAAGCTTCAGCTGGAATGGCAATGCTTAAGGACTCATCCTCCTCCATACTCTTCAATGAAGTCTTAATCTTCAAACTCAAGCTCAACATCTCTCAAGATAATCAAACTAGAGGAAATCACTTAACTGGATAAGCTGGGATGTTAAACTGCTTATTGATCACCAAAGGTGACCTATAAGGGTTCAACATCAAAGGAATGGTTCCCTCAAAAGTTCTACTTCCTAGGTACAATCACTTATCCCTCCAAAGGAGAGAGGTGTATACCAGGGAAGGACTTTGAATCATAGGGAGGAATGGAGGTGAAAGATACCATCCATTTTTGAGAAAGAAGTTAACTAGGTCTAAACTCTTCTTAATCCCTAACCCTAAAACAACAACAAAACAAACAAGATCAAGCTCTCAAGCTCCTCACTTCTCCTCAATGCTCCTACTATGCTCCTCAATGCTCCTCAAAGCAATATCAAGCTCTCCAAGCCCACAAAGCAAAGCAAACAAAAATACAAGCCCACAAGGGCAACACAAACAATCATCAACTACAAAAATCATCTAAAAATAGGATACTACTATATTAAAACCTAATATAATTTCTAAGGGATCCTATATACCTACCCTTAATTCCCTTATATGTCCCAATGTCTAACTTGACCTAGAAACCCAAAATTCTAGTGTTATTATGGACCTATGTTAAGGATTAACCTAATTTTACACAACCTAGAATCATCTAAGCAAAACTAATCTAAAATTCCTCACAAAATTATGGAATAAATCCAGGGGGGAGCTAAAGTCCTAATCTAACTATCCTAAAAAGAATGGCCTAAAAATACTAAGGGAACTAGCTAAACAAAATTCTACAAAACCATGTATCAACATAAAAGAATTAAAAAGCTATTAAAATGGAAAATATACAAAAACTATTAAAAATGCATGAAATGCAAATATTTTTATTTGATAATTTTCTAGACATTATCATGAAGTGGGAGAAAAAATCCCCATGCAAAAATCATTAATTTCCTATTTATTATGATTTTTCAAAGTTTAACATAAAATGGAGAAAAAGAAATGAAAAAGATAAAACTTGGGTGCAGATAGCAACTATGGACAGTTCATTTCATCAATGGGCTCAAAGTAGGGGTGCAGTTAGTCATGCACTAGGCCCATATTAATTCAGAAATTAAATCAGAAAATATAAAGAAAATAGAAAATGAAACGGTGCGAAAAGCAACAAAATTCAGTTAATTTTCACAATGGGCCAGGATTGGGGGTGGGGATAGTGGTTTCTTTACTAAGCCCAAGGACTTGGGTTTAATGAAACGCATCGTTTCATCATACTCAGGGTTTCCCTCTCAAATGCTGAGATTTGATCGTGGCCAATGGATCTGGATGTAGTCAACGAGTCAAGCACGATCTGACGGATGAGGAGTCATCTTCAACCTTCAGCTAGGGTTTGCAGCAACTCCATGGAAGCAGAGCTCCATACACAAACTTCCCTCCATTCGTGCTTTCTCATTTCTTGCTCAAATTCAACAATTCGACACACTAGCATGCTCCATTTTTCACGCCGATCACGACCATAGCCTTAGATTACACTAAAACCTCCTCTAACAACAAACCCGATGGTGAATCCAAAATACACTCAGTCCTCGACTTCAACCAACCTTGGATTCCTTGGTACTAAAATGATTATCACACTTCACTGGTGAAAATAAGCTATCAAACATGTATTATATCTCACTATATCACGAGTTCTTGATCATCAAAGAAAAGGTGTCCATAACTCAATCTTCATCAATTAATCTCTAACTCTCCAGAAATCATCACCTATGTGTCTCTAACCTTTCTACACTAATAAACTAACCTAGCAATGCATAAATTAGGGTGTGGTAGAGAATTTGCAAACCTGGTGTTTCTTGTATGGCAGTAGTATCAAATCCTCTCCTCCAGCCTTGTAAGTCTCCAGAATCCTTCCTTGGTTGATTATATTGCTTCTGTTTGCAAAAACTTGGGTGGAAGAAGCTTGTACTTCCAGATTCGATGATCACTTGTTTCTTGCAATTTTCACATACCACTTCTTCCAATCTTCATGAATTTGCTCTCAAATCAATGTGTACACACTCAAGATGATGAATGGAATTGGTTAGGATTGAAAGAATCAAAGGAATTGAAGAAGAATGTGGAATTTGATTTCTTGTTTGTAATGGAAGAAACAATATGCTATCTCACTCTCTAACCTCTACTCTCACCAACCTCTGCTTTGAGCAAGTTCTAATCATCTTATAGAACTTGTAGGAACTGTCCAGAACCTTCTGGAACACTCCAATGATAAAATGAATATCTCATGCCATGATAATTTGAAAATCAAGCCATACACATAGCAGCTCAAGCTTCTCTTGTTACAGCTCTTGTATCTCCTTTGAAAATCTCCTTAGATGAGATTTCTGAGGTGTTAGAATGCATAGCTAGCTTGTTCATTGAGTTTTCTTGAGTTTTGCCTTTGTGCCTTAAGATGCAAGCAAGCCATTTCCAAAGCAGCCCCATGATCTAGGCCTCAAATCAAAATTGTGGCTGAACCATTGTTTTTAGAATGTCTTTTAGAGTCAAAATGACCTATTATATGCCATGGTTTGGATGTGTAACTTGGGATTTCCAATTTCCAATTTCAACTTATTTAACTTATGCCTCCATTTTAGGCAATTTTTATCACTTTTTGATACAAGCCTTTTCAACATCTCATGACCTCCCTAATAGCCTTAAAACATCATTCTAAGCAAGTTTGATGTTGAAGATTTTTCCATTTGAAGCTTGGAAATAGGAGATATGGCCTTATGCTTGAAATGACCTATAATATCCAAATGACCAAAATGCCCTTGACTTGTCAAAGCCATAAGTTGAGTTATACAAATCCTATCAAGGACTTCTAGTACTCTCTAGAAAGCTAAGAAGATGAGGGACAACATTCATGTTGACCAAGAGTTCATAGGAATCATCCTACTAGGGAAAAAGTTGGATGCAAGTTGGGTGACTTTCAAGGACCCAGATTCACATACCTCAGGTGACCTGTAACTTGTCAAAGTCATAACTTGAGCTCTAATAATCCTATCACGGACTTCTAGTACTCAAATTAAAGCTAAGAGCAATATCTACAACATTCATGTTATGGGGAAGATGAGATGACAATCACATCTTGAGCTACACTGCCTTGAAGATAGGGATCAAACTAGGGGATTTTACACTGTCAAGCCTTAGCAACCCTAGCTTAAAACTTCTCAAACTCCTCAATCATTATGATTTGGTCTAGGAATCATCCTTATATCATCTCAATGCATTAATCCATGATCACATGGCTCTTGGATTAGGTCTCAACCCTCTCCAAATCATCAGTTGACCTAGGGTTGACCCAGTCAAACCCTAATTCCACCACTCATGGCTGAGTCTTCTGAATTCTTGTACAATGACCTCTCTAGGCTTCATGATGGCTTTCAAGACATCTCATAAGCTTTCTCAAAGCTTCAAGTCCATCCTCATAGTCTCAGAATCATCTGAGGAGCCCCCACAACTCTCAAGTTATGAGACACACAACCTTGGTTTCAACCAATCTCTCTGAGGATCTCTTGAGTTCTCTGACAAAGATATCAACCTTTGCACACTTGAATAACCTTCTTGGCTAGCTTCATAGTCTCATACAACTCTTGCTGGGTAATCATACCCCTTGATCTACTGCCCACATATCAATGAGAAGCAGATGATGAATGAGATGCACCACAAGCTAGGTAAATAAATGTTGGTCAAATTTTGGGGTGCAACACCAGGTCCACTCCAAATTGCACAAGGAAGGTGAATTACTCTTCAATTGGAGTTGATTTGCGCAGAAATGTGAGACACAATTTTGAAATTTCCTTGAGAGTTTGAAAACTGAATTTGCTCTCCCCAAGCTCAATTTTTCCCTCTGAGCCCTCAAAGCTCGTTTTGAACTTATATATGTTGGATATCTGATCAATTGGAAAGCCCATGAAGCCTTATTTGGATGAATTTGAAAAAAATGCCCAAAATGGAAGCCACTCATGCACACGTGAATATCCTTGCATACACTCATGGGAATCACTTGGTTTTGCAGCTGGTGAGTTGATTTTCACATTGGAGTGAACTTGGGCTTTGTATGTGATCCAATTAGTAAGTTTCAAAGTGAAACTTCTTTGTGAAGTAAGTTGGAATTTCACGTGTTTTGCTCACCCATGTGCCAAACCAATTTGTGCATTTTACTTATTAATGTATCTTGAAGAGAAATGAATCAAAATAGGACATGTAAATGACCTATAATGTATTAAATTGAAATCACATTTTAAAGTTCATTTTTCACTTGAAATTTCCACCCAATGTTCACAACCATCTATAATTCACACAATCCTTGAGTTTCATGATGTATAAGAGGTCTCTAGGAAAAACTTTCATGTTGGTTGAAAGTTCATTTGAAGTACACAAGTGCATGAAAATGATATATGTAACAAATGGCCTATAATCCAACTTTCCCAAAATACCCTTCAGGACGCATTTGTTTGGGGGAGAGAATCCTCTCTGCCTGGGGAGACATATCAATGCTCACTACCTCGTGTTCAGACTCTGCGGGGAGAGGCTACTGAACTCTGCTGGAGAAGGAGGAATCATCCTTCTTCGGGATGCGCACGGCGCACTGTCTGGAATATGCTACACCTGTAACAACACAAACAAACAGACAAGATACCCTTCTCAAAGGGACCTATCAAGGTTATTATCTCATGACAATATTCAAGTAATTCATTGTTTCAACAATCAGTGGCCTAGGCCAATAAGTTTATGTATGCGCATTTTATCAAAAACATCGACGTTCTTTTTCGCAAACAAAACAGATAAATGCTAAACAAGCAAACATAATTGCTGAATAGTATGCTTTTTACTGATAACGAACCCTTGAATGGGTAAAAATGTTTTACAACAGAGGCAGGCTCCTGGAATGAGGAAGCCGCGCAAAAATAAAACATAAATATACATCAGTATATACAAATGTCGGCAACGAGGCGTAGACGAACACCATGAGTTGATCCCTCTATGACCCACTCGACTTTGATACTTCTCCGACGCATCAGCTTCGGAAGAGATTGATTCAGATAAACGGCCCCCAGGTCTTCCAAACCACTAAACAATGAAAGTCCACACGCGGAACGCAGTCATTTGCTTTTTCAAATCCCTAACTTTTGCGTGAACCGCCCTTTGCGGATTTTCGGTTCACCGGGATACCCTTTTTTGCCGAAGCCGCCCAGTGTAGGTTTTCGACTTCGCGGGTGTACATTTTTCAATTTATATCCCTAATTTTTGCCCGAACCTTTTATTCTGATTTTGGTTCGCCAGGATGCCCCATTTTTGCCTAGACTCTCTTTTTTTGTCCAGCGGGTCGCTTTCAAGCAAAGTATTTTTTAACTGCGTCCGCGTTCACCGGGGATGCAAAATCTTCACCATCCATCGTGGATAACAACAAAGCTCCTCCCGAGAAGACCTTGCTGACGACGTACGGACCTTCGCAATTCGGAGTCCACTTGCCCCGGTGATCGGAGTGTGGAGGAAGAAGCTTCTTCAGGACGAGATCACCCGTCTGAAAGCTTCTAGAACGCACCTTCTTATCATGAGATTTTTCTTCATTCGGCTTTGGTACAGGCGACCAAATGCAATCGATGCTAACCTCTTCTCGTCCATCAGGCTGAGTTGGTTCAGTCGGTTCGTAATCCATTCTGCCTCATTGAGTTTCACATCAACCAAAACTCGCAGAGAAGGGATCTCCACTTCTAATGGTAGGACAGCTTCCATACCATACACCAAGGAGAAAGGAGTTGCCCCGGTCGATGTACGTACCGTCGTACGATAACCGTGCAGTGCAAACGGCAACATCTCGTGCCAATCTTTATAGGTCACAACCATCTTCTGAACAATCTTCTTTATGTTCTTATTGGCCGCTTCAACGACGCCATTCATCTTCGGCCGGTAAGAAGATGAGTTGTGGTGTTCAATCTTGAAACTCTGGCACAGCTCCTTCATCATCTTGTTATTCAGATTCGAACCATTATCAGTAATGATCCGCTCGGGCATTCCGTGACGACAGATGATGTCCCTCTTTATGAATTTAGCCACTACCTGCTTGGTCACATTAGCATACGAGGCTGCCTCCACCCACTTGGTGAAGTAGTCGATAGCTACCAGAATGAAGCGATGACCGTTGGACGCAGTGGGCTCTATCTTGCCTATCATGTTGATGCCCTACATGGAGAACGGCCACGGGGAGGACATGACATTTAACGGGCACGGCGGCACATGAACTTTATCAGCATAAATCTGGAATTTATGACATCTCTTCGCGAATTTAAAGCAATCCGATTCCATCGTCAGCCAGTAGTATCCTGCTCTCAGGATCTTTCTCGTCATAGCGTGCCCGCCGGCGTGCGTACCAAATGTGCCTTCATGGACTTCTTCCATGAGCATACTCGCCTCTTTCTCATCTACACATCTGAGTAGCACGAGATCGTGGTTTCTCTTATACAACACTCCATCAGGATTGAGATAAAAATTTCCAGACAGCCTCCTCAGAGTCTTCTTATCCTGGGTTGACGCACCCGCGGGATACTCCTTAGTCATAAGGAAAGTCTGGATGTCATGGAACCATGGCTTGCCATCGGCGGCTTCCTCGATTGCAAAGACGAATGCAGGTCTATCAAGACGGGAAAGCACAATTCTTGGAGCCTCATTCCAAAAATTGACTTTATACATTGAAGCCAACGTGGCCAGGGCATCAGCCATCTGATTTTCCGCTCTGGGCACATGATGGAGTTCCATTCGATCAAAGAACGGAAGCAGCCTTCTGGCATAATTCATGTACGGCACCAAATTTAATTGACGAGTCTCCCATTCCCCTTTAATCTGGTTAATTACAAGCGCTGAGTCACCATATACGTCTAGGTTCTTGATTCTCAAATCAATTGCTTCTTCTAGACCCATGATGCATGCTTCGTACTCCGATTCATTGTTGGTGACTGGAAACATCAGTCTAGCAGTAAACGGGATATGGGATCCGTGGGGAGTCGTGATGATAGCCCCGATGCCACTTCCATAGGAATTAACCGCCCCGTCGAATATCAATTTCCACTGGGATTTCCTATCTGGCCCCTCGTCGGGCAACGACTCATCGCAATCCTTTGCTTTGAGAAACACGATATCCTCGTCAGGGAATTCAAATTTCATCGGCTGGTAATCCTCGATCGGCTGTTCAGCCAGGTATTCAGACAATACACTTCCCTTGATGGCCTTCTGGGAAACGTACTGAATATCGTATTCCGTTAACACCATTTGCCATCTGGCAATCCTGCCCGAAAGAGCCTGCTTCTCGAAGACGTACTTGATCGGATCCATCTTCGAAATTAGCATGGTGGTGTGATTGAGCATGTACTGTCGTAGACGTTTGGCTGCCCAGGCTAGTGCACAACACGTCTTCTCCAGCATCGAGTAGCGAGATTCACAGTCAGTGAACTTTTTACTCAAGTAGTAAATGGCATGCTCCTTTCTGCCTGTCTCGTCGTGCTGACCGAGAACACACCCCATACTATTCTCAAGAACTGTCAAGTACATGATTAGAGGTCGTCCAACCACTGGGGGTATCAAGATTGGAGGTTCTTGGAGATACTGCTTTATCTTGTCAAATGCCTTCTGGCAATCCTCATTCCAGATAATTGCCTGATCTTTCTTTAAAAGCTTGAACATCGGTTCACACGTGGCCGTGAGCTGAGAGATAAACCTAACAATGTAGTTTATTCGGCCCAAGAAACCACAAACTTCTTTTTCTGTTTTCGGCACTGGCATCTCTTGTATCGCTTTTATTTTCGCAGGATCAACCTCGATGCCTCTTTCACTCACAATAAACCCTAGTAGCTTTCCGGACCGTACTCCAAAAGTACACTTGTTAGGATTCAGCCTCAACCTGAACTTCCTAAGCCTCTCGAAAAGCTTCAATAAGTTGACCAGATGTTCTTCCTCCGTTTGGGACTTCGCAATCATGTCATCAACATAGACCTCGATCTCCTGATGAATCATATCATGAAACAAAGTTACCATTGCTCGTTGGTAAGTGGCCCCTGCGTTCTTCAGACCGAAGGGCATTACCTTATAGCAAAATGTTCCCCAAGGCGTGATAAACGTTGTTTTCTCCATGTCCTCCGGCGCCATCTTGATCTGGTTGTAACCGGAGAAGCCATCCATGAACGAAAACACGGAGAACTGGGATGTGTTGTCGACCAACACATTGATATAAGGCAGCGGGAAATCATCTTTAGGGCTCGCCCTATTCAAATCCCGATAATCGACGCACATGCGTACCTTACCGTCCTTCTTCGGTACAGGCACTATGTTGGCGACCCACGGAGGGTAAGTGGTGACTGCTAAGAATCCAGCATCAAGCTGTTTCTGCACTTCTTCTTTGATCTTAACGGCCATATCTGGTCTCGTCCTCCTAAGCTTCTGCTTAACGGGAGGGCAATCTTCTTGCAGCGGCAAGTGGTGGACCACGATATCCGTGTCAAGTCCGGCATATCTTCGTATAACCAAACAAAGACGTCACTATACTCTCTTAGCATCTCGACCAATCTCTGCTTGACATCATTCTACAATGCAGCCCCGATCCTGACATTTCTGACGAGCTCCTCAGAACCCAGGTTCACGATTTCGATCTCTTCCTCATGAGGCAGAATAACTTTCTCCTCTTGTTTCAACAAGCGGGCCAACTCTTCAGGAAGGTCTTCGTCTTCATCAATCTCTTCTTTGGCTTGATAGATCGGGCAATCGAAGTCGAAGTGAGCCGTAGAGGGTCCAGAGTCGATGTCATCTGCTATGTGGGTCCTGCAATAACAAGGGTTAAGTTTAAAACAAGGATGTGCAGGTTAGCACAAACCCCATTGCCATTTTACTGTTTTTCAAAACAAATATAAACAGGAATAACAGAGATCACAATATTTGAGTACGAAGAAAACGCCTTTGATTTATTAACAAAATGCATGTACATAATCCAACAAGGCCCTGACAATAAAACCGCTATGCCCCGGGTAGGACATAGGGTTGTACAATGATTGGAAAAAGTAAATCATTACTCTTCACTTGTCATCTTGATAATCTCCTTGATGGTCCAATTGTTGAGGCCCTCGCGCAGCTTGCTTGGCTGAATCCAAGAGTCGAGGTCACAGTCGCTGTCCCCGCTGTCTTCAGACGTTGCGTTGACGCTTTCGAAAATCACTCCGCCACTGGTAAATTGGATCGGCCCCTTACCTCGTGACGCACTGCTAGACGAAGAAGAAGAGGCTTCAGCTCCAGGAGAATATCCCAACCCAAACTTATCCTGCTTGTTGGGTATCTCCAAAATTCGCCCCCAACCTGGGGTAGATCCGGCTTGGACAACGGCCCGAGCTTCTTTGAAGG
Source organism: Lathyrus sativus (assembly GCA_963859935.3). Classification (NCBI taxonomy): domain Eukaryota; kingdom Viridiplantae; phylum Streptophyta; class Magnoliopsida; order Fabales; family Fabaceae; genus Lathyrus; species Lathyrus sativus. Next base: position 251,396,564 of record OZ012740.1, on the reverse strand, counting down.
AGGAGAGATTCATCTCTGGCTTTTCAGTGACCACAGGAGCCACGTCCTTCACTTTGAAAGCTTCGAACGCTTGGCAAAGAGTGTCATGGATTTCGCCATCCATTTCAACATACTTAAAGGATGACAAATGGCTCACCATTATGTCCTCCTCACCGCACACGGTTACGATGCTTTCCCCGACAGCATATTTGAGCTTTTGGTGCAACGTGGAGGTCACGGCACCAGCAGCATGGATCCATGGCCGGCCCAAGAGGCAACTGTAGGCAGGCATGATGTCCATAATATAAAAGACCGCGTTGAACGTTTCCGGTCCGACTTGGATCGGCAGGGTCACCTCCCCGAAAACGTGGCGTTTAGTCCCGTCGAACGCCTTCACAACCAGATCACTGGGTGTGCAGACCACTCCGCGAGTATCCAACTTCATTAACGCTTTCTTCGGAAGAACATTAAGCGACGAACCCGTGTCCACCAACACGTGCGACATGATCGTGCCCCTGCACTCTATCGAGATGTGCAGGGCGCTATTGTGATTCCTCCCTTTTGGCGTCAGCTCTAAGTCTGTGAACCCTAGCCCATTCCCAGCATTTACGTGGGCTACAACCTCTTCTAGCTGATTCACCGATATTTCTTGCGGTACGTATGCGGCGTTCAACACCTTCAGCAGCGCATTGCGGTGTGCTTCAGAACACAGCAACAAGTTTAGAATGGAAATCTTCGAGGGCGTCTGATGGAGATGATCTACAATCTTGTAGTCGCTCTTTTTAATCAACCGCATAAACTCCTCGGCATCTTTGACAAGCAAGTCTTTCTCTACCCCACACGGGACCTCTTCGACGACTTTACTTTTACCTTTATCGGCCGCATCAGCTCTGACCGCTTTATCTGCCACGACCTCTGGCGGTGCAAACACTCTTCCACTACGAGTAATACCACTGATACCCGCAAGGTTCTCCACAGTCGACCCATACGGTTCTAGCTCCAACCTCTGTCCGTTGCAGTAGACTTCAGCCCCATAATGCCACGGAACGACGTTAGTGCTCTCGAAGGGTATCGGCCCAGCTTTGGTGATAGTAATTATGGGCGGCCTGGGCGCCGAAATAGTTATCAGCCGGCGAGGGATGGTGATGGTGGCGACTTCATCGGCCTGCTTCAACACTACCTCTCCTGATCCATTTTCGGCCCTCCGGCTAAACTGCAGAATCCCCTCAGTCATCAGACTTTAAATTCCTTCTACCAACTGCTCACATCCATCAGAATGTGTGGCACAGTCCATACATAACTCTCCGCAACCTGGAAAGAACCCTCTTTTCAGCAACTTAGCTTTAACGAAGCTAAGCGGCGTCTTCAGATCTCTGACGTCAGTCAACAAATCCGAACTCTCGTCTTCGATAATGGCGTTCACACCACCTCCCCTATGATTCGGCATAGGATTCTTCGTGACATTAGGCACATTATCAGAGAAGTTGATGATCTTGGCATCCACCAAGTCCTGCACCTTGTGCTTGAAGGCTTTGCAATTTTCGATTGTGTAGCCTGGTGCCCCTGAGTGGAAATCGCAAGTGGCATTCGCGTCGTACCCTGGTGGAGGTGCCCCTGTCAAGGGAGCCATCATCCTCTTCTGGACCAACTGTAGCTGGAGCAAAGTCTGCAAGAGTTGCGCGTACGACATGGGCGGCGCCTCGAAGTGACGGTTTGCCAAAGATGCCCGATTCTGGTACTTTCTATATCCCTGTTGATTCGGTTGCTGCTGCTGCTGCTGCTGCGGAGCCGCTGGGATATTTAAACTGGCTATCTGCTGCTGAGGGCCTTTGCCCTTCCTTCGAGCGTTGGTCACAGCGCTCGCCTCTCCTTCTCGCCTTTTACCAGCATACGGTTTCTTTCCGCCTCCTCCAGCTGAGGATGACTCACCTTGAATTTTCCCAATCTTGATCCCATTCTCGACGTGCTCACCCATGATAATGAGATCCGAGAACTTCCCAGACATACCGCTGACTAACTTTTCATAGTAAACCCCTGGGAGGGTGGCTACAAACATCTGCACGAGCTCTCGTTCAACCATCGGCGGTTGAACCCTGGCTGCCAACTCACGCCACCGCTGGGCGTATTCCTTAAATCCTTCATTATTCCTCTGCGACAGGTTCTGCAGCTGGACTCGGTTCGGGGCCAAGTCGCTATTGTATTGGTAGTGGTGCACAAACGCTTCAGCAAGATCTTTCCATGTGCGCACACTGGTGGGCTCCAGACCCATGTACCACTCGAGGGATGGCCCGGAAAGACTGTCTTGGAAGAAGTGCATCAGCAACTTCTCGTCTTCGGAATGAGCAGACATCTTCCTGTAATACGATCTCAGGTGGACGCGAGGGCAAGTGGTGCTCTTATATTTTTCAAATTCAGGTACCCTGAACTTAGGAGGTACCTTGAAATCAGCAATTAATCCCAGCTTGGACATATCAACGCCCAAAGTATTCTGATTCTCAATATCTCTCATTTTATCCTCAAGTGCTTTGAACCTAAGCCGCGTTTCAGAATTCAGCTCCCCTTCAGCACCCTTCTGAGAGAACACATCATCCTGATGATCCTCCAGCCATGGCTGAGGCACAAACAGATTCCCGACGCCTGCATTGCCGTTGCCCGGCCCGATATTGACATTAGCTCCCAGACTCCCATTACCGACGCCCGTCGTATTAAGTCCGATGTTGGACATCACATTGCCATGAGCATTGTTGTTGCCCCCGGCCACGGGGACACCATTTTGCGGAGTTTCAACTGGTGGAGGAGTAGGCACGGTCCCACCGTGGACCACGCCATTGCTATCAACCCTGGAAATCAAAGGCTGAACCAAAGTTCTGAGCTGATCCTGGCCGTTGGCGACCACTTGCATGAGCTCCATGAAGCGATCCATCCTTTCGCGGAGCTCCTGAACATCAGTCTGCACTTGATCCATGATTCTGGTCTGATTAGCTCTAGTCGGATAGCGGTGAATTAGTCTCTGATCAATCCTGGAACCACCGGAAACAACCTGGGACAACCTGCGATAACCTGAAAAACCTGGTAAACACAGAAGGGTTAGGAAAAACAACAAAATGCTCGTCATGCAAATGCTTCATGCAAATGCATGCGTGTGTCTGTGTGTTAGGGAGATCTCCCCCGATCCTAGTGCCTGAGTGCCAGTGCTGATAATAATAAGAAGAAGTCCGAGTCCAATCAGGGAAACAACAATCTCATATATAAAGAAAGCCTATCAAGGCGGTATATAGCATCAGCGAGTACAAGATGAATCAACAGCGTGACCTCAGCCAACAAGCCTGGTGATGGTCAGCGTACAACAATGATCAAAACAAAAGGAATACAAATAGTCAAGTACAGCCACGGGCGCGATACTCTTCTAACAACTCCTTCGTTTCTGGATGATCTGGCAGAGTGAGCAACCCTTCGACGAGTAATTCCCTCTGCACAATGGTATACTGAAGTCCTTCGACCAAACCTTCCCATGCTCCTTTGCCGAAGCAATCTTCTAATTTTCGCTTCTTGGACTCAAATGTCAGCTTGCGCTCCTTCAGGTTAGCGAGAGCTTTGTTGAGCTGGCCTTCGGCGGCGTATCTGCGGGCGGTTTCCTCATCAAACCTCTGCTCACTGTCCTTCACCTGGGCTTCCAGCTTGGAGATCTGTAGCATCAGCTTATCTTCCCGCTCTTTCCTGGTGGCCAGGGAAGCCTTCCAGTGCTGGTTGAACTTAGATATCCTCCGATATGCTTCGTCCAAGTGCTGCTTCTTCGTAGCCAGTACGTCGTTGACAGCTTTGAAGTCTCGACCCATGCGCTCACGCTCGGCTATCTGCTTAGTCAGGTCTGTACCTAGCTGGTTCACCAACTCTGTCTGCCTTTTGAAAGAATGAACGGCTTTGTTCCTCTCGCTTCGGAGCTGAGCTAATTCCTTCTCCAGTTCTTTGTTCGCCCGCTTCAATTCATCTCGCTCAGCTAACACCTGATTATGCTGCTGAATGGGCACAGTAGTAGGCTTTTCAATCATTGGAGGGCTTTCTGGCTTGGCATGGGGAAACGGCATCCCTATAGCATCGGCCCTGGCTCTGATCCAAGTTACATACGGAGGGTAGGCTTGATTGTTTATTTTTCCCAGCAATGGCTTCCCTCGCTTACTGATACCATTCCACGCGCGCTGAAGCTTGGATAACAGATCCCCCTCTAGAAGACCAGTGAGGTATATAGATTCCTGTACCTCTTCATCCTTCGGCGGAGCTCTCAAGGCATATGTGAACTGTCGAACCAGCAACGATGGATTGTAGTTTATACAGCCCTTCCTGCCTATCAAAGGCACATTTGGAAACCCGCTGCAACTGAAGATCACCTCAGTACCCAACCTATCTCTGTCGAACCAGTCAATATCCTCTGCAGATAAACTCATCAGGCGCTCGGACCACTCAGCTGTGGCTGCAGACGAGGGAAAAGGACCCCTCTTAGGAAGATGGCTATCAAGCCATTTGTACAGTAAGGGTACGCAGCACGAGACATTCTTTCCCCTCCTGTTCTCGTTTTTGTAGTGGGCTGAATGATAGACATCTCCTATCAAGGTAGGGACTGGATTCCCTGAAGCAAAGATATGAAATGCATCGAAGTCTACAAAATCGGGCATATTGGGGAATAGGATGATGCCATATATGCACAGAGCGAAGATGGCATTGAACGCGACCCAACATCCGTCTTTGGCACACTGTTGAGCCTTACCCACTAGAAACTGCAAGGAGAACCCAGGAACCTTGTTCCAACTAGTCAATACTAACTCGGAGGCGTCCAGATGAAGTGAAGGAGCTAAACCAGCTAGATCAGGCTCAACATCCATATGAACAAAAGGCATCTGCCTCTTGATAGGCACACCTAGCAAATCAGCATATTCTTCCAGCGTAGGTGCAAGAACGAAGTCCTAAAAAGTGAAACATCTCAGCGGAGGGTCGTAGAACTGTAGCAGAGCGTGCAACCCATTCAACTCGAACACAGAAGGTTTATGAACCAAACTGAGCAACCTGCCGTAAGACTTTCTGAACTCACCCTCACAGAATCATCTTCTAGAGCTATCAGACCAGTCAACTTAACCACATCGGGGGCAGGGAACTTGTAAGCCACGGTCTTCCTCAGAGAGCCCATAACAATACAATAGGAGGCAAGAAATCCTGGATCGGGGAAAACAGTACCTGCAACACAGACACACGTTAATGAAATGCAAATGAGTATGCAAACTAATGCAAAATGCAATCGTGCAATAAGAGATCAGGGCAACTGGTGCTGTGGAGATTCTGTATCAACAAAACCATGACACTGCTCTATCAAGAACAACCACTGATAAGAAGAAAACCCCGGTGTAGGACCACAAATCTGCTCTGTCAAGAACAAACATCTGATAGGGCCATATACATAGGATCATAATTCTGCTCTGTCAAGAACAAATGTCTGATAATAAGGACCTCGGATGTAGGATCAAGAAATATCTGTTGATGAGGTCTTCAGACCCCAATCAAAAATTTGCTCTATCAAGAACAAACATACAGCTGCTGATGAGATCTTCAGACCCCAATCAAAAATCTGCTCTATCAAGAACAAACAACTGATGACAAAAATGCTGCTCTATCTAGAACGAATACACATATGATGATAAGATCCTCTGATCAAAACCTGCTCTATCAAGAACAAATACACATCTGATGATAAGATCCTCTGATCAAAACCTGATCTATCAAGAACAAACAACATCTGATGATAAGATCCTCTGATCAAAACCTGCTCTATCAAGAACAAATACACATCTGATGATAAGATCCTCTGATCAAAACCTGTTCTATCAAGAACAAACAACATCTGATGATAAGATCCTCTGATCAAAACCTGCTCTATCAAGAACAAATACACATCTGATGATAAGATCCTCTGATCCAACAAAACTGATTTGCTGTCAAGAAAACCAAGTGGTCTGAAGGTCAAAGTTTCCTGCAATAAACCCAACCCCGCTCACAGGTATGGACCTAAACTGACTCAAGTTCGGCATCCTATGCGTTCATCAGCGTCACAGACATTCAAGAGGGGTGATACGATACCCAGAAGGTGTGGCATCACCAGCTCATGAAGCGGCCTCACTCGGCTGAATCACAAATGATCGGTCCCCAGAGTCGACAATCCACCAAACTAGCAACCGTCTCAACCCAAAGGGTTGAAAGAGAAGCCAACCGGAAGAACCTCGTCTGAGCGTGGATTTCATGAGACACTAGTGCCTACAAAGCAAGCACGCGCCCACTAATTTCCACTCTAAGTCTATGGTGCACTCAAGCCTGGGTCTGGCTTCTCACTCATCAGAATGCCCCTCCCACAACAGCACAGATAATCATATCATACTGAAAATAAAGTGCGGGAAGTAAAATGCGAGAAATAAAATGCGATAAATAAACGCAACCCAGCAAGTAACCATACAAGCGCTAGGATTGACTCGCGTAGGGAACCGTTGGAATCCCCAACAGAGTCGCCAGCTGTCGCTTGCGCGAAAATAAGGTGCCAGCACAACAAAAGAGTCTCCACCTTTCGTTATTTATCCCTCAGAGCGGGAAAGGAAACGAGCGGAAAAACCTAACGAAAAAGGGTATAAGACAAGGTCGTCGCAACCATTGTCTGGGTTCGGGAGTTGGTTACGCAAGGGGAAGGTATTAGCACCCCTCACGTCCGTCGTACTCGACGGGATCCACGCTTGTTGTGATTACTAGACGGGTTGGTTTTATCTATCTACCTATCAAGGCTGGCTTAAACAGAAAAGAAAAATGACTCGGCAAAGCATCGCACTTTATGCCTACATATTCTCATCAAAGAACGAGAAATCAGAGTCAACGTAGTTTGACCTACAACGGGTTATGGGGGAAGGTAGCTCGCCAATACATCAGTATTATGCCTACGTATTCTCAACAGGCATGAGAGATCAAAGCTTACGTAGTTCGGGACACTACGCTTTGTTTCCTGTCTTTTACGAAAGAAGTGTTTTTTATTGTGTTTGCAATTTCAATCGCACTAGAGACTATGACCTGAGAGTGAATGCGTCGCATGTCATCCAAAGGGTACCATACTAAACATCCAGACTGTGGAAAAGAAACTCTCCCACAATCCTTTCTCAGATAGCTTAAGGCTCGTAACGTACGAAAGAAATCATTCATGATTACTGTATCTTAAACTGTTTTGAGATGAGAAGAGAACAGGCCCAACTAGGAGGGAGACTATCAAGTCCTACTGTTGTCATGCCAAGGATTCATCCTATGGTTGAGGTTTGAACAGGGAACTCCTGGAAGTTGTCATGCATAGGTTTCAACCTAAAGTTCTATCATCACTTCCTTATCAAAGGAAATGAGAGTCCTAAGGGATCATGTCAATGATACACCAAAACAGACAAAGCATCAGCTTAACAGTAAAATGCATGCAATGCAAGTGAGGGAGGAAATGTGTGTGGGGCTTCAGCCTCCACAAGCTCATCTCAACCTCAAGCCAGAATGGATAACAGTAATCATACTGAAATATAAAACATGCTATCAAGCAATACAGTAAACTGCAGTCATACAGAAGAAAATGAAATAAAATGCCATCAGGCAACCAAAACACATGGGCAAGGGAGCTGGGCTCTACCGAATACCCGCAAGCAAAGCCACACAGTAACAGTACAAGCAGAAGGAGCAACTCAACCTCTAGTGCAATCATACTCCTAGATTCTACTTATTCTAGATATGAACTTATTCTAATGCATCAAGCAAGTCAAACAAAACACATCAATACAACAAAGAAAAAGATAAGAAAGCAGATCAACTCCTCTCTCAACTTCAAGCTTCAGCTCTTCCAACAGCAACTCAGTCTTCAGACTTCAAGCACTCTTGACAAATATCAATTTGCCTTTCCAGGTTTCAACCCTTCAACATAAGTTTCAACTTATCTTCTTCTCCTTCAAGCCTCAGCTTCTCAGAGTAATCTTCAATCACTTAGAAGTGTCAACTTCATCCTTCAGTCTCTTACTTCATCTTCATTGGGTCTTCAAGTATCAACTTGCTCTTGTTGCTCTTTAAGCTTCAGCTGGAATGGCAATGCTTAAGGACTCATCCTCCTCCATACTCTTCAATGAAGTCTTAATCTTCAAACTCAAGCTCAACATCTCTCAAGATAATCAAACTAGAGGAAATCACTTAACTGGATAAGCTGGGATGTTAAACTGCTTATTGATCACCAAAGGTGACCTATAAGGGTTCAACATCAAAGGAATGGTTCCCTCAAAAGTTCTACTTCCTAGGTACAATCACTTATCCCTCCAAAGGAGAGAGGTGTATACCAGGGAAGGACTTTGAATCATAGGGAGGAATGGAGGTGAAAGATACCATCCATTTTTGAGAAAGAAGTTAACTAGGTCTAAACTCTTCTTAATCCCTAACCCTAAAACAACAACAAAACAAACAAGATCAAGCTCTCAAGCTCCTCACTTCTCCTCAATGCTCCTACTATGCTCCTCAATGCTCCTCAAAGCAATATCAAGCTCTCCAAGCCCACAAAGCAAAGCAAACAAAAATATAAGCCCACAAGGGCAACACAAACAATCATCAACTACAAAAATCATCTAAAAATAGGATACTACTATATTAAAACCTAATATAATTTCTAAGGGATCCTATATACCTACCCTTAATTCCCTTATATGTCCCAATGTCTAACTTGACCTAGAAACCCAAAATTCTAGTGTTATTATGGACCTATGTTAAGGATTAACCTAATTTTACACAACCTAGAATCATCTAAGCAAAACTAATCTAAAATTCCTCACAAAATTATGGAATAAATCCAGGGGGGAGCTAAAGTCCTAATCTAACTATCCTAAAAAGAATGGCCTAAAAATACTAAGGGAACTAGCTAAACAAAATTCTACAAAACCATGTATCAACATAAAAGAATTAAAAAGCTATTAAAATGGAAAATATACAAAAACTATTAAAAATGCATGAAATGCAAATATTTTTATTTGATAATTTTCTAGACATTATCATGAAGTGGGAGAAAAAATCCCCATGCAAAAATCATTAATTTCCTATTTATTATGATTTTTCAAAGTTTAACATAAAAT